>JACYFF010031954.1:3666343-3776929 GCA_017589665.1 Selenicereus undatus | reverse complement strand
TTTTGTCTCTCCTACCCAACATGACATGTTCAAATAAAAATGGCCAACGATCACTGTTAGTTTTCTTAAAACTCACATTAAATTTTTTAATATGTTTTGATGAAAGACAAAAGTTAGAACAAATTTTGTGTAAAAGTCAAGATTTTAATTTGATTTAAATTATGTGATCTTGCCTAAATTGATGCTTGCTATCTAAACAAATTTTGAAACTTTAAAATTTGTTCAAGTTATCATTATCTAAATATGGCCACAATATCTTTGTATTTTATCCTAATCTTTTGGTTGGCCTAAAATTAGTAAACAAACAGTTTTGGAGAATTAATCTGCAGAAAATCAGCAATGTAGCCGCTGGAAGATATCAAAGTAGCCGTTGGAACATCTCTGCTGAAAATAAGCTAGTTCAAGACCTTGAAGATACTGATCAGTGGCTTGAAAAGTAATATGAAGATCAACTTCCTATTTTTTGATGTAACGACTAGTTCCACTTAAGGAGCCTATAAAAGAGGGACATTTGAAGCTGGAAGAAACACAACACAGGTGAGACCACAAGCAAAGAAGAAGAAAGAGAGCTGCACTTGCAAATCAAGAGGAGGAATTTGAGAAGAGTTTGAACTTACATTGACATATTTATTTTGTTCTCTACCAAAGAAGTGTATCTTATAATTGTTATATTTCTTTGTATTGAGTTGGGTTGATTAATCGGAGGGCCAACTACCCAAGTATGGTTGGGGACCAACGCGTACGTTGGGACACCTATAGTTGTAGGGTCAACTAGTAGGTTGTACGATTAGTGAATCGTGTGTAGTCGACCGACCTAATAAAAGAAAGAGGTTCAAAATCCCATCAGCGAGGGGCGCTCGTGGGTAGAGGACTAGGCGTGGCCGACCCTCTATAAATTGTGTGTTTTGTCCACATTTACATTTTTCGCATTTCTATTTCGATTAATTTGTGACTTTGATCATCACCCTATTTACTCCGCTCTAGGGTGATTTAACTAGCCAAACCGAGCCAACAATCACTTTTTGCTATATATATACGTTGTTTACAACTTACTACAAAAACAATGCCAAACTTTGACGGAAAAAGCGACGAATGGGACGGTCATCGGAAAATGTCAGAAGACCCGACAGAAAAACAGAAGGGCCCTGACGGATGTCAAAATTTCCGACGGATGCCCGTCGGAATCCGTCGCTTCCTGTCGGTTTTTCCGTTGGACGCTTTCGGCGCAGATCTCAAGGCTTCAGCGTGTGGGTTTTAAATTTTGGGGGCGGTTGTTTTCGCCGGGCATTTGAAATTGTAGAGAGAGAAGGTGAGGTTCGAAGAGAAAGAAAGGGATGAGAAGAAAGAGAGAGAACGTGAAGTTTGAAGGTTTTGGTGGCCGAAAAATTGAACGGTAAGCGATTTTTTTGGTTAATTTGTTGTTTAAAGTTGAAATAGTTAAGTTAATTGATATTTTTTACAGTTTTAATTTTTCAAGTTTGGCCGTCGCCAGTGCCACCGCCACTGCTGCCGCCGCCGGTAATCCGCTTGATTTTTCGGGTTTTAAAGGTTAGTAGAATTGTTGCACTTTAAAATTGTGTTAATTTGATATGTGACGTTCATTTTTGTAAATTTTCATCTTGAAGCATGTTTGTTTAGTTTGATGTATTTATTTTTTCCGTAGAATATGAATGTGAATTGCTTTAGTTTTTTATTTAATTTGTAAAACATGTTTATTAGAATAAGTGGAGTAAAACATGTTAAGTATGTACATCTGAAATAATTATCTAATTATTTTAAAATGCTAAATATGTTAAGCATGTATAATATGTTTTACTGATGTGAATAATTTAAGTAAAATAAGTTTGTTTATTATAAAATGTTAAATATGTTAAGCATGTATGTTTTTTGAGGTATGTTTAATTTTTTTATGATTTGTTTAATGTGTTAAGAATTTTTGTTATATTTTTACAATATTTAGGTGTGTTAAGTATATATTAATTTAAGTTTGCTAAGTATGTTAATAGTATTTTGTTATTTTTGTTTGGGTTTGTTTAATTAGATGAAGTGTAAAATAAGTAGTTTAATTTGTGGTTGATGCTTAATGAGGCTTATGTGGATAAATAATATTGTTATGTTAAATTTATTATTTTTAGCATATATGTTTAATTACATTAATTGTTGTATTTTAGGTTTTGTGAGATTTTTTTTTTGATCGGAAAAAAGTATAATGTAACTCTAATTTAATATGTAATGTACGTTGATTTGAATAATTGAAATAGTTGTGAGTACGTAAGCATGTGTAATATATGTTTTGTTTTGGTAAATGGTTTAAGAATGTTAAGTATGTTTATTTTTTGTTCGATTTGTTGTGTATATTAATTATTGGTAAGTATGTGAATAATATTCTTTTTTTGAGATATGGTTAATTTTTCGTATGATTTGGTTGGTTTAATATCAAATTTATTTTTTTCGTAAAATATGGATGTGAATTATGTTAAATTTTAATTTTATTTGTGAAGTGTACTTATTTGAATAAGTGGAGTAAAATATGATAAGTGTGTACATTTATAATAATTATATAATTATTATGAAATGTTAAAGTATATTAGAAATATGTAATGTGTTTTAGGAAATAAATACTTTAAATTTCCTGAGTATGTTTCTATTTTGTTTGATTTGTGATATATATTAATATTTTTTACGTATGTGAAGTGTATGTGTTTTTTAGGTATTTTGAGTATATATTGAGGTGTGTTAAGTATATATTAATTGAAGTTTGCTCATTATGTTAATTGTATTATATCTTATTAATTTTGTTTGGATTTATTTATTTGGATGAAGTACGAAGTAATAATTTTATTTGTGTTTGATGCTTGACTACATTTATTTTCACAAATAATGTAGTGATGTGAAATTTTGGTTGAATTGTTTAAGTATGTTTATTTTTTGTTTAAGTATGTTAAGTGTGAAATAAATTATGTAATTTATGTTTGATGCTTAATTAGGTGTGTTATGATATATTTAATAGTTCTATTAAATATATGTTTATGTAATATATATATATATATATATATATATATATATATATGTTGAACTAGTTAAATAGATTTCTAAAAGATTTTTATTACAATTACTTGTAGTTTACATAACAATTAAGGAAATCATATTAGCAACATATGGATAAGCTATTGCATCGTCAATAGGTGTATAGGAGAAGAAATCCTAATGGACATGAACTTCAAAATTAGTGGTTGATGGGAGTTAATGTGTTTGATGAATTTGCACGAAATCCGGATGAGTATAGAATTAATGGAGTTTATAGATGTCCATGTGTGAAGTGCAAGAATATGCAATATTTTGCACTTGACGCTGTAAAGTCTCATTTGTATAAAAAGGGGTTTGTGAAGAATTTAAAAGTTGTCATTGGATTGTTTGAGATGTTTACTAATATACTTCAACCTTGTCACATAAACACCACTACTGGCATCTAGACAATGAAACTCATATACGGCGTAACTTTGAGTACAGAGGTGCAACTCGACTTAGGGACACTCTTGAATATGCCAGGAAGTACAACAAAAGGCCAAAGTGGTTACCACCTAGTGTTTGGAATGAGATGGTCACACATTGGAGTGAGGATGACAAGTTCAATAAATTGAGTCAACAAAATAAAAAGAATAGATTGAGTGATGCAAAAGGTTTTGGTCTTTCATTGCACACATGTGGCTCAATTCCGATTAGTGAAAGGAAAAGGCGTCTGGTAAGCTATGTGATTATTAATAAGCGTATTTTTCATATATAATGTACGGTATGGATTGAGGTTTTGGTCCTTGTTTACATTTAATTACTCGTTATATATTTTTTTTAGGCCAAAACATTAGGTAGGGAACCAACATGTGAGGAGCTGTTTAAGGACAATCACTGCAAGGTCGAAGACAAAACTTTCGTTGATAAAAAATATGCAAAAAAATATGCAAGTTTGACTCATTTTTTTCAGAGATTATTCATAGGTTATAATATTATTTGTTTGTTTAGTGTGAAATTAATAGTTTTATTTTTGACAATTTTCAGGAGGATTATCACAACAAATGGCAGGAGTACACTTAATCTGCAACTCAATGTAGCTCCCAATTGCCCCCATGACCCCAGAAGAGTTTTGGGTTAAAGAAAATCTGGACAAAAAAGGTCGTGTATACGGTTTTGGGGGGGTTAAGTTGAAGAAATTAGTTACAATTGCAGCTGCACATCACTCATCAGCTGAGCATTTTGATCTAAGAGAGCAACCGCAACTCCTCAATCAGAGCATTACCAAACAAGCAGATGCTATAAGTCAAATTGTCAAGAAATAGGGGAAGCCAGAGCGGATTATGAAAAAAGTTTTAAGATTTCTCAAAGGATAAAGTGCAGGTTCTTCTAACCAAATCAACTTGAACCCTGATGATGAAGAGGACTCCGAAAATGACAATGATGATGATCCCACAAATTATTCTGATTCTAATTAATGTATATGACATGCGTGCAGATCCAAAATAATTGTGTTTGATGGATATTGAGGTGAATGTTTAATTTAGCACATTTTTTATTTCAGATATAAAACTTTATATTTGGTAATTATGACTTTTATTTTATGCGATGGTTTAAGTTTTTGTGATGATTTAAGTTTTTTTTTATACAACTAAAAGTGTTCAAAAAAATTTTTTTTTTTTTGGGGGTGGGGGAATTTCCGATGGAAAATTCCTTCGGAAATTCCCCTCTCTCTGCATTTTTCGCCTGTGCTCCAAAGGTTGTCCGACGGGTGTTCTCCGTCGGAAATTCCGTCGGTCTCTGGCTGACCATTTTTTGCGACAAGCTGAATCCCGACGTATTTTCAGTCAAAGAACCTTTTTCCCGTTGAAAAAACTACCTTTGTCCGTCAGTATTTCCGTCGCAGATTAGATGTATTTTTGTAGTATGTCAACCCTTTGATTTATGCCGGAAAAGAACAACACCAACATCTATTCTGCTCTATCAACAGAGGTTAGTTTGAATATTTTACCACTTTTTTCATTAAATTGGATCTTAAATTTGAACCTTAATAGGAATAAATACAATTTATATTGAAAAAATAATCTATTATATTATATGGAATAATAATAGTTTGATTTCAAACAAAACACGTATGAAATTAATTTGCTAATTGTACTATTTACTCATGATATTAACTTGTTTGCACACAACACGCGCTATTTCTGATCATGTATGTATATATTTTTTAGTGTGTATTTGTCATATAGACAATTTTTAATATATGACAATTTGTAGGAGTTTGTACTCCTATGTGTATGATGTAAGCTTTAAACTATTTCTGCACCTAAGGGCATTCCTAGCCCATTACCCGCGAGGCAAACCCCCCCCCCCCGCCACGCGGGACACCTGCCCCCCTCGCAGCCCGTGCCACGTGGGTAGGGGCACGCAGGGCTCCTCGGTCAGCCGAGCCTCCTTGCGGTCCCTCTCCTTGGTTTTTTTTGTTTTTTCTTTTTTTTTGAGGTTATAAATAATTTTTATATGATTTAAAAAATAGGTTGTGTGTTATGAAGTGGATCCATGGTAACTTTTTTTATTGGGTTATTCAAATTGGAGTTCCATTGGTTGGAGAAGTGATGGAATGCAAGTTTCAAAAATCTGAAACTTTTGCTGACGTGGCAAGCCAGAGTTCCCTAATATATTGAAAAGCAACATTTCGTAAGTTCACATCAACCTTGCTAGCGCTATAAATTATATTAGCTGTCTCATTTAATTAACTTTTGAGACGGTTTCAGGTAATAACTTATATATATGTATAAAATCCATTAATGAATGCAATCAATGAATCCTCGAAATATATGAGTTAGAGTAAAAGAAGGCAAGTTTTGGATTAGTTTAACGTCTCAATACCCACAGTTTCCTGTCCCTTTCTGACCTTAATTACCTTTCCACAACCAAAGTTTGACAGGAACGACCATTGTGATGATAAAGATAATTATGATATGGCAAAGCGTTTTATTCGTCTAAGTCACAGTGATTTTTGACCTTTTTAAAGACTCCCTCCAGGTGTATAGAGTATAGTGACAGGCAAATGCCGTGACTATTGGACCAAAAATATGAAAGTCATATATATATATATATATATATATATATATATATATATGAATTCGAACTTTGTGGTCATGACAAGTATTTTGTTAAGTATTTATTAAAATTTTATTTTAAAATAAAAATTTAAATGATATGTGATTTAAAGTCATCTTAATGAATAATATATTTTCAACTACTTCAATGAAGAAAAAAAAAGAGAAATAAATTACAGATATGTTAATATTATTATTTCTGAAAATATAAATAATATTTCTAGAAATATTTTAGCTGAAATTTTAAAACAAACTGTACGCAACACGAATTTAAATGCTAGTTACATATTAAGCTTAGCTATTTATTAGTAATTGATAATGATAAATATATCTTTATATATATATATATATATATATATATGATTATTGCACTATTTCCCCTTTGTCTTACGTGAAGATATCTCATCATTATTTATGCCCATTTTTCATGAGAATGTCAGTTAGCTTTATTAATAGATGTCTAAATATTACATCTAATTAAAGCAAATACAACCAATATTTTTTTTATATGTATATAATAGCTTGAACATAAATTGGCTATATATATTTTTTTTTATATATATATATATATCAAAGATTTCGGATTTATTCTCTATGAGGTATGTAACTCCTCATGTTGAATCAAAATAAATAAATCAAATTGTAAGTAGTATCTATTGTCATTACTAGTCAAAAGTATGTACTTTCAGAAACACGATAAAGTTATTAAGAATCAAGTAATTAGATATATTCGTTACCTTTTAAACTAAATTTTTCCGGTCGCCTTATGTTTCATCCTTGGTCAGTCACTTATATTTTAGTACTTGTTTTTGGGTTTCTTTTGTAATATTTGTTTGTTCACCGGTACATTAAATTCAGACAAGCTAATAAAATATAAGTATATGAAGAGCATCTTCGTTGTGGCTTGTCATCAAATATTAAACAAGCGTGACAGCATCCTGCCAACAATAATATTATTCAGTATCTCCAGTCTGACCAGGAATATAATATATTTTTTTCATAAAGGATGAATTTATTATATTCAGAAATCCATGTCAAAAAAATATACTTTTCAGTAATTGAATTGAAAAATCGTACCCACCTACCGTAGAACAAATGTGCTTATTAAAAAATAATTACTAAATATTTAATTCCTTTGAAAAAAAACAAAGAGAAAAAAAATATCTATGAGGCACGTAATCCAGTTACTTAAATAATTAAGTAGGTAATTATGGTTCTAACTTCTAACTAATCACAGATGTTAACAAGCTAGACGTGGACAATGTTATGTATACTCATATTTAAAATTTTTAACCAACGGTCAAGTGGTTTGACACTTATTCTCCTTAAGTAAAGTCTCGAGTTCGAGTTATGTGAATTGAAAAAATTTATGATGGGAGATCTATACGTCTTATTGGACGAACAATAATTCGACTCCAATAAAACAGAAGATCCAAAAAAAAAAAAGATTTGTAAGTTAAATTGCTCATCAAGCACTGGTTGTTCGGGTGGGATTAATTTGTAAGGTAGGAATATTAGTGTCTTTTCTTGTAAGAATGCATCATAAATTCATAATGCATGCATCGATCATTGATCCGATATCACATTACTTAAAGACAAAGAAATTCTGTGAATTGTAAAAATCGTGTCCCTAGAGCATTAGCAGCCATAGACACGCGAGGCAAGTGTGGGACCCGCATATCTATGGCATGTCACATTTTGTCTTTCCAGTCAGGCTGAAATGCTTGTGATACGCGGGGAAGCACATCTGTGCGTGTCTCCTCGTTAGTCAGTGTTCACTTTTTAAAATATTTTTTTTTCTTATTTTTTTTTGAAGTATATAGTTTTTAAATGATTTAAAAAATAAGTTGTGTGTTATAAAGTAGGTCTATGATAAATATTTTTATTGGATGATTAAAATTGAGTTACATAGGTTGGAGAAGTGATGAAATACAGGTTCTAAAATTGTGAAACTTTTACTAACGTGACAGAACAGAGTTCCAAAATTCAAAACTCCCACCGAGAATGTTCTTAATAAGTAATCCAATTTTGACTATATATAATACTGTCACGTGATGATTAATCTTACAAAATTGTGGCCCGTCACCGTATATTAGTATTGCATTAATTTGAGCTGCTATTTTATTTGTATGTAGAACAGTGAATTACAAGGTTTATTAAATGATTAAGAAAAGATATATAAATCAAAGGATGGTGATGTTACATCAGTCTAAATCTTTACATGTCAAGCATTATTATGATTTGATGAACTTTCTAATCAAATGAGAATTTTGTTTGTATTAATAGTTTTTATCTTAAACCTACAATCTTTGGAGTTTTGACAGGCAAAAGACCATTAGTCCATCAGAATTTTCGTCAGAATTGTACCGACAGGTTATCAATCCGTCAGTTGAAATTTTAACGGATTGTTTGTTTATCAAAAATTTTCCATCAGTATTTCTGATGGATCGGTCAACATATCCATTGACTTTTTGAAGATATAATTTCCGTCAAAATTTTTATTAGTTGGCCAATTTTCCTTCAAAATATGAGCTTTTTTCAATCAAAAAGTGCCCTCCTTCTATACGTAAGTAGCTTTTTTGAAAAAAGGGTATGATTTGAATTTGATGATGATGAAAGATGAATTTGAATGGAAGAAATTAAAACTAATCCATGAAGATGCAATTAACTGCCAAAGCAAGAGACAAGACGAAGCATTAGCCATTGGCTATATCTTAAAAGGCTTAACGTAAAAAAGGTATTAATTAGCTTTTAGGACCCCAGTTTAAAAGCTCAATTCAAATTAGGGCCTTTAATGACGGCGAATTTCCTTTTTTCTGAATAAAAGTTTTAGAGCAGTACATTACAACCTAGTGTTTTGGGCCTCTACAAAAGAAGAGAGGTTTGGGCCTACTGCATAAACCAGCCCAGTAGAAATAATAAATACTTGATGCCTTAAAAAAAAAACAAAACGAGTCGTCAAAATCATAACTTAATTGATTTGTCTAGTATCCCTTACTTGATTAATGAGATTAGCCCAGGCTTTAGTTTCAACCAAAAAAAAGTCAAAATTATATTTTAACTGATTTTTCTTGTATCCCCTACTTGGTTAATGAAATTACCCCAGGTTTTATTTAAAAAAAACAAAAAATTCAATCATAATTTAGTAGCATACTGCGTACAACAATCTTAGGCACCTACTGCCCAAAGCAATAGTAACACTAAGGCCCTGTTCTTTACGTGGGGAAATTCACTTACCCCATACTCACCTACTTCTTCCCCCCTCTTCCCACTCCTTCCCACACTTAAAAAAAAATATCATTCCTTCTCATATTCACCTACTCCTTCCCACACCTACATAAAACAACTATTTCTCATATTTTGAAAATTTTTATAATTTACATAATTGTGTGTACAAATAATCTGATAGCAATTATGAGCAGTTTTAATTTTTCGGATGTTATGGAACAGTTTTATTTTTTTTGTTTTTCATTAATTTTTTTATTTTTTTATTTCTATTTTTTATTTTTTATTTTTTAATGTATATTTTTTAATTTTTTTTGTATTTATTTTTATTTTTTATTTTTTTAAAAAATAAATTTTTAAATTTTTTATTTTTTTGTATTTATTTTTTTCTTTTTTATTTTTTTATTCTAGAAAAACAATCAACGAAAAATTTCAAAAAAATAAAAAATAAAAAAAATTATACAAAAAAATTAAAACTAAAAAAAATAAAAAAATTTAAGAAAAATAAAAATTTAAAAAATTTAAAAAATTAAAAAAACTAAAAATTTAAAAATTAACAATAAAAAATTAAAAAATAAAAATAAAAAAAATTAAAAAATTAAAAATTTAAAAAATTAAAAAATTTAGAAATTTTTAAAAATAAAAATAAAAATAAAAAATAAAAAATACAAAAATAAAAAATACAAAAATACAAAACAATAAGAAAAAAAAATAAAAATAAAAAATACAAATACAAAAATATAAAAATAAAAAATAAACAAAATAAAAAAGAACAAAACAGAATAAACAAAAATAAAAAAATTTCATCATCATTAATTACTATCACAATAAAATTATTACATTATAAAACAAAAAATTATTAATAACTAGTACTTCAACTTCATTCAACTATATTCAACTTTCACCCACATTCACCCACAAAAAAAAAAAATGACGGCATCACTCATTCCTTCCCCCCTTTCCCACAATCACCCATCCCACACCCCCTCATTTTTCACTGAAAAGAACAAGACCTAAGTTACTTTGCATGTCATTGTTTCACCGGACACTTTCTCATAGCCCGATTTTTTTCCCCCCCCTTTGAAATGATGAATAAAACAGCAATTACGGACTCCTTTTCTCGAGGATTTTACCTACACTATCCTCAATGAGGTGAGATAGAAACGAGGTACAAGGCACAGAAACCCACAAAACAGATGAAGAAATAAAAAGACCAAACTTAGTTTCCCCTTGATTTCCTTCTCTGCAAGTATATTGGTTGAATACTTCAACGTAAGAACTGAGGCAGAATTTTGAATCCTCAATTAGAGTTTGAATCTCCCAAGAAATTGAAGTTCCCCCCTTTAACGCTTTAATAAGCACCCAACAATTTATATCATATATATATTCCAATACTCATGTCAAGCACCAATGACAATTTCATCAGACAGATAACCAGGAGCTACTGAAAGAGGGGGAAAGGGGAGGCTTGCCATCTGCACCATACGAGAGTCAGCTAGATCTGGATTGCTAGTAAGCGGACCCAAAAAAGAGAGAGAGGGCAGCATAGAACGCTAAGACCACGAGAACAAGCTGTGGAGCCTGCAAATAAGGTTAGCAGCATGATGTGTGTTCGATTCAAAACCCTTTGTTATGTGACATAAGGGAATAATTTACATAACCTCTACCTCGAAAGCAATAGCTAAACGCACTGAAGTAGCCAATTCAGATCTATCTTCTCCATTTGTCAATTTCTTTTGATGCTACGACAATTAACTTCTTGGTGTTAAGAACGAGCTCATCGACCAATGCAGCCATCTCGTTTCTGGAAAATAAGCAACATAGGTCAGTGCCATCCAGGGAAACAAGAAAATTCAAACCACAAGCACTTGCGAAGATGAAATTCTATCATAGGCAATTGGTATCTCACAATCTTCAGAGTCATCACGAAGGCATGAAATGGCAAATTTTCACCACAGGTACGTAATGTGCTATTCCCAGATTCAAGTCGGTACTTCTACCATCAGGTAGCAACAAGGAATGAAGCCTTTGTGTTCAAGAAAAGGCATCAAATCCCTTTCATTATTCAGTGAAATCATGGGCTCTAACCTATTCAGGAGTTTATTCTAATGTCAGGGTGGGGAACTGCCCTCCAGAGCAACAGTCCATGACTACTGCTCAAGCAACATGTGATGCCAAACACCACGAACAATTTTGAAAATTTATGGCAATATACACAGAAAGCAAAAATAAGCTCCCAAATATTGATTTTCAAAGAGGATAGAAAGAACTAGACAGGCACTAGCTCACCACCAACCTAATATATAATAAAAACACCCCCCCCCCTGGGGGAATAATAAAAGCCAGCAGACGTTAATTGCCAAAGAATCACAGACAGAGAGGGAGAGAGAGAGAGAGAAGTAATCAGCAGCCCACCCAAACCACTTTCGAAGCCCTAAAATTGCACAAGTCACTCAGCGGCTCAAGTATCTCTTGCCAGAGCAGAACACCGGCAATCGGCGAGTATTTTCCGCCGGAAAAGCTTGAGAGTTGAGAGAGGAAGGTCGACCTTGGCCTATCTCCATTAAGCCATGGTACAAGCGTCCATTCAAAAGGAAATTAGGGTTTTGAAAAACTTGGGTTTTGAAAATCAAGGCTGAATTCTGAGCAATTTGATGCAATTCAGCAATTGAATGACGGTTTTTACTCAAAATTTGTCAATTATGAGTTGAGTAAGTTCTAATTTGGAGAAATTTTGGCACTCGATGACTAATTTCCCAAAAATCTCCCCCTATCGCCGAAGCTGCTATGAAGCACGAAAAGCTTCATGCCTTCGCCTCGACTAAGGCATGTCTGACGCGCGCGCCGCTCTGTGCCTCCAGAATTCGCTGCGCTTGGGGTCACCTGCGGCGCCGGACAGGTCACCTCTCGCCTAGGTGCGCCTTAGGTGCGTTTTTTCAAACTAAGGCTACAGTTCTGTAAATTTATTACCTCATACCAACAATTAGAAAATACTTCATCTTCCATCCATTGGCCTTGTGTTTAGAAGAATATTAAACCTTCCATGCATGGGCTCGTTAACATTTGACCATCGAACTCCAATATATAGGCCCCATTTCCTAGAACCACGCACTCCCTCAGCACAACAGGCAAAAGAAGAGGGATGTTGGAAACCTTTTGATGGTTACCACCACATGTAATTTGCCAATAAAATAGAAATAAAATGCTGAACCAATTTTTTCTTCTTCTTTAAACAATGGCTAAAAATGAGAAAGCAGAACAGTTTGAAGCAAAAAAGCAACAAAATTTGACAACTACACTGAAAAGAGGGACTTACTGAGATGGAAGGTATGATCCATGTAGAGGCCTTCCGACATTAGAGTGCCTCCTGCTCTCATCGTACGCAATGCCTCTGCCAACACCATATCCAAAACCCAAGCCAACACCGCATCCAATACCAATTCCAAAACCAAACTGCAGCCCAGGAATTCCAGGTCCAAAGCCTGCACCTATAATTCAAAAATAAAATTAAAGCCAAAAAAAGGACAAAGTCGAATTCAAGGGAGTATTACCCACAATTGCAAACTATTACTGAAGGATATCCAAAAGCATCAAAACTTATCAAAACTACAAATAGGAAAAAAAGGAGCTCATATGTTGTTTGCGCAAAACCAGGAAAACAATTTTTTAAAGAGATTTACTTTAAACTGAATATGAAGGAACTAGAAATAAAAACTAGAAGGTAAAGCATTAACAATGTCAGCACAATGATACTTGGAAATAAATTATATCACACACTGCTTTTAACAGAGTGCAATTATACATGCATCTACTCGGAAGTAGTAATTAGCTAATCAAACATTCAAGCAAACAGCTGATTATTTCTAGAACCATTTCAATAGCTAATGGTTAAGCATAGATTAAAGTTCATTAATTTTAAGATGCTCAAATTGGATGTATAGAACCAGGATCAGTTCCTATTGGGTCTGGGACCACGTCCAAAATTTAAGCACTTGATTCCAATCAGTTTCAAGCCAACTAAGCACTTGATTCCAATCAGTTTCAAGCCAACTCCAACATTTTATCCATATCTTTTAATCCTACACCTGGCCTTGCTCACACTTATAATTTTCCAGCATAAATCATCAAAAGGAAGGTCCGCATTTCAGGAAAGTCTTTCAAAATGGATTCAAAATTTGGACAAGTCATGGGAAAGATATTGTTGAAAAGAGAAGAGCAAAGCAGAACAAAGAAGGAAGAAATGAGCTACAAAGGCTTTTGCTTCAAGTCCTAGCTGCCTTCTCCTCATCTTCTTATTCCACCACAAATTTCACCGTTAGTTGTCTTCCTCCTGAGGACACAAGACTCGGAATTATCTGGAATTTAATGCACTTTTTCACCAGCTCACACCTTTCTGCTGAAAGCTAGGATGAACAAGGACTCCAACAAATTAAATGTGATGAATACTTGTGAAAACTGTGAACCCATAATCAACAATTTTCATGGTGCTGTTTCCATTAGCATAAAATGTTCATATGGGTTTATTTGACTGGTAGCACGGGATTCAAATTTCTCATCAAGCCTGTAAACCCAATCAAAGAACCTGCTTTTTTTTGGTGGGTTTCGGGGGGAGGCATTTTCCTTGCTGATTATATACCATCATTCCAAATTTGATAATCTTGATCATAATCTCATCAACCAAATTTCTCTGGTTTTTCCTCCATACTGGCCAGTCCAAACAGTTAGAGTTTAGCGGCTACTTACGCCACCTAACTGGTGGGCGTCTATTAGGACTCCAAACCTATTTTAGGGGGTTCAGGGACCTAACTAATGAATGAATAGAAAACCCTAAAACAGCACCTGAGTCTCTCTCTTCCCCCTCTCATGGAACCCCCCCCCCCATCGTCCGGGGTCGGGTTTTGGGCGTGACGATTAACGCGACTCTAGTAGCCACCTCTTGTCTTGGTTTGATTCTCATGGGCAATTACCAAGCAATTGAATCTCACGCTTCCACACCCTAAAGGTACATCCTTTAATTTACCAAGACACCATAACTTTCAAGTTCACAGACAAAATCAATCCCTAATGCAACACACTATAACAGTATACGAAATACGTCGGCAATACAAGTAAACAAGGGGTTAAGCAAATGAGTGATTAGGGTACAAGCATAACAATTGATCAAACAGAACCAATTTCTGGAAGATAAATTGAAAGAAGTAGAGAATAGTTACCACCAAGGAGACCGATTCCAAAGCCAAAGCCACAACCAGCACCGAAGCCGAAACCAGGACCAATCTTGCCGAGCTCCTTCGTCGACACTACTGGAAGCTTCCAGAGTAACCCTCTGTCTTCTCCGTCTCGATCTCCCCCGTTCATTTCGTGCTTATTGAAACAAACAGTGTTCCCAGCCTCCAACGAGCTCAGTATTATTGTGAGTCCTGTGTCCCTAAAAATTTGAAGCAATTATATTGCGCCCCCCCCCCCCCCCCCCGCGTTCCCGAACTTTCCCCTCTATTTGAATGCTCTCTCCCCCGGTGCGAATTGAGGCGCAATGGCCGATATAGACGGAATTTGAATCTAAGTCTTTGCGATATCGCTAAATACTTTATCGGTTGACCTAATTAGCATTTATAATGCTTTCTTTTGTTATAGACCCGGACCGATCCGTGACCGAGCCTAACTTAGATGATTGGTATCAGTGTTTTTGGGCTGTCAAATTTTTTTCTTGCGTAAAATTGGGTAAAATAATAAAACATTTGATATTTTAATATTCTGATGTATGACTATCGAATAAATTAGTTTGTCGTATTACTCTTGGTTTGAATATGTATTATAACTCCTCTATTTTTTTTTCCTTTTTGTGTTTTAATCTCTATGGATTTTGATTTTAATCACCTTATTGTCATGACTTTTTGGAGCGTAATTTTTTTTTGTCTTAAATGAGATAAAATAATGGAACATTTGACACTTTAATATTTTGAGCATAGATACTGAATAAATTGGTCTATAATTTTATGATAATATAGCTTACTACCTTGAAATTATAATGAAAATGTAATTTAGTTCTCTTTCTTGGCAAAAATTTGTAAAAATTATTTTTTTCCCTAAAATGGAATATTGTTTATAATTTAATTTTTTTCTTTCTAAAGTACTGTACTCTTTGTATGATATTAACAAGAACATCAACTAAGCTCCAGTAGTAATAATCACAAAATTATGATCATTGAAAGATATCCAATAAACCCATTAAAACCACTGCAATTTCTAAAAAACCAACATAGACAGTCAAATAATAAAAGTATCCCATTTTTATGGGTGAAGATATAATTTTTGTAACTTCTTGTCTAAAAAAGCTAAACTATTCACCATTCAGAATCTCAGATCATGAAATTGTTATTTTTACAAATTGTTGGACCACTTTATTCAATGGCCATACCTTAATTACAGTACTAAGGCACTGTTCTTTTCGTTGGTAAATCCAAATCTATCAACCTCAACCAACTTCAATCTACATTAATCCACTTCAACCCACTTCACGAACTTGAATAAAAAAAATACCAACTTTAACCCACTTCAATTCACTTCCCGTATTTTAACCAACTTCTACCCATCATACCCAAAAAAAATAAAAAAAATCAACCCACTTCAGCCTACTTCAATCCACTTCAACAAAAAACCCACTTCAACAAAAAACTCACTTCAACCTACTTCAATCCACTTCTACCAATCTCAACCAACTTTACTTATTTACCAACCCATATTTCCCAACGAAAAAACAGGTCATAATGCATGCAATTGTTCTAACTAATGATGATAAATTATGTACAAATAAATAAGAAAATACAATTATATTGAATAAAGATTATTTTGCACATCACATAAATTTTAATTCATACTGAAAAGAAAATTTAAATAACCAATAAGCCAAAATCATGTGCAACAGAATAATAGAGCTAGAAGCATAACAAAGTACCAAATAACTCTTTCCAAAATGACTAATTTTATCAAACATATTTCCTAACGGATAATAATTGTTTGCTAAACACCACTAAAGCTACTTGTAAGACAACCATGAGATTGTAAATTTGTAACCATCAATTGCAAACTAGCTGATGATTTATATATTTTTACATATTTTGGCAAAAAGGTGGGGAGGGGGGGGGGGGGAGTATGATCTATATATTGACATTGGTGATGATTTCCAGTATCATGTGCTTGTACTGTTGCTCTCTGGCTTTGCAGTGAAGGATGATTCAATGCTTTCCTGCTACAACAAAGACCACAATGTCAATTGAGTGAAGGGTACAAATGAAACAAAATAAATAAGAGAAATCGACAACTTATTTTCCACCCAAGATGTACATACTCACGTATGTGGAGTTGTGGACTAGACAGTAACACGATCGACTCGGTTTTTCAGATCTTTGGACTCAGCTCAGGATTGAGTCAAAACTGACCTCGAGCTGATTCTGGGCAATTTGAAAGATTACGATGGAAGCTTTGCTCAGTCTAGTTTGATTGGTTCTTTTTTCTTAAATGCTTTTGTGGAGAACATAAAATTATCATTAAATCAACAAATTTATATTTCAACCCTTATTTCTTGAATCCGAGGTATAAATCAAGAATTCAACTTTGATTATACCATTGAATTTGCAATCTTTTTGGGGGGAAAAAAAACAACTAAAAGAAGAATACCATCTAGTGTAAATCGAACAATATGCATCTGATGCCAAACCTGAGCCTAAACTTTAGAGCCAAGCTTGAGTCATGCTCATATCTAATCGAGTCAAGCTCAACAAGCTCAGACTAGGCTCGGCTCACTAGGTTGGATTTACCCTTTGCAGACTAGTGTCTTTGGCACGTAGCACCCGCTAGCTCCGAAAGAAATTTCAAATATCTTATATTAAAGATTATAAATATTTTAAAGGGCACACCATAAAAATCAATTGATATATATAAAATCAAGGGAATTCAAACGAAGAATACCATACACAAAATTTCTGAATCTATCACCATCAGGTTAACTCAGCTATAACCTTAATCTAGATTATGCATTATCCTAAGCACGGATACATAGACTAACTTAGCCCTAGGAACATGTTGCAAAATGACTCTACGCTAACCAGAAGGTAAAAGCAAAGAAAATAAAACAAACAAGGACTCTATGTTCATTTTCTACCAGGACACATACTTGCAGTGTGGAAATTTAGTTATGTATGAAGAACCCTATTTTAGGAGAGCTAACTGCAAACATTTGGTTTAGTTAGACATTCTCACTGGCGTGATGTAAATGTTCTGTTCAGATGAACATGAATTATTAGTTTGCTTGCTTAAAACTTTTAGGTGATGGTCTACCAAACATCTTTTCTCATTGCTAATGAACAAAGAAAAAGTCACTAAATCACAACAGTGTTGCGAGCAATATGTACAACAATACTAATCTTGATCGGAGACGAACACAGTCTCCTACATGCCACAAAAATGGAACCTATATTGAATGTTGCGTAACACATAAGCACGGTATAAGTATTCTTCCTATCCTTTATCGTCATGTGGAGAACTATACTTAACAAATAGGTTATTCAAAATTAAATCTCAGCTCATGTTAGTCTCAAATCAAGCCATGTTCGAGTCATTGGGAATTCAGTTCGACTTTGGTTTGGGTTAGCCAATTCAGTTTAGGTCAACTTCAAGTTAATGCATATATTCAATCTTATATAGCTATCTTGCGAAGAAAAGTAACTTCAAAAGAAAAAGTTAAAATTGAATTTAGCTCAATTTGGGTTTATTGGAATTGAGTCGAAATCATATTAGCCTATTTCAGATGTCAATTCGAACATGTGTCCAATTGTTTGATTCGAGTTTTAGATTTTAGGTCATTTATGCCAAGTCTGTATGGAACCTTGACCGTACATGAAAAACGACAAACAACTGCAGAGCCAAAAATTAATTAAGGATGCCGGCTGAGAATTTCCACTGTATTGTCACAAGAATGCGCAATTGATATGCAATTTTTCGAAGGACAGTCCAAGAACTCTGATAAGAAGTTGAGAATTAACAAACTTTGGTAAGAGCTGATGTCCATATGAAAACACTTCACAGATGATCGTAACCATAATGCAAACACAAAACGTACTCTATGTTCAACATTAGCAAGGTATTTATCCAAGGCACCAGGTCCACGTAGAATTTTGGCCCCACATCCAGGAGAGTCGACAGAACCCACAGATTCTTCATCAACCACAACAGCATCCACCTTGTTGTCGCCCACCTTCACATCAGGAATCTGCAATTGCGTAAATAGGTATCCACGTAAGAAACCATGACAATAACTCCCAATGTGGATCCCGCTCCCACTAGATTATCCGTGTAGGAAAGAAAAATCAAAATAGAAACCATCGGTTATTGCAATTCTTGAAAAGCCAGGTAGTTTTGAGGATTAGCCGTTGGCCGGCCATACCTCATACATTGCCTCAGCTAGTACGCTCTCCAGTATGGTTCTCAAACCTCTTGCACCGGTATTCTTGGCCATGGATTTCTTGCCAATTATTCTCAAGGCCCGCTCTGTGAAATGAAGCTTCACCTGATTTTCATACAGCAGGATAATACATCAATACAAGGAGGAATAAGACGATGAAATTTTCATTTGTTCACATTGGAGCCAGATCAGGGAAAACAGGGACTTGTATCCTGTTATTTGACTCGAATGACAGGAAACCAAAACAGACCCAAGAACCAAATACGTCTCATGTGAATCAGTCTATGTCCCACATTCCCACCCAACCTGAACTTTTTCCAACCAATGTTGCTTGCATGCGTTTATAGGAGAACCTTATATGCCAAACCAATGGCACGACCAAACTTGATTCAAGCCCGAAATGAACTGAAACTGAATAACCCCAACCCAAACTAACAATCAACACGAACATGATCAACCCAAAACAGCGCAGAACAAGCTGTTTACCACATCTAAGAGAGCATCTCGCATGTCCAAGTTCTCTTGAAAGATAAGGCAACACAATATCACGCATAACTCAGGTGAGAATTTTCTTCTTCCCCACAATAGTAAGGGCATGGTGAAGAGGAGGAGTGAAGTGTCAGAATCCTTACATTGTTCATATGGAACAACTTCTTGTACTGCATACCAAGAGCATTCCTCGGCTGAGTAAGAACCTGGACAAACAATAAGAGTCAGCCACAACCTATTTGCTCCTTTCTTTTCCCAAGAGAGCTGATAATTACACTGCAGGCATGGTACGGTACCCAAATGAGATCAACAACTACATATAACAGGAAGAAGCAAGAATGTTTAGAAGGGCGGCCAAGAATAGATTAAAGATGTGCTTAGAAAGCCAAAATTGAATAAACTTGAAATGTTCATTCCTAGATTAAGCAGCCTAACTAGCAATTTAACGTAGTTCAAAATTGTACATACACCAATAGACTACTCAGATTCCAAAACCAAGTTTTATACTGCTATCAAATCCTAAGAATTCAGTAGCAATTTCCTTATCTGCATGACCACTGGGCGAAGAAGCCAGGGCAACACTCAAAAGTCAATAAATAGGGCGAAACAAAGGAAAAGAAAAATACGCAACAACATGAAGATAATTTATTTCAAAATTAAATTTTGATCTTTTGCTGTTTTCCCTGTTTCTTCCAGGAGAAGCCCCCACCCTGACTTTTTGAAAGACTGCCACAGACACGGTCCAACACAGCAATGCGGACACTCAATTATGATGATACACTGTCAACGCGTGCTTATTCAGTTTAACATTAGCTAATTCAGTGGAAAATTTTATTTAATATGAGCTGATTCAGCTGAAAATTTTCTTTAATATGAGCTGCTTATTCAGTTTTTAACTATCTAGTAAATTCACACCATGACCTCTTGTTTGAAGCAGAGAAAATGTTTGAAATAAATATACACTCCTACACTTTAGATCTAATCATGGCCTCCAAACAGGTCCTCTCACCCTCAGAGATTCCTAGAGAATTGACATAACATGCTTAAACACAGGAACAGAAAGTATAATAAACATCCAATAGATGGTGAACACAAGACAAATTACCACTAGGAATATTACCTGAACAAGTTGGTCCTCACTGAGTGATGACAGGCTGATCAGAATTGGCAAGCGACCAACAAATTCAGGGATAAGGCCACAAGCGATGAGATCACAACTTTCTACCTGAAAATGAGAAGATAACTTGTTCACCTTGCAGACAATCACTTGGCATTGCCAAATCCAAACTACAAGAAACTAGGAAATAATAAGAGGTGTTTTTTCTTTCTCTTTTTCTTTTTTCCCCCCTTTAGGGAGGAGGGATCTTTTAAAAAAAATACATAGGGCTAAGTTCTCACAGATTCTAGTAACGTTGATGTCCCTAAAGCACTAGTTAATCCGCCAGTTTTCAAGTTTGCTCGAACAGGAGCTCCGAAACCGATAGAAGAATCTTGTCGTCTGGTAACAAGCAAGTCAACAGTCAACATCCCATGACGATGGTTTTTCTTTATTCCTCAATTTTCTGAAAGACCCTCTTCTTGGTATCGGGGGGTAATCTAGTGGAGAGTCTTACCTCTCAGAAATTGTCCTCTCCAGATCAACAAAAGCACCACCACAGATGAAAAGAACATCTTTAGTGTCAACCTGCAAATGACAAACATGAAGGCAGAAAGTCAAATCAGTAGTGCAAAACAAAATTTTCTACTTACCATAATACGACAACATGATCTCTCACAAGGCATATTTAAAGTAGATTTGTGCAGAACACATGAATACAAGTTTCTGATCCCGATCAAATATCGCAAAGAGCACTCAAAGATACAGAAATATAGACACCCTCTTCAGCTTAGCTTAGATTAGTGAATCTGCATGTGCCACATATCAGACACCTTGCAGTCTCCTCGTATGTCAAATAGACAAGAAATTGTATCCGCAACTTCTATTAGTTTTTACATGTGCAGAACACACACATTTCAAACAATTTGTTCTTCATGTGCCAACACAACTCTCTGTACAACCAATAGAAAACACGCACAAACGGCACATAAAGTCACAAAGAAGATTTTGTATCTTGCCTTATCTAGGAAAAAAAAGTAACAGACTAGTAAATTAAGTGTATTTAACCAAAAGTTTCAGACCTAACATGTATCCCCTGCTTTTTCCTTTTCAGAAGAATCAAATGTTCACATATCAACATCATGCCATGCTGGTGGGCCGTGCCTACTGTCTAATATTGGTGCTCTTGCTTCTACCTCAGATCTTGCCTATTGGCCAGTAGGTTAGTGGAACGCATAATAACATAAATCAGTTGAGACATTGAGAGAGAGTGCAAGAAGCACGATCCAATACAAACAGTTAGAAAATCCAGTCTCCTGGAACTTCAGAATTTGACTGTCATGCTGAGTGTACTATTGCCATCGTCTTCGACTTCAGGCTCTTCAGCAGGCCTTGACACATTGAAATTCCATGACAATTTAGTTCCGGAGCATCAACATGCTTTCTTCATTACCAAAATGGACTGATAGCAAAGGGCTCAAATACACAGTAGAAAGTTTGGCAATCTTCAGGTAATCTCCCCTCTTTTTCCAATGCTCTCCTTCCAAAGGCATGCCTACCCACCAGAAGGTGCCAACTACTTTTGTTGTTTCTTCTCATTTTACAATTTTTTTAAAAAAATGTACGCATCTTAGTTTGCGTCATCACACTTCAGCGAACCTCTTATTAGGTGGATCAAACTAAACACTCAATACTGATATTATGTACTCAATATCATAAAGAAAATGCTTTGGGTATGTAGAGAGCTTCTGCAGCACAGAAGACAGAAGCACCATCAAAATTTCAATTTTCTGGATGTATAGCTTGTGGCCATGCCCTCCAAAGATAATCGAGAAAAGTGGGGGTGAAAATTGTACCCTAAGCAGATGCAATGATGAATCAGAAGGCCACCTTCTTTACACAACAGAATCCAAAGCTTGATGATCTCAGACAGTGTCATATTCAATGCAATTGTCATATGCAGGGGAGGCGACAGCAACCAGCACAATGTTGCCATCATCTAGCACATCTCTAGATGTTAACAATGTCCAGCTATCCACCCAATCACCTTTCATATCGAGTCCATCTTCTCCAGAAAGCTCATCACCTCTAATAAGTGCATCAAGGCAATAAAGTTAAACTGTGAAATCCAAATCCTTCAACTTGTCCTCAACCAAAACACAGGTACAAAAGAAATGGACATCCTTCATGGACTTAAAAGATTATCAGAGCGGCCATGCAATCAAGAAAGCAAGGGACAAAAAAATGCGGCGCAGGCATGAATGGAGAAACCAAGATGACCAAGAAAGACACCCATGAGAGGTTGTAGACAGGCCATGAGAGTTGAGAAACAAGTTATCGGCCTCAAATATGTCTACAAAAATCAAGCACAATGAAGATGGCTCAATTTCAACAATAGAATGCTCATCTGATGCCAAAAACCCCTTGTAACAACCAGAAATTCTCTTCAGCAAGCCATTCACTCATGTTTTCACATTAATCAGGGTAGTCTTGACTCTAACACTGCAACTCAAATACATGCCTTTCAACTAAATGTCAAGTGGAGATTCATCAACAGAGAACTTGATGATGAAGAGTTTACACTCAGCACAACCACAACAGTTTATCATAAACACATACGAGGACCATGTTTATCACCACCAAGAAGCCTCTTCTGAAATTCTGAACTCAAGCAAGTACCACGTCCATGAGCACAGAAGGGCAAGAGTGCAAGACCAACAAATACATTCTTCAACATGTCTTTTCAAAAAGCCTAAGTGAGCCATGTCTATATGTTAAGACACATCAGTTCCTCAATTTGTGCCTTTTGGACCTTTTGCCAACGGTTTCACCCACACTAGCACTAATGTTAAGACGATTGAAGAATTTAAGTGATGATAGAATACGGATGATGAAGAACTACCTTAGCACGCTAGTAAAGCAAAGTTGGCCTCTTCTCCTATCTAGTGACATACGCATGAGATATGGTCAAGAAATTCGAGCAACCTTCTCTTGGACAAGTAGTTCAGACTTAACATAAAGGCCTTGAATACATTATAATCCAGGTTCGGTTCCCCTTTCCCCCACTGTGTTACACCGGCCTGCGCCTCATCCCCCCCCCCAAAAAAAGCAAAAAGTAATAAGCTAGTTGCAGCAGGCGAACCCCTACATATGACTACAAACAGAGAAACCTTCCAAAAAATGGAACCAAAGAGAAGGTGAACGAGTTGGTATCAGAAAATATCATTAGGCCCCTAAAATTTTCTGAATAAACTAGGCCATATATTCATGCAGTCAGACTTGTTTTTAGGTGCATGAGTAAATCTCGTAGCCAGGAGGATAGTGCAAGGTACTTAGGGAATAAAGAGTTAAGGTATAGTGTATAAGACATAACAAGCTTCAATAGGATACGAAGCATCATCAATAGGAAAAGCACAAGTGGCTACCTCCTGCAGCTCTTCATCTGAACTTATCTCAAGGTCCTCAAAGGAACAGGCAATAATAGCACTATTATCAACTGAAGAATAATAGAATGCAATACATGAGGATGTACACAGTAACAGTATCCCGGAAAAAGCAAGCTTGTTCTAAAGGAATCATTTGCACAAAAAGGTAACCAAAAATCCATTTTGCAGGATTAATATTATTTTAAGCAAAGACATGTCCGAGGCTCATAAATCTTTTACCATGAAGGCAATTTCCAGTTTTGCAGCATCAAATGATGATAATTGTCAGTTGGACACAACAGATTGTTAATTTCATAAATGCAGCTTCACCTTTACTGATGATGTTATAACTTGCGCATTGAATGTCTTGGAACTGGATGCTTACTCTGTTATGTGGGAGAACATCTCATCACCAATTGACTCTCGTTAAAGCTGTTCAACTCATCAGCTAAAAAATTCAAATCGTAGTTCCTTAGAACACCCCACCCCCGGGGAGGGTGCAGCAGGGGGTTGATCTGGGGTAAGTGGGGTGCCATCCGAAGTAATGGTGACCCGTTAAAACTCGCAAAACATCAGTTCTCATAGATACCTTGACTCTCCAGCTCCTACCTCTGAGAATATTGTAAAGGTAGGCCAAAACATATGGTTTAAGGCTTTATGCCACAAAGCTTTGCTCAAACAGATAAGGTTCTGGTTGACCCTTTTAACATAGATTTTGTCTCAAAAATCATTTTGTATATCTGGAATTTTAAACCTGTCTCCAGTTATGGGACGCATGAATCTTACATGCAAAGCCAACACTCAATCAAATCAGAGAACATTGCCCCATATCGCCATATAATGACACAATGGTCGCTACATCAGAGAGATGGTTTCTTTGCTCATGCATTGAGAGACAATGTCATTTCAACGTGAAAGCCAGTGACATGTTGCAGCGATTGCAAAAGAGGACGGTGTCAATAAAAGCCAGGACCAGTGCTAAAGGACTGTCAAGAAAAGTTGGGGACAGTGCTGGAACTGGCAATTTAAGTAATATGAATATACTATTATTCCTAGAACTGTAAAAGATCTCAAGCAGTCTTAGTCAACATTTAATGTAATTGTTAGAAGGGACGAAGTTCTATTATACCTGAATATGTTTACCATGAGGAGGCTTTCTTACTCTCTTTGTAGGAACATCAACAATCTGAAAATAGGAAAACAACAAAGAGATAAAATGTGATGAGACAGATTTATTAGTGGCCAGAATACTACATTAACAAGCAGAAGCAGAATATTCAATAGTCAAGAACACGGAAGGATAAATAAAATTCGTGTGAATGCCGATTGTGACTATTGATGTGACATGTTTCAGTGACTTAGGGAAAGTTTGAGATGACAAACTGATCAGTATTTCCTCATTTGTTGTGACCTTATATATATATTTTTTTAAGCATAAGAAAAGCCCTAGACACATTTTCATAAACATTTCAAGCCCTTCCACAACATTTGCATTTCAGAAATGTGCATGGCCTGGGAGGACATTTCTCTACCACATTTCTGGTCTTATGAACTTGAGTATTCGTCAGTTCCACTTTATACAATGAGAAATTGAGAACACACATGACAAATATAATTAACAAGATAGACATCTAGTGGACTAGAAGTTTTCCAATAGGCAACCAGAGAACAAAACTGACGGCCAAACACGTAGAACACTGGTCAACCAAAGCCCTCAGAGAAGCCCCTCTAGAAGCCCGTCGAAAAGTGAGGATCAGAACTCAATTTCATGAATGATTATAATAAATCACTCTATGTGGGAAGATAGAATGAACTTCGGATCCCAGAACTCACAGGTCTGCGGTGAATGCATGCATGTACAAACCCTCTATTCTCTCTTGCAAAAATGCTATATCTCACTAGCAAATGCACCTATTGTGATTATTCATTTTCGTAATATGCATCGATGACTAATTTTTTTGAATTTACATTTGGCTTTTAGGAATTTTAAATATGTGCACAAAGATTTTATCTCTAAAAGTTCAATCTTTGCTTTACCTATAGCACTTTGTTTCTTAATATTTTGTTTTAAAGCAGTCGTTAGTGGCGGTGGCTGAGAGCCTGAGATAGTAGTGGCCAGGCAGGGAAAAGATCATGGTGTTACTTTGCATGCCACAATTGCTGTAAGTACGTTTAGATTTAGGGAACACCAAAATTGCAGCCTAGGAGACAATTGTTCTCCAAGGTTTAGGGTTTCAGACTGGATTCTTCTAAATTTGTGACTAGAGAATACTTAAATCTCCAAAATTGGGGCTTTGATGGTGCAAGAAGGGGGAAGGAAGAGGCCTTGGTGTTAATTTTCACATTATAATTGTAGTAAGCATGTTCAAGGCTATGACCTATCAGTCATTTAAACTTAAAGAGGGCCAAATTTGCGGCTCATTGAACAAGTGCCCTCCAAGGTTTATGAGTTCAAATTGGAATTTTCTCAATTGGTCACTGAAGTATATTTATTCTCAAAGATTTGGGAGACAGAAAAGGGTGAAAGACAGCCGAAGCTGATTGGCTGACCTATCAGGGCTCTTCGGCACGATTTAATGATGGTTTCAAACTTGGTATGTGTTTAATTGGCTTTTGTTTTAGCCTTTTAGGTATATATTTATATCCTCAATCATGAAGTTCCCTGCTGACAGGGTTGATGCAAGCTTTCAAAATGTGACTACCAGGAAAACTTTTTTCTGAGTTATGGTTTGTTTAAGATTGTTCATTCTTGTTGCCATATCCTTCTTCAATCTGAATATTGTTGGATTGTTGGTTGTCCTGTAAGTTTTCAGATTGAGACATAAATTTTGTGCCAAGAAACTTCACTACTACTAGACTAAGCTAATACGGTTAGTTTCTATCATTGTTGTTTGACGCGACTCTCATGGATATGTTCACCTGCCTCCCCAGTGTTGCTGCATTTGAGGCTGTATGATGGTGAGAGCCCAAGATTCAGAAAGCCCATCCTTGTCCAATTTCAGTTCCATCAGTCTCTCTAAATCAATTCATCCTGTTACAGCTGCCAATCTTGTACATGAGCTCAAAGATTATCATGATGCTCCATTTTCAGGCCTTGCATGGCCTCATGCCGAAGTCTGTCACTTAGAGGTCTCCATGCACTGCTCTTAATTAAGTATACTTATCCATGTTATGTCTGTTTCTCAGTCTTTCAGATAAGCTGGATCGAGGGTTTTCTTCTTTGGTATAGATTGATGTTTTGGCAGAACTCATTCTTCTCATGTGGCAACCCTCTCCATTTTATTTGTTGGTGCATCAAGGTTTAAGGATCTCATCTGCAAAAACCCTTGTAACACAATGCAAAGGAAAGCAAGTCGAGTCCCAACCAATTGATTACCGGAGAATCTACTTCTTGGTTCAAATATTGCTAATCAATTCAGCGTAGGTGAATGATCTCTGAGGTTGAGGACTCGATTCCTCCAAATTTACCGGGTTAGAGGAACTATTGGTATACCACCCATTGAAATAATTTTCTGACCAAACAGGTTGGCAAATTATTGGACATCATCTACCTTGGTTGCCAAAGCAGCAGCAAATCGATATGAGAAAGTTTTTGTAGTCATGTAGGCAGGTACCCATTTACCAATGCTTTGAAAAGGAAGAAAGTGCAGATTGGGTAGTAAATTTTGTGCATCATGGAAACAATCAATCGTCCCACTGTAAGACCCCTAGTGTGGCTTAAAAGGATCGAAGTGATTATTTATATCACCAAAGGTGCACCTTTCTTTTCGGGAAGCCCACTCTTAAGAACTCCACAGTTAAGCGTGCTAGCTGGGGAGCAATCTTGAGAAGGGTGACCTCCTGGGAAGTTTCTCAGACAGCGTGTGAGCGAGGACGACACAAGCCGGAAAGACTTGTGGTGATTGGTGAGGCCAGTCAACGATCCTTGAAGTTGTTATTGGTAAGACCTACGACCGAGAGGGGTCGAAGCATTACAGATGGTATCAGAGCCGACCCGCGACCGTGAGCTGCACCAGTGGATGGAGAGTCCATGGGTAGTCACCTAGCGGGGTAAAGATACTAGGTGTGGACCGCCGGTCGAGAGGACTCGTAAGTCGATCGGTTAATGATGCACAACGAGGACGTTGTGCGCTTCAAGTGGGGGTGATTGTAAGACCCCTAGTGTGGTTTAAAAATATCAAAGTGACTACTTATATCACCAAAGGTGCACCTTTCTTTTCGGGAAGCCCACTCTTAAGAACTCCACCGTTAAGCGTGCTAGCTGGGGAACAATCTTAGGATGGGTGACCTCCTGAGAAGTTTCTCAGGCAGCGTATGACCGAGGACGAAGTACACCGGAAAGACTTGTGGTGATTTGTGGGGCCAGTCAACGATCTTTGAAGTCGTTATTGGTAAGATCTACGACCAAGAGGGGTCGAGGCATTACACCCACATTGTACCGGACAAGGATCTTTCAGTCCATTATATGTAGTAAATGGAGGCAGAACCTGCATAGAGCGCGCATCCTGGATGTTGCATCTCACCCAACACACGCATGTGTGTGCACTCATTTCTCCCAACAAGCAAAGACATGAAAAAGGTCCCAATTCACTCCAAGCCTGACGTGTATCTCAAGATCACCTTCTAGGCTATTACTAGTCATCAAGATGCCCTTTACATGGGAACTATTGAACAGAAGGACACTTTCATAGTTTCATTCAAAGCAAGCTGTGCATATACATCACATCAGCAGAGACATTATTACCCCAACATATACTTTCCTGGTTGGATTCTCCCGCTCTCGTTTAGCCATTGAAAGAGCATCTCTGGAACTCTATCAGAGGCTAGGCCCTGTTTTACAATCATCTTATCTTATTGTGACAAAAATATTATCTTTGTGTTGTAGAAACTCAATAATTCACGATCTACATAGCTGGTAAACCCAAATGCACCCAGCCAAGTTGGGATTGTAATGGGAGCTTCCACCCTCAAGACAGTGGCAGAGGTTGGCGTAGCTGAATTTTAACGTTATATTAATAAATCTTATGAGTTTGTTCATGAGTTTAGGTTTCAAATTATTTTTATCCACCACTAATTAATTTGCCTCCTTTTTTCGGATCTTTCTAAAATTATAGGCCTCCATTGAAATTAATATTTGAAGGCCTTTTTATTGTAATTCATTTAGAAAAAAATTTCAAACATAGTTAAATTGTACCTCACCAAAATAAGATAATAAGATCATATTGTTAAGAAAACAAAGGAGAAAGAGGGGGGGGGGGGGACAACGAAGACCACTGTGTTAGTTAATACTTAATAGAAGGAGGGGGAAAGAAAGGAAAGAGAAGCCAAAAAGGCAAGTCATCATCATCATCATCATCATCATAATAATAATAATAAAAGGAAGCAAGAGTTAGTTGCCCTTAGAGCTGCGTAATAGATTAGGTCAGGTTAGGTTCGTGTTCATGTCGAACTTAAACGGGTTGAAAATTCCTCAACCTAAACCTAACCCGTTTATTAAACAGGTTAAAAAATCATGACTTTACCCATTTAGTTTCTAAATGGGTTAACTTGCTTAACCCGTTTAAGATAAATATGTCGAGTTCAATCACCTAATTACTCATTTACGCATTTAACATTTTCAACTAATACGTAATTATAGCATTAAAAATTAAATTTACATATCACATTAAACAATTACTCGCTAAAACTCCCCTAATTCATCATAATTCACATTTTTTTAATTTTTGTATTCTTAATTATTTAATAAAAAGGTAAAAGGATAAATGACAAATGGATATATGAGTTGACTAGTTTAACCCATTTAATTAAACAGGTTAAACGGGTACTTTTTCGCGTTGAAATCTCGACCTGAACCTAGCCCATTCAATTAAACGGGGTTAAAGTGTCAACCTATTTAATTAAACGGGTTGAAATTTATACCCAAACCCACTTAACTTCGTGTTGGTTTCGGATCGGTAATCGGGTCGAGTCAGCTTTGCCCAACTCTAGTTGCCATTTAGAACAACCAAATGGGGCTAAAAAAAGGGGAAAGAAAAGCCAAAATGGTAGAGGAAAAAAATCATCCAATTGGGGGGGGGGGGGGGGATTAGCTGCCTTTGTCAAGATTCGAACCCAATACAACCTGGTTTCCTAATAATTGCAGAACCAGCCCTTCTACAATGTAAGCAAAGTTCAAACCCCAGTGGCCACAACTTCCTAGTTGTAAGAGCGATGTAGATTGAAGGCTTAGGTTGGAAACTAACCACAATCATCACCTCTTACCAATGGTATTGGGCTCTAATGATGCTGCTAGTGGACCAAGAAGGACAACTACTAGATGCCTACCTTAAACTACCCACCATACCTCAATATGTAAATTCCTCCTCTAATATCACTAGTGGAACGAGATGTACAACTAGCGGATGCCAATCCTTACCTCACCATCCAACCCCTCACACACACACACACACACACACACACACAAATCCCCTCTAATCTCACAGGGAAGAGCAGTGAAACAAAACTTGCCAAAAAGCAAAACCTTCTACAATTTCATTGCTTAAACATCTTGAAACCACATGTATACAACTAGAAGTCATCAATATAAACCTAAGATCATATGGCATAAGAAAACATAGGGTTCCTGAATCACTTACAGTTCCTTCAATCACTTTTAACAAGGCTTGCTGAACACCTTCACCAGAGACATCTCTGCCGACATTCGAGCTTTCAGCCTGTACAAATCAATTAAATGTATAAGGGCCCACCTCTTTCTACACAAGGGAACCATTATTTGAAGTAATAGCATGCTTATCCAGAAAATACAAGGGGATAATCAAATAACCTTTTTAGTTATCTTATCAATTTCGTCAATATAGACAATTCCTTGCTGAGCTGCTTCAACATTGAACTCTGCAGCCTTCGCATTACAATTACAAGGGCGATTAACAGGGTTTTTGTAAAATTGGAGAGCTGTGGATAAACTGGAGGTCTTCAGATGAAGATGGATGACAGGATATATTTCCAAATAGAACAGTACGCAACAGAGGATAAGAACACAACAGCACAAATGCACCATGGAAACATGCCCAACAAGTAATATATTGACAAATTTCCAGATGAACACATAAGAAAGTCATAGTAAGTTGCAAGCAAGAAACATTCCTGACTGGAAATATGGAACTGGATTAATCATTTGTCAATTACTCAACTGGATCAACTGAATGCTAGGCAATTATGGGTTTTATCTTAATTCCATAAAAGAATAATCATCAGGGATCAAGATCTCTATTCTTATTCTCTGTAGTCCTGAAACAACACAAAACATGTATGAATTTCCTCTACATAATATTCACTCATGTACTGAAAATTTTGCAAAGCTATGTAACCTTAGTACCGTAATTGTTTCCCCCTTCAAGCCCCCAACACTTTAGGAAATGTGTCTGCCTCCTTGATTGCAGGTTCATCATCTTTAGGGGCAGCCCGCCCTCCAACATTGCCAGAACACTGATACCACCGGTCCTTCATACACTTTTTTTCCTTTTTGGATAAGGACACCTCTATAAACCTTTTCCCTAAGCTTTGAACCAACTCATCCAGTTGGTGAATCAGACAGAGAAATTTGACAGAAATCACTATTCTCTGCAGGACAACCACAACCCTATCCCATAAGTTAGCAGCTAAGTCCAGCAATGAGCAAAATCTTGCCAAACATCCAAAACTCATATTTTTTAAAGAACCATGAAGGACAGAATCTCGTCCTCGTCATAGCCTCAGCTTCTCTGTCCAATGCTCCTACCCCACAGACCACAAACCTCCCCCCGGCATGCTTCACAGCCAAAAACACAACTTCTATCGGAGTTTCTTAGATATGCAATTGAAACATGGTGCCTCGACACTACCTAACCCTCAATCATTTGCTTTGCTATCTCCTAAAATTCCATTATATGAGCTTTTCCAGAAAATTAAAGAAGACGACTCTGAAAAATATAGAACGGTGAACCTTTTTGGGTAATTCAAACAAAAAATCTAGGTGAATAAATACAGAAAACCCCAAGATTAAGCCCAAAAAAAAAAGAAGAGAAAAAGAGTAGATCTACTATCTGATTACACCACCAAGGAAGACCGGAATTACACAAATTCTGCCCTAGGAAACTAGATTGCTGTCAAAAGGATTAATGCTGTCGACAGTGGCAACTAAGAATATACCTTCTCAAAGTGATATTTTAAGTTTTACCATTGGTGTACCCCTTCAGCCAGGCACTATAACTAACTTTTTTGTCAGAACATAATACAGAAATATCCACCCTTAAATGGTCCTTATAGGCTAAGCCTTTGGAAGTTCATATGTTTTTTTTTTGGGGGGGGGGGGGGGGTTTCCTGTGTTTCTTCTAAAGTTGGTGTTGGGTCTACCATCTTTTTTCGGCATGACCGCTAGTGTGAAGGTGCTTCCTTGAGAGACATTTACCCCTCTCTCTGCCTACTTCACCGATGCAGTTGCTTTCAAAAGAACATTTCCCATGGAAGCTTATTTGGAAATCTTTGTCTCCATTTGAATTTTTATTTATTTTTATTTTTATTGGGTTTGGGACGCATGCCACGGGACTATTTTGACTTGTGATAAACTGATAATTTCCAACATATGGGTAAGATCTTGGTGAATAAGTGCTTTATGTGCAAAGAGGAAGTGGAATGACCATATCATTTGCCACTTCATTGTCCTTTTGTAGGAGCTATACAGGAGCCAGCCTTTGCTTGGGAGTTTCTTAGTTGTATCTAACTCTATTAGGAATCATCTCTCTCATTGGAAGAGTTTCTTTGGTAGGGAACCTAAAAAGAACAATGCTTTCTTATTCCCACACGTGATTTTTGGACCATTTGGGGTGAAAGAGACCGAAGAGTCTTTGAGGTTGTGAGGATGCCTCTTCAATGCTTTAAAGACAATTTCATCAAGACTCCCTATTTTTGGGATAAAAGGAACTTTTATTATTCTTCTTTTGATATTTTTGATTTTGCGGACAGTTTTCATATTGGATGTGTATAGCCTTTTGTAGAATGCTGACTTTGCATCCAACCTTTTTGCTCCTGAAATATACATAATATTCCTTTCCTTATCAAAAATAAAATAAAATAAAATATGTCCACCCTTAGATCTCTTCAGAAAATATGCACTTTTGGGGGGGTCAACAAATAAAACGCAGACCATGGATGCCAAAATTGTAAAATAACACTGTTACAAGGTAGTCGAACAGCTGAGTTAAATGAGGACCCTCTTCAGTTCCACATTACCCCGTAACAGCAGAAGTGATTTCCACCAAAGTAAGAGGCCACTTATTGACTACAATTTGCAAAAACATACAAATCCTCTCTCCGATATGAATATCCATAAAAATAGTAGCCAGTGTTTGAAGTATCAAATTCTCAGCCATAGTCAAATAAGAATCTCCAACCCAACAATTCTGTATCTCTAGATGAAAATGTGATAAAAATGCTGGACCTCCTTCATCCAGATAAAGGCCGCAAGCCCAGCTTTTGTCCTGTTACCTCAGATAGCCCAATACTATAACACAGACTCAATTGACTTGTGGCATTAGGGAGTGGTCAGTGGGACCCACCCACTAACCATATGGTAGCAAGACAAGAGGCACCCTTGGCAGGGGGAGATAGTTTCTTAGTATATAGAAAAAGCACTTTCTCACTTCACCCATTTTTCGTCACTTAAACAGAGTTCAAATCTGAATAAAGAATTAGAACTAACACTGCGAGGTTCTAACAACTTAACTCTTAAGTCCCGTTCATACCCTATAACAAGTGGAGCAACTCCAGCGCTCTTAAGGAGAATGTAACCAGAGTCTGGAATCAGAATATCAGGGGTGAAAAATGTTTCAGATCATGAGGAAATTAAGGGCACAGGGTACTGCAGAATGAATTAAAGGAGCTAAGGCGGATTTCCTCCTTGTTGACAAAGAGGTTTTGAAGAGCAGAACCCAGCTGCAGAGTGTTGAAACAGCTCTTGAAGTTGATCCTCGTAATAAGGAGCATCAAATGATGCAAAGGAAGTTATATAAAGACTATTGTAAGAAAGGTGATGCTGAACTTTGTCTTTTAAAACAAAAGGCAAAGCTGAATTGCGTTCAACATTGTGACCAAAGTACTAAACTCTTTTATGATTCCCCTAAACAGAGGAATTACATCAATGTGTTCTGTCACTGCAGGATACCAAGGGCAGAGTTGTACATGACTTAAATGAGATCAAGGCTCAGATCAGCAGATGGAATTAACCAAGCCATTCATGAGACTAGACATAAAGAGGGCTCTTTTTTATATGGATATAAACAAAAGGCTGGCCAGATGGGTTATGGAAGTGTCTTTTTTAGGTAAGCATGGAATATAGTGGAGCATGTGTGCAGATGTCGTTTTACAATTCTTCAATAATGGGAAAGTGCTAAAGGAACTGAATTCGACTATCCTTAGGGGCTCTTACAAATTGTTTCTGAAAACTTCACAGGGTTCATGCATTCAGTTGAACTTGCTCTACCTTGCAATTGTCTTAAAAAAAAGGCAGACATCCATCAAATGGCCTTAACATGGAAATATGTGAACTAAGAGTTGAATGCATATCATGATTCATTAGATTTTCCACTATGTCAGCAAGTGTTTCCAGGTATCTACAGCTTGCTTCCCATGACATTGCCGCCTATTTTGCCATAAGGACATCATAGTTTAACACTTGTGAAGGTGAATGCCTTCTACTCTGAAACAATATGCTCATCTCAAATTGAAACATTTCTTTTCACACCGATTATTCTTCAAAAGCAACCCCCTCCCATAACACCCCAATGCCTTCTGAATGTGAATGTTAGGTAACTTTTCAGTTTCTGCTTTCTTCCAACAGTTACTGTCGGAATGTGCATGTTAGATAGCATCATAACAATCACCAACTTTGAAGATTTTAGGAGAAGCAACAAACACTTCCTATTTCATGCTCTAAAGTCTAATACCAGCATAGTTTCCCACCAAGTTATATCAAGTATATATAGTTTAAAAAAAGCAGATGAATTGAACTTATTAAGCAAATCTGTTAAGCTCCAATTGAATTTGCTTAAGCACTACTATTTTTATCAGAAACATATTCAAGGTGTTCTGCATTTGCTTTTGAAAACATGTCATAGTGTTATATTCCAAATTCACATTAAGAGGCATAATGCTTTGGCTCTCTGTAAACCGAAATGGCAAGCTTTTGCCAAAGCATGCCATCAATAGTAGCATATCCAAGAGGAGTAGCCCGTTGTAGGAAAGTGTCAATCATGAAAAAATATTTCATTGAGTTCTGAGATTTCTGGCGTCACCTACTTAAACAGAGGCTTAACTTTAATTCTCCATCCTTGATAGACTACAAGCCAGCCAAAGGTAGTTCATGACTGGCTAGAGAAACTGAATCTGAAAGTGTGCAGAAGGCACGTCCCAGACACAGCCATTCATTTTCATAAGGACACACAAATATATGCACCAGGGAGCCCCACTATGTCATGTGGCTTTGCAAATATTTGGAAATAGAATAAGTCCAACTTCATATGACATATCTTTAGTCTTAAGTTTCAAGCATTTAAGAAGATTCACAAATGAACATCAATAGATTTTCAGGTTATAGATTCGGCATGATAGAATATCACGTAAATAACAAACATGAAAATTCTAAGCGTCCTAATCCAAGTTTGTCAACTTATACACCATAGGTCACATGAAAGTAATTAAGTTTTTCAAATTCCATACCATAGCTCACATGAAAGCCAGTTTATCAAATTATATAGCATAGTTCACACACTAGTAATCAAGTTCAACAAATAACACACCATAGCTCTCATGAAAGTTATTAAGTTTGTCAAATCGGAAGTAATTCTATGAATAATAATCTGAACGTACCATAAGCAACTTATATAAAATTGACTCAACATCTTCTCCGACATAGCCAGCCTGGAACGAAAAAGAGCAAAGCACATTTATCCAAAATCCTAGCAATGGGTAAAATGGCTTAGAAGAGAAAACAAGTGCTGAATAATACCCCTTTTTTTTTAACAAATCCAATTTTATGTCCTCAATAATAGGTTAACAGCCCAAAATAAAACACACTCAAATAAAGGTAAGAAGTAGTCGTAAACAAGTTCTATAGACTAGGGAAATTTCATTAAGGAACTTAGGTACACATGTTAAGATAATCTTCAAACAACAGCAAAACTCAAACGCTATGATAAGATCATTACCTAAAAGATTATCATATGGGTTTGTAAGGACAGTTGCAAGTTGCAACATATGCAAATACAGTTTACTTCCACAGAATTATAAAAGAAAGGAATAAGGGAACACAACAAGGGTGGGGTTCTTGACTGGCCTTGTGGGACATTCTTGAATCAATAATCCTAAGCATTTAGCACTCTAGAGGTCTGTTTGCAGTTTTAACAGTCGAATATGCCTGTTTTGGAGCACTTTGAAGGGCTTCAGAAGTTCAGATTAATATTAAAGAAGGGCTGAATCAGAGAAACCTTTTACCAAAGGCAAAGTTAAGGAATCCACAAGGGAATGTGATGGGCACAAATGTACTGAGCACTGATGGCTTCAATCTTCTCTTTTTGAAACTGAACTGGGAAATGACTAAAAAGAATGTCCTAGATTCATAAACCAATTCCATACTAGTGGAGTCATTCCTCTATAATTGTTTTCTGATGAAATAGCTAGCTTCAGCGAAAAAGACTTTTTATGCAAGACGGACAAACCAATAGGGCTTATACTCAACCAGTGAAAGCCCATGCAGCAAATCCTCGACAATTGTCTGAAGGTCATTGATGCAATGAGCACTTGGCAGTACAATCTTAATCACATGTTGTCAAGTCCGGTCCTTATCAGTCATTTTTGATAGTTGAAACTAGAATAATTAAACAAGACACTTATAGAGACCAAACCAAATGGCACTTGAATAGTAATGCCTTGATTCACCAGCCACTATCATATCGACGTTGCAATCCAGAGAGCAACTACAATCCCAATTCTTATAACAAGAGGCAAGGAGAAATTGAACTCACACTCTTTTTCCCAAACTAAAGTAACCTCAAATATAGTCACTGCATAATATAGAGCATACAAATGTAGCATAAAATGTGGCCCTTTTGCCCTTTATCCGCTCTCATTTTCCCTTTGACGCCAACAACAAACCGCTATAACACATAGGGTGAACCATGAAGCATATTTAAAGTGTTTGCAAGTGAATGCTGTAGAGCAAGAACTAAAAAGTAAAAACAGAAATGAGAAATCTTGCCTGTGTCAAGGCAGTTGCATCCACTACAATGAATGGTACGTTTACTAAACGAGCTAGTGTCTTTGCAAGTAATGTCTTTCCTGTTTCACAATCAGAAAGCACCAAAGAAGTCAGAAGGAAAGGATATAACCCCCCCCCCCCACCCCGGCCCTGCGCGAGGAAGAATACAACTAAGGAAATGAATAAAAGCTAAATCACCAGAACCAGTTGGGCCTATCATCAACACATTGCTCTTCTCCAATTCAACCCCATCAGTATCCACCTCTAAGGTAGGTACCTGTGACCTAGTGTCAAACTCACGTAAGTACGGAACACTACACAAGAACTATGAAGCAACAAGAGATGAATAAACGATATGTCAGTGGTCGTGTCTCGAATATAAATAAGTATCAGTAAGACCATCAGAACAAACCCTTTGAATGAAGCATGGTAGATCCTTTTATAATGGTTATGAACAGCCACAGAAAGAACCTACAAATGAAAACTAGTGATTCAATCTAACAAGTCTTAAGCAGTCTAGTCAAACAAAGAAAAAAGGATGATCAAAAGACCAATACAGTTCTTATACAATCATCCCTATCAGTATTACCATGAAGGATTTGGAAATTAAACTAAATCAGGGAAATGTAAATCATGGATACGCTCTGCTAATACCCAGTGCCAGCTAATCAAAACATAAATGAAATCAAGAAATCAACCTGAAAGTACAAACCTTTTTTGCACGTTGCTGTCCTATAACAAATTTATCAAGACCCCTAGTGATTTCTTTTGGGGTGGGCAAATTCTTTCCTAAGTTTGATCCTCCCCAAGTGGAAGGATCTCCGCCACCACCACCCCCGCCACCCAGAAGACCGGCGGCTGTAATATGGGCACCCGGCACAAAAAGTGGGTTATTTGAAGAACGCACAGTTAGACCATTCCCTGCAGGCCACTTTTCAGGCGGGTCACTGCCACCACCAGCATATGATGACGTCAAAAACTCCCAAAACGGCAACCTTAACCTCTTATCCATACTCTTAATTCTACCCTCAACCTTATCACTGCAGTTTAACCCATCATTGCCATTGTTTTTGCCGCTTCCCATCTCCAAGAAGCTGCCTTTAAGAGGACCCAACTTATCAGGCCGGAAATAGAATGCAGATTTACAGTTGGGGCAAATACCCAGAGCCTGATAAAGATAATTGCTGCCCATTAAAGCAACAGACCCTATGGAAGCGCGACCCACACTGGGTGTTGTCGCTGTTGTTGTTCTTGCTCCAGCTGCTGCTATTCGCTTCTCATTTGGGATTGCTGGGGACGATTTGGAGTTGGGGTTCCGGTTGGAGAGGAGTATGTCCATATGGACGCAACATCTAGGGCAATTAGCCTCGGCCTTGATTCTCCGAGTCACGATTGGGGGCTCGTCCGATTTGCACCTCTCTTGGCCAAACGCAAACAATGAGTACTGCCCAGAAGCACGACAGTATGAAAGGGGATTGAATTTGAAGCCGCCATTGTTGTTTAACCACGCCACCCTCCTTGCTACCTGCCGAAAGCTTCTCGCCATTGTTCGTCGTAGAAGAAATCGAATGTGTGAGGTTTGTGGGAAGACATGAACGAGTTGGGATTGGTGTGAGTTTAAAGAGATCCAGGAAATGGAGATTGACGGCGCGGAGAAACTCGAGCACGGAATGGAGAAGCGCGACTGTAGGAACGCCGGCTATTTGGGTGTTCATGGAACAGGAGGTGAGCAGAGGAGGATTGGGGAAAGGGTTGAGGCCAATTTAAAATTTTGAATGTGAATGAATTTATACCATTCAAGATTTTCCTTCTAATTTTGAATTTTCTATGACCAGATTAAACTAAACTTGTTTTTCCCACCGTTTCAACTTTCGGCCAAATTTATGCTGCTTCCTCCAGTTGTTCTATAGTCAGTCTAGGTGTATAGGTACTAATGCACACCTACCTCGTCTGAGTTTAAAGACGTGTTAAGATTCGGTGTTCAATTAAAAAACTAGACAGGCCACAGATGATAAATACTTTTATGCACAGATTGTTATGGTACGGATAATATAGAGCATGACAAGGAAGTTGGGTTTTGATTTTGGACGTCTTAGATTCAAATCATGCTAACAACAAGGTTTTTTTTTTTTTTATCTTTATACTCTTGCATCCTTTTTGGGGGTTCTTTGATTTATTTTTTTTTGAAAGTAATTTATTAATCAAAGTTTAATTCTCAATTGTTCACAAACAGTTAACTTATTACTCACAAAATGTCTTATTATTCACAAAAGGTTAATTTGTTCGTTGTTCACAAAATATTGGCCTATAGTTCACATAATATAAACTTGTTGTTCACAACGAGTTAATTTCTTGTTCACAAAATATTAACCTATAATTTACAATATATAACTCTATTATTTACAACAAGATTGATCTATGGTTCTATAGAAAAACCATTGATTTTTTTTTTTAACTTGAAACGAATTTTGTGCTAACAATGTTCTAGTGTTTATTTGCCATAAATTGTTTAATTGTTCAATAAGTGATAGAGGATATATGCTCAAATACTAAGAGTTAAAAATCATTAAAAGATAAGCTAAATAATATTAATCACTAATAGAAAATGTTATATTGTTCACAAATAAGTTGGCATGTTGTTTACAAAATATTAATCTTCTATTCATAAAATATAAACCTATTATTTAGAAAATAGAATTTCATGCTAACAATGTTCAATTGTTCACACAAAATTTCAATTTTTTTTTTGTAAAAACAAATCCTATTAATGAAGTTCAATTGAAAAAAAGGTTTTGTTGTTCACAAAAGTTAATCTATTGTTCACAAAATAGAAAACTATTATTAATTGAAATCTTAAAACTTTTTCTCGCTGGAGAGGTTTATATAGTTCGCTAATAATTTTTCCATTGTTTACAAAAAACTAATTGGTTATCCATAAAAACTTAATCTATTATTTACAAAACTGTTAGCCTATTGTTCACAAAAATATTAACGTATTATTCTAGTGGTCACCAAAAACTTTTAGTTTTATTTCGATATATTCAATTAGTCAAAGTCTAGTTTAATATCAAATTTTGCCCAACAAAATTATTGCACTGATATATTGTTCATTAAAAACTAACTACCAATAAACAGAATGTTCAATTGTTCACAAAATGTTCAATCTATTTTTCACAAAATATTAACCTAACGTTCACAAAATATTGTGTGGAAAAAAATTATGTGTTAAATTTATTTTTAAAAAAAGTTGAATAACATTATCAATAAAAATATATGTATGTAACTTTTTTTTGATGATATTATTTACATATTGTCCATAGAATATTCACATGTTGTTCACAGAAACTTGACACATTGTTCACAAAAAGTCAACATGTCTTCGCAAAACGTAAACCTAATGTTCACAAAATATAAAGGGTGTTGTCTAATTTTCACCTCATGGCCCGGCAAATAAATCAATAAGACAGGTTTTTGGTGGTCGGAAAACTATGTCGAGTTTTGTTAGTGGTTGGAGGGTCGTGGCACTATTTAGGGTTTTTGTGAGTCGGAGAGGTGAGAAGGAACTCTTCAAGATGAGTGTTGTGGCTCAAAATTGCTACAAGTAGAGTTGTCATCTTCCAGGGACTCCGAGCATGGTCGTATGCCATGGATGGTTCGAAGGAGAAGGGGGTAGAAGCAGTTATGGTGGCCAGAAAAAAAGCACAGTTTGACATGTTGCAAATTAATTGTGCTGTGTAATACCAATGTGCGTGAGCGGAAGTGAGCGTATAGGAAGAAGAAGCACATATGTTGACAACATAATTTGCGCTGCTTCTTCTCTTTTGTTCTTCTAGCAATAGTGAAATCTTAAGTTTTTCTCATTTTTTTTGGATGTTTCGATGTGATTTTTTGATACTTACAAGCTGTTCCTTTGATCAATGATTATAAAACAAGTATGTTTTTCAATTATAATAGTTAAATAAGGTCATCATATATTCTCCGTATTTTAATGTTTAAAATCACATTAAAAAAAGTTGAAGAAAAAAATTAGTCAATCGCCTTTGAAATTTCACTGTATTATGTTTGTTTTTAAAGTTGAAGCACCGTCTATTCGTATCATATTGTACTTGTATCATCACTTAGTGTTTGTACATGACACTATAAGGCAACAAATAAGTAGAGTAATTGAAGTGGTTTCAAAGTATATGGATCAAATAGCCTGATATTTAATGGGTCAAGTTGATTCAATTCATGAACAAAGCAACCAAGTTGCATCCGAGATGGACTAGAACGAATAATACCCTTCATGTGTTGAATAGGCCAAGCATATTATTTACAGTGGGTTTTCTAACACTTACCTTCATACCTGAATGCCTATCAGGTTGATTGAGGTTCCGTTCAGTTTACCATTTTGTAATCACTAGTGGCTTTCAACTGACTCTTAAATGCTCACAACCACTAACTACTATGTATCATTGCTGATAAATGCTAATATTTGCTTATAACCATTGCTTTCTTTCTAATAAGGGTAAAATTAAGAGACTTGAGAGCTTCCTATCAAAGGGCCTAATGAGTTGAATGCAAAGAGGGTGGGGGTAGCACAAACACGACATAACCAAGCTCAATAGCTTGGTTGATTCTTATCATAAGCAATATAAGCAAGCTACAAGTAAAAGCCACAATGACATACTCCCAATCACAAAACATCATTTTACAGCAACAAGATAGGCAGTACTCTCGTTGCCCTATTATGTTCGATCGAATTGAACTTGAGTTTAAACGCTTTTGAATTATATTGTCATAAATAAAGCCGATCTATTTACCATCTCATTTAAATTATCCCAGAAAATTACAACTTTAAACCCCCTCTTTGGGGTTAAAATAATTAAATTAGTACATTGAACACGTACAAAGTTAGCATATAATCCTTGTTCCTCGTTTCACTCCCGTGTACCGACTCACTCACTGCTCGGTGCTCACCGGCCCTGTAACTCCCCCTGTTCTCCTCCGACCGTCCGAGTCGTTTCCGCGAGGAGAGAGAAAACCCTTGGTCGACTGGTGCTCGGCTAGTTTGAGGGGAATCCGCCGTCGCTGACAAGATGATGAAACTCGTAAGCATACTCAAGTCCAGGTGGGTATTTCTCCCTTGAATTAGGGCGCACTCATCTTTACCCAACTGGGTTTCTTCGCGTATCTTTGTTGTGAAATGGGTATATGGGTCATCCTCAAACCCCCTCATTATGCAGTTTTAACCCTAAATTTTGGGCGCATTTGTTGTTAATTCGAGTCAAACTAGCAGCAATTTTTGGTCCCAGTGAGGGTTTTCATTCTTTATGTTGAAGTTGTTTTTTCATTTCGCCAACATTTATCTATTTGTACCAACAGGGGACAAATTTCTGGGCAAATTCTGAGCATGAAAAATACTGCAACTGATGTCCATGGCGTGCATTCTCTAATGAGCTCTGCTGGTATTTCAACAGCTGCAAAGAATTTTGTTGGCAGTGGTATTGACCATACTTCGCAGTTTTTTTAATAAAAATTTGAGCCGCACTTGTTCATGGCGAAGCTTTCTTCTTTTCATTTATTGTTGTGCTGAGACATTTGTTGAACTATTCAGACCGCATATTTGCATCGTACAATGTCTACAAAGGCAAAGCAGCACTCTCTGCTGAACCTGTTCCACCGAGATTTGCTAAAGTGGATGTATGCATTACAATTTGTGCTTATTCTCGATTTGCTATTGTTTTTACCGTCTTTCTAAACGGTCTCAATTGGTAATGGCTTCCCTTGCATTTTCCTTGTGTGCAGTCTGGGGGTATCAGAATTAAGCGTCAAGGTTTCATTATGCTGACCTTTTCTCCATCCATGGGAGAACGCAAATATGACTGGCAGAGGAAGCAGGTAAAGTTTGTGGTTTTTTGGGTAGGGGAAAGCTCCCCAAAATGTTAGCTCAGTTACATACTTCAGGCCCAGGGTGTGATTTCCCAATGTGTCTTATACAACGCATGTAGCTCTAACAATGTGTCTGTTATTAAAAAAATACGGGATTGAGGATTTGATGTACAATCAAGGCTTGAATGTGTATGATGCTGTCCTTAAGGAATTATTTGCTCTCTCACACAGAGTTGTTATGAAATTATGGCAAATATCCCTCCAGGATTCACTATAAGTTTTTGGATATTCTTCTTCTTCTTCTTCTTTAACTTGAAGAACAATAGGAATTTTATTTTTGACACTGTTGCTTGAGAAGAGATGAACACGAGGCTAAAGTTCCTTGATGTTTGACTCTTTCGAGATTCCAATCAGTGGGTCATGTTGCTTCTCTTTAGTTCCTTATCTATTTGATATTTCAGGAACTTCATCTTATGCAAAAAGTTGAGCCATATCAGTATTTATAGTATGTTCAGCAAGATCAGTGCAGCGTTCATCCTTTAAAAACTTTTAATCTCTTGTTTCAATAATGACATTAGATTGTGAGTCGGATAGTCTATGAGCGCCTTTGAAATTTCAGGATAGCCTTCAAATGCAAATGCACTCCTAATCGCTTGAGGTCCCAACTTGGTCTTCTTATGATCAGGAACTTTATAAAAGGGAAAACACCCTCATACTTGAAGTAATTTAGTGTTGGCTGCCTACCTTTCCATATCTCATATTGAGATATTTTCCTTTTCTTAAATATTGTCCTGTTGTGGGTAAAAAAGCGGTAAGGAAAGCCTCTCCTTACAATTTCTTAGGTAGTTTGGCCTTCCGAAGCTAGAATTCAGCATCTAGAGTTCAATTTTTTCTTTAGCCAAGCCATTTTGTTGAGGTGTGGAAGGGGCAAATCCTTGAGGAATCATTCCATTTTTTCACAGCAGTCATCGAATTATGTTGGGAAATATTCTCTCCAACTTTGAAAATTTTTACTGTTCTTTTCCTTTTGATTTTGAACTTCACTTTTATAGCGTTGGCGCTCAAATGGTTCATCGTTATTCCTCCGTAAATACATGTAAGTATATCCAAGACAATCATCTATGAATGTTAAATAACATTCATACGCTTGCCTCTTCTAGTTAAACATTTAAACTCACCATTTAATCCATATGTCATAATGAACTAAATCAAGAATATGAGTATCTTATTCTACTGTAGGGAAAATGTTTCCTTGTGATATTTGGATGAATACAAATTTCACAAATGGACATAAGTCACATAACTTTGCCTCTTCTTCTTGTTTATGGTGCCCCCCCCTCCCCGCCCTGTGTTTATGTCTTGTCACCCCCCTTCACGGCATTGACCAAGTGTTTGTTGTTCCTGTTCTTCAGGTTTTTGCTTTGTCAGCCACTGAGGTTGGAGCTTTGATTAGTATGGGTCCTAATGGTTCTTGTGAATTCTTTCATGACCCTGCAATGCAAACAAGGTTAATTTTTGTGGTGCGACATTTTTTCTGAATTCCATTCCTTCTATCTCTTAATTGCCTTCTTATGCAACAAGTCACATTCCAGTAATGCTGGGAAAGTGCGGAAGAGCTTGTCAGTTAAAGCACATGCAGATGGCTCCGGCTACTTCTTTTCTTTGGGTAAGGTTTTTTCTATATTCATTCTGTCTATTGCACCACCTGCCCCCCTTTTCGTCCTCTTTTTTTTTTTAAATTTTTTTGGGAGTTGTTTCCTATCTCCATCCACACAGATTCTGGGTCCAACCATGTGTGCATGTATGTGTTCGTTCGTGCATGTATTTTTCTTATCTTTTTGGTTATTTTTTTCAGTATGTGACTTGTTAGTCTTTATATAACCCTTCACATTCCCGTATATTCCTTGTTTGCTTCCATTTCAATCTTGAGGAGTCTCATCTGCGCTTTTCTCTCTGTAGCGCTTTTTTGTTTATTTGCTGTGATGTGATGCCTCTATGTTGGACGGCATATTTTGCTCCCTGGATGAACTCTTGAAGTTTTGTCTTAGCTTGCACTGCAAATAATATGCTTCTTTAGGGGTGTATATACTTCAGTAGCCCCCCCGGGATGACTTAAATATTTTTTTTTCTCCGATTGTTCTAGCTGTTGCCAATAACATCACGAAGACCAATGAGCGCTTTACAGTCCCGGTTACATCTGCTGAATTTGCTGTGATGAGGACATCTTTCAGCGTATGAATCCAAAATTCTCTTTGCTCTTTTAATTTCAATTTATTTGTCAGGTGCATAAATGAAAGAATGCTGCCTTATCCAGTGCATACCTAATTTAATCCAAACCATAATCTGAGCCAATCTCCATGTTTTCTATTGCTGAGCTGGGAATAAGTTCTTCTGTTGTTGTGCCGTAAAGTCATCTTGTGTGAGGTCAAAGATGGATGTTTTCCTGAAAGCAGTAGCATATGACTTTAGAAACTTATCACTTCCCTCCCCCTTTACCGTTTCTGGAGACAAGGATATTGACATTCTTTTCTTTATCTAATTTAGGCAACAATAGTAAAGTTTCTTCGGCTAGTTAGACATGCCTTCTTGTAATCAGGCTGCTGAAAAGTAGGTTGGTTTTAGTAGCATTTAGAATCATGAATGGCAGATATTTAGGAGAATGTGGTTTTGGAGCGAATGACCTTGGACAAGCTTGTAGGCCATTGTACTCATTGCATAACTTATCCAGGGATGCGTTTGATGTAATAATAGGACTTGTACATGGAAGATTCTAACTGGAGGATTTGTCTGAAACACTACATTATGGGCCTATTATTTCATTGGAAGAAAAATATGAGGAACTATGAAGAGTTGTAAGAAGCTGCAAGGAGTAGTTGTAAAGAACTATAAGAATTGTAGAAGAAACTAATAATAATTAAAAGAACATAAAAACCTGTAGTGAACTATGTATAATGTATATGAAGCAGAGAATTGAATTTGTTTAGGTAACATGAAAATGTAAGTTTGCTCTATGGTCAAAAACTTATCTTTTTTTATGGAGTATAGAGAATGTACATGCTATTATTAGAATTCAATTTGTGACGGTTTTTTTTGGGGGGGGGGGTACTTTAGATGAGATATGAATTTTTTAGTTCTTTGAACTAGCAAATCACAATGTTGCTATTATTGTTATACTGAATAATGAATTATCTCCATTCATTCAACCCTTTTGTTGGATTTTAGTAGAACATTATAGTACCAAGTGTAATCTATTTCTTGAAATATAAAAGAAAGCTGAATAGCCAAATTAATGTGAAAAATACAAACATCTAATTGAAGTTTGATCTAGATCAAGAGGTTGCTATTATTATTATTATACCAAATAGTGAATTTTATTTTTTTAAAACACAAAAGGAAAGCTTATATAGTTTTGTTTAATTTCTTTTTTTTAGTGTAATGATTTTTATGTGCACTTTTGATTGTATCGGTTCAATATTTTTTTACTCATTAAAATGAGATATCTAACCTTAAAAATTTACAAAATTTTACACTTTTTAATTGGATGAAACTAATATGTGTACAATTAGAAGTTTTCAAATTTCCTTGTTGGCACTAAAAGATTTAAAGATCTAATCAAAATACTGTTTTAAAAAAATGTTGGAAGGCATTGGAAAATTGGAAGGAGTTGGAAGGAGCTATAAGGTGTAAGGATCAATAAGAAGTTGCAAGGAGGTGTAGGCAGCTCTAACTTTAAACCTTAAAATTGAGATAAAGCTAGAAAGAACAAACCCTAAATATGCCTTATGGCTCGATTGCAGTAATGTCGTTTATACAGTTATTTCTTTGGTTGGAGTTTTTACGTGGGGTTCGAATGTTTCATGTTTGGTTTACAATTAATATATGAGTTGGAATTTCAAATGGATTGGAAAGCATTAGGTTAAGTGGTCATAGAATTCAATGAGCAGGTCATTGTTCTGCTTATATTTTTTTTAATGTAGTGAACCTTCTTAGGGGTAAGGCTACTGGACGTCTATCCCTTCCCTAGCTGCCTGCTCATGTAGTACCTTGGGGTATGGATTTGGACTTGGCACACCTTCTCTAATGGTGAAATTTAAGACTTAGACTGGAAATTTGAAAACATGTGTAGATAATTTATTGCCTATGATATTGTAATGAAATGGAGGCCAAGATTTGAAGGGATAAATGGGTTGGGGTTATTGTGGTTGTGTAGGGAGGACGTAGTAAGGAAGAGAGCAAGAGATAAAGGCGGTTGAGGGTAATTTAGGGTAGGGAAGAGTAGCTGCCTTTCCTATATTTGCACATTTTAGTGAAGGGCAAGGGTTAATAGGAAAACAATGATGAAAAATAAAATCAACTATTAGTTGATAATTATGTTCTAAGATAAAATTTCATCTGTAATGATTGAAACTAATATATTTGTGTATTAGTAAACTTCATCTTTTTTTATTTAAATAGAGCGTGCTCTTCTTTGCACTCCAATTGAGGTGCAAGGAAATAGAGAGTAAAGAGGAAAGGGAGTTACAGGGTGTACTCTTTATAATTTGTCATTACTGTTCATTAGAAACTCCGAACATGGGTAAGGCATGTAAACTACTGGTACCAACTCTTCTCAACTCCTGCTAACTCTTCCAAAGAACATAGCAAACTTGATTACTTGAATGCATTCTCGGGTGAGTGTATAACTTTTACCTCAAGATGTCGTTTTACTTGATTTCTTGTGGTGTTATTCCTTTCCAATGCGATAATGCTTTTCTCCATGCACAAACTGTTCTGGAGGAATGGATGCATTGAGGTGGATTGCTCGATCCTCTCAAGTTAAGGGCGCTTACCTGTTGTGTTTTTTGACAACTGACAAGTGCCTTTTCTTTCACTTCAAAAGAAAAACTAATTTAACTAACTTTACGAAAAGCCATGTGGCGCTCTGTTACCAGTGATCCTGAAGTAACTAATTTTGATGTGACATCTTTGGCGGGTTTGGTGGATTGCTCCAAAAATATTTCACAACACTTTGGGGAACATGTATCCTGTTATCGGACATAAATTGGTTGTTTTCGGGGAGAAGATTAAGAAAAAGTTGCTAATTGCACTAAGTAGGTACACCGGTATTTCAATCCCATGCTTTGATTATATTCTTGAGGATTTGTAGTCAGTTACATATAGTTCTATATGTAGTTTTCGTTATCCAAGGGAAAATTTAGCTCTCTGCAAATGTCTCAGAGAGTTTACACTCTTTTATGCTCCCCTACGGGAGTAGTATGTTAGTCATTTGATCTTGTACCACAGGGCATATGGTTTGATGAGACTGTGATACCAGGCAAAAGGAACCCCATTTAGCTTATATGATTGCTTAGGTTGGCAAACCAGAATTGGCTCCCATTCTTGCCCGGCTAGCTAATATTGTTATGTGATTCGAATGGACTCCACAGACCCCACTTCATACAATCTGCATCTGTGTTAAAATCAGGGATCTTTTGCATTTAAGAAAAAGGGAAAGAAAGAAGAAACGAAAAGAAGAATTAAAGATCTAATTAAATGTAATAATTTTTGTTTTTATTACATAAATCCATGATAACTCAATTATGGCTTTAGCCTTCATACTGGTCGCCATTGATGACAGTTACATGATAATCTGATTAAGTTAATTCGGTAGGCATGTGTGTGCTGTTAGACTTCCAAATCAACTGCCATCCACGAATGTCTGCTTTAGCTCCTAGGTCTTCTCCTGCTTGTCTTTCTGGTTATAGCCAGACCATTTCTTCCTCCTTAGAAGGGGGCCAATTTGCAGCCTGCACGATGTGATATTTTTGTCCGGAGCGATCCTCTACCTGGACAGCAAACTGAATATTGATTATCCATTGCCTTAACTGGATATGCTTTGTGGCTTTTTTCTCATATTGGTGATGTGGTACAGATTGGTTGGTTGAGCACGGAGATCTGGGGTTGGGGCTGGGTGGGGGAGGTAGTAAGGAGGGGATGTGGTGGTTCTGATGAAGGTTGGTGGTGTTATGGTTGCCTTTGAATGTAATGTGATGGCTGATGCGGGTGGGTGTGGAGGTAAGTTGCTCGGGGGTCCCATCAGTATTGGGGGGGGGGTATGGTTAACAGACCAGGAATGGGGTTGGGATTGGTGCTTCAACTTGTGGAGCCTCTTAATCCTGGGGAATGTGCAAGGGAAAGGAAAGAGCAAGTGAAAAATTTCATATTGAGTGCCCTAAGCCCATTGAAATATCAAATACATGCCCAATTTATTTTTATTTTTTTCATTTCTTGTGTCCAATATCCGTAAGTAAGAAACAATGAAAGCTGGTTACCAAAATGATGGTTGGGGAACCTGTTTCCTTTTTTTGTTTATTTTTTTTTGGGTTTAGGAGGTGGGTTGTTGAACAGTAACCCCAATAGGAGAGGTACCAAGCATGGTGCTGACAGATTTGAGTAGATATGTAGTATGTTCCCCAGATCTTATGAGTTACACCTCCAGCCAAAGTGGAAAACAAATATAGAAATAAAAAGGCAGAAGCAGATGGACTTTTGAGGGTCCCAGCCCTTAAGAAGTGGGCACTCGTTATTTCCATCCCACACATTATTCAAAGACTCCCCAAATCTTCCTTCAGGGTGGTTGAAAAGTAAAAAGGAAAATAGCAATTTTATCTCCCTGCCCTTCAAGGTGTGTCTAAAAGTATGCACTGCTAATCAGAAAACGAGCTACATACTCAATGAGACCACATCTTTTCTGTTATGTGTCTAGACTTCTATTGTATCTGCAATTGTTTGTTTATTAATAATATAGCATCCTTTTTGCAGTTTGCGCTGCCTCACATTATGGGTTGGGACCAGTACTCAAGCCAGGTGCTGAGAATGGAGGAGAATTCAGCCAAGGCAGGTCCACCAAGGTTGGATACTGAATGGAATAGGTGAAGCAAGACATGTCAGAAAGAAAGACATGTCAGAAACTTGGTTTCCAATTATCCTTTCTTTATGGAGGCTTGTTTCAAAATAGGTCAAAATGTTCTAAGTTGGCAGTTTATCCCTAGTGTTGACTCCTCTGCAATTTCTTGTAAGAACCATTGTTTTTGAGACTTGACGATATTGAAGCAGTAAGTGCAGAACCGAACCTTCAACCTTGTGTTAGCGAAGGGGGCAATGGGGGCATGAATATGATGGAAAGGCTGAGAAGTGAGAACTCACTGTACAAACTCGTCCTCACTGAATATTTTGTTGGGGTAAAATTTCATATGTTTCAGTCTGTGGTATGATTGCCTACGTTTTATGTGGAATTTTGAGTGCAATATGATTGAATGTGCTGCAACCGTATTGTGTTCAGATGATACAAGTAACAGGAGAGAGCAGAAGCGAGTTCTGTAGAAGATTAGCCCCCCCCCCCCCCCCCAAAAAAAGGTATTCCATACAAGATGGTACTGGGAATAGTTTTAGTAGAAGAAATTGGGGTTTTAAATCCACCTAATGTGAGGTTTGTCCCCTATTATTATCGTGCAGGTTGTGTCTTTTCACTCCTTTATCGTGGGCTTTTCACCTTCAAAATTTAAGGGATAACTTGATTTAGAATGTAATGTCAAAAACAGAAGATATATACACTTCATCACTGGTAAAAACAACAAACAAATCGGAAAGCTCATAAGTGAAGGACTGGGAGAAGATTTATTTTCACTCAAACTATATCTATAATTTTTTTTTCTTAACTGAATTTTCCTAAACAATTGACCAACAATGAACATGTTTCATGTTGGCATGGGGCCAATGTTCAATGAGTTTCTAGTTGATTGGTTGCCAACGACACTAATCGCTATTCCCATCCCTCTTTCCATCCATATTAGCTGCAAATGACACTAATCCCTATTCTCATATGCCACTTTGAAGTTTTGTACAAGTAAACATCTGAAAAAAACTAAGACATCAAAAGAACAATTAGTAAATTTGATATTCTGTTGTGAACTTGCCATGTGAAGTAACTGAATCGGTGAAAAAACTGATCAAAAGTTAATATGACGAGTGAACATAAAACAACATGCCACATTTAAAACCCAAGACTATGAGAGAAAATGCAATTTCAAAAGAAACATGAAACAAAAATTTAACGTTAGAAATATTTATCCATATTTATAGACATTTGCCGGTGATACACTGGTAAGTAGTAATCTAACATCAAAAGTTCCTCTCACATATAAAAGCATATATAACATATAATTTAGTTGTGAAACTTAGAATATTTTTTTAGGGGAGTCAAAATTAAATGAAATATAGGCTTATGTATTGAGAGTCACGTCTAAACATGGTGTGAAGAGAGCCCAAATTTATATACTATTTAATTTTTCAATTGACATTAATATAAAAATGTAGTAATAAAATAATAATGTTGTATAAAAACAACTATAACAAATATAAAAATATTACTTCTGTTATGTCCTATGATAATTAAAGTAGTTAAATCATCGATATCTATCTTAAAATGAGTTGATCAAATTATTCATTAAAAAAACTAATTACTAATTATTGCGTTAAGCTATTATGTGGATCCTTGAACTTGCGTTGATCAAATTATTCATTAAAAAACTAATTAGTAATTATCACATTAAACTATTATATGATCCATGTTAATTATGAACCAGATAGAACACAAATTTCACATTGGATTGACAATCACTAATGTGTAATGTACTCCATATAGGGAATGATCTAAGTGAGAACCTCTAATTAAATGAGAATCGTATTTTGGTGGTAACTTTCGATGAAAGTTGATGAATGCAAGATGGAATCGGGTCTATAACCAATGACATGGGGCATTTTGGGAAAGAGAATTAAGTTTTTTTGAAGAGGACCATACACATAATGGTGAATTTTAAAAAATTTAAATAAATAACCACATATAATAATGCAAGTGTATAGATCCACGTGTAGATTTTTCTGGCACCAACCACCCAAAAAAAAGCTTGTAAGAGATGGTGTAAATATAGAATTAAAAATCAATAACGTCTTAGTCTAATAATTAAGACTGAGGTCCTGAATACATTAGGTCTCATACTTGATTTTTCCTTTAAAAATAATAATAACAACAGGAGGATTGAAAGGAACGTGATCATCTCTGTCCAGTTCGTCTTGCTTGAATCGGTGGACAATTCTTGTAATAACTCTGTAAAACGATTTCCCCATTTCTCCAAATTGGATCTTGGAACAACAACAAATGCCTATCTCAACAGTAGCTGTGAGTTCTTGGTTCAATACCAAGATCGTTGAACCTCTTCTCGATATGCTACGCAGGTTTTTCTTCTCTATGATGTATACATGTTTAAGTGAATCAATCGATCCATTTTTCTTGAATTTCCGACCGGTTTCAGCTCAATTTGCGTTGGTTCCAATTCAATTACGTTTATTCATAGCTTGGCTTCCTAATTTTGCCCTAATCATCGTCGTTTTTGTTGTGTTCAGAGGGACGGAGCCAAAACAATTGGCATTTTCATCAGCTCTTGGGTTTACATTGGGCTTATTTCCCATTTGTGGTATATTCGGATCCTTTTAGTATTGAAGTTTTATTGCTGGATTGAAGTTAGGCATTCCTTGAGTTCTTATACTTAGTTTGTGGAACTTTGTAATTTACTGTATGTCACAAAACCCTACATTCAATTGTTCTAATGAGGATTTGGGCATGTGACAATCGCGAAATTACTCATGCTCTAGCTCAACATCATGCATTCAATTGGTCTATTGAGATCCTTGATTTATCCCATGGCTTGTCCATGTTCTGGTGGATAGCATAATATGAGCATTCTCGGATTCAGCAAAGATGCAATCTTGCGATCACAAAATGAGGATGCTCTAACATGAACCAGCAGTCATTATTTTGTATGTCCATAATTCTTTGTTTCATATGTGAGTGCGATATTGCGGATTTGCCTGGTATAAGTAATTTTTTCCGTGGTATATGATGAATGACTTCATGTCAATTTCTTTTTCTTTTTTTTTATAAAGAAAATTCTAGGAGCATGAGGCTTGGGTGTTTGAAATCCATCTTGTGCCAGTTTTCGTATATGTTGGTTTCATCTCACAAAGATGGTAAAGATGTTTCGAAGTCCATCTGGGAGTAACCAATAAGATTGACATTTGTCCAGCCGATGTTCAGCCCTGGTCCATCCTATGACTTTTAACAAGTGCATTAAGAGTAATGTCCGCTCATATTTCTTGCTGAAGAAATATTGTATGTATGCATGGAGGCTGGAGCTGCTTATTGTACAATATCGACTCTGGTGTATTTCTCTATGTAGTGGCTTGCAAGTTGCTTGTTATACAATATTGACTATGGTGTATTTGTCTATATATTGGCTTGCAAGCTCCAACTTAGCTCTTTCGTAGCTAGTCGAAAGAAATATAGACTCGAGACATGCAACATTTGAGCTAATTTAATCTTTTGACAGGGGTCACCGTATGTCTATGTGGAGTGGCTATTGCTATGCTTGGATCCCGCTGCCATCCTCCCAGTGTCATGCTAGCTAATTTTGTGGCTACTCCAGTAGAACTGAGGTAACCTTTCTCTGGACTCCATGGCTTCTGAAAATGTGCTTGATGCATGTAAAAAGGGTACCTTTTCATATGTGTTATTTTACAGTTGTTTTACTCAATGATTGGAGCATAATTGTAGAGATAAATGGTTTAGTGGGAAGTTAATTTCTACCCTATTAAAAAAAAGGATTTTTTGTGAATTGTAGTCTGGTGGTACCCTTCCTCCGCTTTGGTGAAGTTATTACTGGCGGTGACCATTTTCCATTAACTTCTGATGCTTTCAAGAAGGTCTTGACGGGCCAGGCCTCAAGTGAAGTTCTCCTGAGCCTTTTCCATGTGGTATGCTGTCAACTGCATCTACTCCCCCCCCCCCCCTTCTCAGCATTTTCATTCTTTCCTTTCTTCCTTCTATCTCTGCACTTCTTTATATCTTTCCAGCACAGGCATATTTCAAAATTTATCGCTTCTGACACCGTGTAGATGCATGCACTGACAGTCGTGTGCCCTCTGAGATGCTCTTCCAATTCCTTTCGACATGTTATACATGAGTGGGATTGAAATGTTGGAATAGGATGCATGGTGATGATATGTCATTGACATAGATGATTAAAGAAAAGAAGGGCCTTTTGAGCCAGTGTCGGAATTCATTTTGTGACCATATTCTGAAAATTAAGCATATAAGAACCACATGTTTGCAACCAGTTGTCGCTTTGGAAAAGAAGTTAACAAGTGCAGGCCTAAAGTGATACCATGCTAATTCCTGACGAGTATAGTTTGTATGTCAGCCAAGTTCCTGATGAGTATATGCACCTGTAGTCTTGTGCCCCTATATAATTATAGATGCTCTGTCAATTCCCTTCAGTATATTTTGAATGAGCTGGGTTAAAATGGCGGAATAGGATGCATATCAGCACTATATCATAGATGATCACAGACAGGTCTTTGAACCAATATCTGAATTCATTTTGTAACCATATTCTGAAAATGAAGGGCATAAGAAACACAGTTGCAATCAGTTATCGCTTGAGATTAGAAGTTCACAAGTGCAGGCCTAGAAAGGTATCATGCTACACGAGTACAGTTTGTATCTCAGCCATGTTTCCCAACCAATTTTTTCACTTCATGGACAGTTATCCCTAAATAAGTGTCCACTGACGTAATTACTGGGTTGAGATCTCAAGGATCCTGCTAATTGAGGTTACAACTTAATTAATGCTCTTTATGGAACTCATTCAGGTTGGCCCCTTAAGTGGCTCTGTCACCATAAGTATTGCATTTACATGAAGTACTGCATTGCGCATAAAGAGATGGCACTTTAAACTCGGCAAAAACATTCTGAGTTCCAGGATGATGGGCTAGCAAATCCTATGATCTTAAATAATGTCTGGTGCTTGGCATGGCCATTGTAATGAATTCCACCAAGGCCATTTCTACATAAATTCAATATACATATTTTCTCTGTATTCGTATATCAGTATATGGCTTAACTTTGCCTGCATTATCTATAAACAGTCTTGATTATGATGTTATGCATATTCAGGTAGCAGATGTTGGATCTTAAATATCCACATCCAAATCCATAGCCTGAGGTCCTGCCTTTTTTTTTGGTTGGGAAGGGGGGGGGGGTGTGTTCAAGTGGACACCTTTATCCTTGGATTGAATTACAGTGACTTTGATCTCACCGACCTAGATTTTAAACTTTTTGTTTGCGAGGGTACCCCTGTTTGGTTGGAATGTTTTGTTGTAAACCTAAGAAAAGTGGAGGCTTACGGCTGAAGGACATCTCAGCTTGGAGTACAGCCCTCATTGCTGAATACATATTGGATGTGGGCATGAAAAACGATAATCTTTGGGTCAAATGGGTTCACGAACATTACTTGAGGAGAGCTTGCAACTGGTGGGATTACCAACTAGCAGGAGATAGTTGTTGGTATTGAAAGAAAATCTACAAAGTAAAGGAGAAAATCAGGGCTGGGTTTAGCTCGACTTGGTGGTGGAATTTATCTGGAAGTGGGTAGTATTCAGTCAGGAGTGGATACGTCTGGCAACGAGGCGAGAGTGTCCCTTGCAGCTGGGAAATAGTTGTGTGGCATAAAGAGAATATACCAAAGCTTGCTTTCATTCTTTGGATGCTGATGCTCAGCGGATTATCAACGAAAGACAGAATCAAGTAATACCATCCTGAAGTGGAGTTACAGTGTGAGATGTGTAATGGTGAGCAAGAACAAGCTTTGCATCATCTTTTCTTGAGCTGTACATTATGGCTGCAATTAGAGAGCAGATTTTTTATTGGCTACAAATGAAGCATTTCAGGGCCATACTGCCATAGCGTGCAAAATCTTCATGATATGCTGATTCAGGGGAGAGGGGGGAGGTTGAAGAAAGAAGTCATATACTCTGTACATTTAGCTTTGCATTATCATATATGGGTGGAGAGAATTAATAGATGTTTCAAAAAAAAAACAGAAGCAGGAGATGCATCAAATCAGTGAGATGATAAAGGTGGAAGTTTCATGTAGGGTTGGCTATTTAGCTAGACACAGCAGGAAGCTAAGGAAGTGGAAAAAAGTACTATGATGACTATGTACATAGTGTGACAGAGATGTGATTAATTATACTTGTCAAAAAAAAGAAAAAGAAGAAGAAAGGACAGATTTGATTATGGTTTGTAGAGTGGGACGGGTTTTGGAAATAAAAACCTTTTGCCTTTATTACTCCAAAAAAGCAAAAAAATTTGACTACATGCTACTCAAGAAATAAGTTGAGAATAGTTCCGTGTGGCAATTTGCTATAGTTCTCTATTATGTGTGAAAATAAAAGCAGCACGTTGGCAAGCTCAGTGCGTAGACAGACAAGCCATAAAGTACTGTCTTGTCAAGACCTGTGCGTTTACTCCCATTGGTTAGTTTAGATAGTACTTTCTATGCTGCTGTCTAGTTCAGCAGACTCCAATTGAGAATGAGATCTATATGGAAGCTACTATGCCTAGGATGGGGATTTTCATATTGGTGAAATGGTGTTGTTGAAATCCTTATACAAAATTTGACTTGCCTCTCGAAGGTGGTTTTTTAATTTAACAGTTTTATCTTATCGTTTTTCTTCAGATCCTACAAAAGCGGATCCATATTGAGAGGTGTTATTTGTTTGTTTGTATCTTGTCATTTTCCTCAGCACTTTTGATCAATGATCCCCTCTCATATGGTTAATTTGCTTCCCACTCAACTTTCACTCTGGTGTCCTGCGTCATCCTTTCAACTAATATTTCATCTATGTATTATCTTTCGCTGGTCCTACTGCTCCAGGTGCTCCATCACTGATGGGGACACCTAGTGTGAGCAAAGCGGGAGGAATTTGATCCTCATAACTTCGAGATGGAGGGTGGCCAATGGTTGTACGTCACCCTTTGGGACCTTGTGTAGCGGGTATTAACTAATTTCCCAGTTTCCTCATTTCTGAGTACTTCTTTCATATCTGATATTTGTGCTATTGTCCTATTGGTATCTTTCTTAATTTTGCCACTCTATTTTCTTGTACTAATGTTCTGATATGTTTTTCTGGTGATATCTGCAGTTGTTGGGATGGGTGGTTGCAGCACCATTTATCTTGGCCTCGCTGTATGTGCTACTTTTGCCATGTTTCAAGGTTCTTGTCCTAAGATTCAACTCTGGTTCCATGAGCCCTAAGAAGTCGCTCCATGGCTCCTCAGAAACGAAGCTTAAGGTAAGGGATGTCTGATCTTAGTTTCTTTTTAGTGCAGTGCACATGTTATACAATTGGTCACTATTATGTTCCATACGGACCAGACCCAAGTGTATACTCTTGCTCCGATGCTTGTGAAGGTTTATTTCATAGTGTAGACGTCTTTATTGATTTTTTTTTCCGCAGAGTTGATCTTCTCTTGGTGCCTTATCTAGATGTAATTGCAGATGACTTGAAAAATGTATGTTTGCTGTATGGAGGATGGTTGTTTCTATTGGCATTCAAGTCAAAGCAACCATCAACAATGAAGGGCAACCCTGATGTGGGGCGATCAATTTCAGTAGTTTATCATTATCGCGAGTATGTGACTATCCAAAAACAAGGGGGAAGAAAAAAAGCATATATAGATCCTCTAGTTATCAAAACTGATCCGCTTCGATTTGATGCAATGGAGATTTCTTTGGGAGCTTTAGCCTTCAACACTCACACAATTATTTGAGTGGAAACCAAGCAGGCAAAGAAGTGGGAGACTTTTCCTAGTTCAAATATTTTGTTAAAGCGGGGTAATACATGCATCTTTTAAAAAAAAAAAATTTAAAGGTTTTTGGGTAATATATATAAAAGAGTATGACATATATGTATGTACTTGTAGTGTATTCCACTTTCTAGTAAATAATCATCCAACTTCCTCTTTGGACCCAGAAAAATATGTCTGTATTAACAAAGCCTTTTTTTTTTTAATTGACGTGGTGGCAGAAGCAAAGACAAGCATGACAAAGAGAGAATATATCTATTGAGGAAAAAGGAGAAATGCATTGAAAAAGGTCTAATTACATGGGAAAAACTTTGAATAATTGTCGTTAAAATTAATTTCACTGGCTCTTATATCTACAAATTTACAAGAATTTGTTGAAAAATGAGCACGATGAGCCGTACATTTCGTACGAAAATACACTGGATCATTCCCCTTGAAAGACAATAAAATTGAACTTTCTGCAAAGAAAAATAGTGTTCATCCTCGTTCCTATTCTCCAATGTAAGTGAGTGGAACAAATCAATCAGTTGCGCTATATGGTACCGGCTCGAATAATAGATTTCCCTACAAAGTGATGCTCTAAAAGATAATCGCTACTGATGCCCCAAATGAAATACTAAGACAACGTATACAATCGGGCTACATCGCATCTTCAAGTTGATTTTACATGGAAAGAAAAATCAAATTTTGGGTACACAGGCAGACCAAATTTGTACAGGTCATACACATCGTAACAAGTAAAATCTGAAATTTACAAACCACTTAACCAAGAAATTTGAAGCAAATTGCCAGGTCCAATATAAGTCAAAGACTCATCCACACAGAGATCAAAGACTAGCAGATAGCAGACCTAGAACACATCGGACAGCAGCACAACAGAGGCAGCCCATTCATCAGATTCCAGGAGGCCTTCTATCTCAAGCTCATGACCGGCCATGGAGCCAATCCAGGTGCTGGTAGTGAGGGTCGAATAATAGGAACCCTTTTCACCACAGAAAATGCCTCATTAAGCCGTGCAGCGCGACTCGTGAACTGAGATACCTTCTGCAAAAATAAATTACCGGAATAATGAAACCATTGAAGGCCTCACAGTGGATTAGCCGTGGAGATAAAATAAATACACCAGCAGTTGACTAGGTAAATGCAGCCAAAACAGAATTCTTCCACAAGCAGAAAAGAAATTTAAGGTTATGCAAACTCATAACGACTTGGCATAGAAGCTAATGGCCTAGGAACTTAAGTTTTTACAGCAACTACCTCCTATAACTATGCATATCGATCAGGATGGCAAAATCTCCACGTTATGGTTACTAACGCATGACTTAATTTCATAAAAACTTGGCAGGAGATAGCAGTCAAAACACACTTATTTTCAGCAAGACTGCAAGTGTACAGCCTACATCCTTAGCTTTACTCAGTTTGTCCTGCAAACTTATGGGCCAGCAACGAACAGACGTGATGAAAGAGTGGCAATGCGAACAGAGAGATCAACCAACTTCAGTAATAGAATTACATCAAAAGACTAGGGAAGTGCAGCATCAATACTAAAGGAACTGCAATGCCAAGGAAATCATTCAATGGCACACACAATACACGGCAAGACAGAGAAACATGAGTGAAGCATCTCAGTCTAGAACTATGCACCAAGTTAACCCAAATAAGGGAACCTCGCCCCCTACCCCTCTTCAAGAACATAGTGTGAGACGCAGGACATGTGCATCGTAAAGCGTTGCACTGCAAAAAAGAGCAGATATGCCAGCTGCTGTACATAAACGAAGGAGAAAGCAACCATGAACAAGGAAGGTCAGCCTCAAGTAATGGACAAAGTAATCCTAAACACAACTTACACAAGAGGAGCTTGAAACTACCCTAGGAGCTGAGGGGATGCATTCTTCACTAGGCATACTTGTGGACTTTTGCTTATTTGAACTTCGAGGTCAAATAATGGCAAATGAATCATAAGCAAACCACAACAAATTTTGGTCATTGGAGTAGTTGGATTGTAATTTTTTTAAACAAAAAAAACCTTCTGACCCAGCATAAGAATGGCAGTAGTTATCACTGGCTACCGGGTCAGGTTCAGAATTTTGATCAATGGAAATTGGTTGGGTCACCGTGCACCACTCCTAAGCACAAAATGATTTTATTGCTTTGCTTGTGGAGAGATTACAGCAACTGTGGTTCATGTGACACTGCGCATGAAGATCCAAGTCTTTCATTTTCAACTGTGAATTTAGCTAGGAAATAATCAGTGCTGGGACTAACTGGACTGGTTTGGATATGCTTACAAAATTGAACAGATGGCCTTGATGGTGCAACAGACAAAAAGATATAAAGGGATTAAAGTAAAAAGACAGACTGTTGCAGCTATATTTCAATTGGAGGGAAACATGCAAGCAGAATTTACACTATCCTGACCCTTGGCAGGATCAAATGGGATCTCAGAGCCATATTATGAAGTATCTAGAGTAATAGAGAAAGGATTGAAAAGATCCAAAAATACCCTTATCAGCAGAAATCCTCACTCCCAGTTGGCAACCGTTCCCCGAAGGGCGGTCATCATGGTTTCAACAGTCCTTGTAGACGAAAATTCTCTTTCCGAGTGAGTGAGTGAGCGAGTGTGTGCGTGTGTGTGTGTGTAAGTGTGTGTAAGAGACGGAGAGAGAGAGAGAGACTGGAAGGAACATGAGCAAACTGGATGGAGATATACTTTCCCCCCAGTATACAGTACAATATAGAGACCTTGTTTGGCAATTAGTTGCTAGTTGATTATATCAGGTGTTTCATTAGCCCACAAGCATAGATCGTCCATTTTTCAAAGTGCTCCATAAGAGTAGCCTTTTCAGTATACAAGGTTCCGCTTACACTCATAGGTCTCTCCTGTCAGACGTAGGAAGCCTAAATTAACAATTGCGCACACTTGTCTGTTCACTTTTGTTGCTTTGGGGAATTGTTCTTTAAATTCCACTGTTATTAAACATTTTCCTTTGTTGCCCAAAACGATTTCAATCAGTCACTCTGCATCTATTGATAAACAAACAAGAAAAATGCAACCCAAAGTATGCCCACTAAAAAATGGATAGAACTAGCTACTAGCACAGCCTATAGTTTTCCTGAAGCCAATTTTGGTCCCATATTTTGCAGATATATTTTTCTATAAGTCCTTAGCATTCAATTTTAGCATGTTTAGGGCTTAAGTTTAGCGAATTCATTTTCAAGACCCTACATCTTTTGTGCAACTTTTTTGGGAACTTGAACCAGGGAATTGGATATGTGAGGGATGGAGGTAAGGAGAAAAGTAGATAACAGAAATGCTAACATGCACAACAAACATGGTTAACAGGGGCCTTAAAGGAAGAGAACTGGTGGAAGGAAAGATCAAAAACATTAAACCAAGAGAAACTGCCCTTATTTTGAAGGATTTTTTCCTGGCTTTTTCTGGGAGGGGATTCAAATATTCTTATTAGAAATACAAAAAAGGTCTCGCACAAATATGGTCAAAAATGTTGGCATTATCAGTTGGAGAATCATTGCACAATATCAATGCCATTCAAAAATACCCGAACTCAAAACCAATTAAAAAGATTGGGTTTTGGAAGGGGTATGAGGCATATTTTTTGGCTTTTCAGACCAGAAAACCCATTTTTAAAAAATAATCTTCTTGATATAAAAAAAACCATAGAATTTCTACAGTAGTACTTTTACAGACATAGCAAAATTGTTCCCAGAAATCATTTCTGGTACCTTGCAGTAAAACACCTTATAAAACAGTCACCCAAAAATGTAGACATAAGAATAGAATCACAAAACTTAGGACCCAAAAGATAGCAACACTAAAAATGACAAGCCTGAAAACAAGTTTGTGAAATTTGGGATCTATAAATAGTTTCACCAAAAACTTAAGTACTCATACTTGGATGACTTTATAAACCAGCATTGAAGACGTGGTTTTTCACAGAATTTTCTGAATTCGAGCCAGGAAGGAACTGTGGAAAACAGAAGCTTTAAACAAAGTCCAATCCTTTCTTTCCAAAGGTTTTCTTCTTTTTTTTTTTTGGTTGGGCGGGTGGTTGTGCGAACTTGCCAGGTTCAAAATCTATTTACAGCCGCAAGAGAGGAAAATCATTTTTGTGAATTCAACAGCAGCCAAGAATTTTCATGAATTCAACAACAATGTAAGCATTTTTGTGAATTCCTTCCTAATTTTTTTTATATGGGTACAGCCTTTTCTTGAACTAAACAGCAGGACAAGATCAGCTTTGTATACCATGTTCTGATTGAAATAACCATATGAAAACATAACTGAAAGGAGCAAATGGCTAGGATTGGCATTTGGATATACGGCGGTAATAGCAAACGCGATAATAAAGGTAGAGCAAAAGGAGGGACCTTGTCATCAACCGTAATGTTGAGATGGAGACCCTGGGTCTTGCGCTTCATCTTAGACAGCCACCTGCGACGGTAAAGAACAAACCCCATGATAGCCGCAGCCGCAACAGACAAGGACCAAACAGGGCTGACCCTCAACACACAATACTTGAGCATCTCCAAGGGAACCCTCCACCAAGCTACACTCCTCTTCTCATTCTCATTCTCAGGAGAAGACTTGATATCCTCCTTCTCTGCCTCCTCCTGAACCGCCATATTCACATGCACATCCTTATCATCCTTGTCGCTGCTGAACTCACTAGAATGGGAATTCTGAGCACCGCCATTTGGCGATTCTAGTTCTCCTTCCTTCTGGGCTTGTGATTCAATCTCGAAACCACTCTCAGTTCCAGCCCCATTTCCATTCCCATGGCTATCTTCGCCGAGGCGGGATTTCGCAAGCGGATCAAAAGGTTCAAGGGTGTGTCCACTGAAACCCTCCTTGTAGTCGTAGTCATGGAAATGGGAGTGATGAGTGCACTCAGAATGGGTTTGGAGAGTGAGGAGGTGGTTGCGAGAGCCCGAGCCCGAGCCACCACCGCTGCTAGAATCAGAAGATTCAGACGAAGAAGAGGAGTAGTTCCGCCTCCTCTTACCTACCCTGAACTGACCAGGATCCATCCAACTACCACTACCAAACTGGGCTTCATCGCATTGAGAACAACCATGTTTGCCACTATCAGAATCGATACCCTTTTCCAATCCCTCTTCAGAAGTTGGACTTTCATGATGAAAACGACGGTGATCGTTGTCGATTGAAAAGTAATCAGGACAAATGACGTCACCATCAGTGAAAGAACCCTCTCCTTCTAACCCTTCCTCCTCCTCATCTGAATTTGGGAGACTTCTAAGATTAGGGTTAGCGTTATGATGAAGTTGATGGTTATCAGATTGGGGAACGAGGACCTCCTCCCAATCCCAATCCTGATTATCACCGGCAGAGTGACCACCGTCCTCCATCTGAATGAAAACCTAGATACCCACAACGAAGTCAAGGACAGGTAGGAATTTTAGATGGGTTTTGCAAAAATTCAATCAATCGAAGGTGTTCATTTGGGAGAAGTTAGAGAGAGAGAGAGAGAGAGACAGAGAGGCAATCTAGGGTTGGGGGATCGCCATAGGCCCATAACCAGATAACCTATCAAGGAGGAAAGGAGAGAGAAGAGAAATGAAGGAAAGGAAGGCACCAGATTCTATTGCTTACTGTCTCTGTTTCAGTAGATTAGATTTGGTCCCTTTGGAAGTTGGAACCGCTGTACAGTGCACTGCCCCAACTGACTAATTAATTATTTTACATGCTGTCTGGATTAGGCAGATAAGGGGAAGAAATACGAGGGCTTGCAATGAAACTAGAGCTAAAACATGGGTGAGTTTAGATTTATTTATTTAATAAATAGATTAATTTTATATTAGTTTTATTAGTTTAGATCTATTTAAAATTAAATTAATATATTTTCAAGCTAAGTAATCAAATCATGTCGATTTTCAGTCAAAATTGGTTTGGTTCGTATTGGGTTTAAGCTTCTTTCAGTAACTTCAGGTCGGGTTATCGTGTTGAGTTAGATTTTTTCAACTCCAAAATGAAGCCTGTACGCATTTAAAATATGCAAAATTTGTCTCATTTAAAACTCAAGTGGATGGTAAAAATAGATTTTAAATAGGTGCGGGCCAAGTATTGGAAAATATGTATGGATATGGGTACAGATATGGGTATAACCCTCACCCACCCCATACACACACCATACCCATACCAGTTTTATATTAAGATAAAAAATGAGTTTGGTTTAACATTTTTTCAATTTTAGTCTAATCCAAATCTTTACAAAAAATTAGTCAATTATGTATTTGATTTCAAATGTCTGAATATATTCTCAAAATATCACAACTTTATAATCTTATAATGACAAAAATATATATCGGGCTTGGATATGGGTTTTATATGGGTATTAATTTTTATTTTCTATGTGAACCCAAATAAAACTCGATGGGTGAGAGTATGAATTTTGTTTTTTTAATACACAATGAGTACGGGTACGGAGTATAGATATAATTTTCGAAAACAAGTATGGATGAGGATACAATTGTCATCGCTATGAAGAAAATGGAAGAGATGTGAAGACAATGGAGGGGAAGGAAGGAAATAAAAAGAAAGTGATTTATAATTATCTTATTTGGATATATTATGAAAGAAGATAGAGGAAAAATGGAAAAAATTAACCAAAATTTTCCCCTTTATTTTTTTTTATCTTTATTGTAAGGCTGAATAAAACATGAAGGGCATGAAGATAAAATGTTTCGCTTTATTCCCCTACCTCATTTAATATTTCTGTTTTTTTTAGCAGGGGAGAGGGGGGACCCGGCTCAGAGGCCTGTTGATATCAAGTCGGTGATCGCACAAGGCTAATCCCCACTCCCAATAGGATTCGTACCCAGGGTACGCAAATGCCCACGATATCTTGGTGCCAAGTGGCAGCTCATTTAGTATTTCAAATAAGGGGAGTTAATTAACCCTTATTATCTTCTAATCCAAATAGATTAGTCTTCTTTTCCAAGGGGTAAAAGAAGAAAAAAAGGGAAAGGAAAATTGGAATGAAAGGCTCCACGGATGAGATTGGATCCTAGAAGGGAACGATACACGTATGAGTTGGATAGAGTTATATCCGTACTAATATTCTTTTTACAAAATTATACCTATATTTATATTTATCAGAGTTTTTATTAGCATACATATTCGTATTTATTAGATTTTTTGAATTTATAGATTTTATTTAAGTACAGGTGAAGATTTCAATATACCACACATATCCAAGACATATTTGAATATATACAACGTATAATTGGCGAGCAATTTCAAGATATGAATAGTTTTTTTTTCTTTTGAGTGTAAGAGAGTTGGAAAAGCCATTATAAATGAGATTTAAACTCAATATTTGACAATATCTTGCAAAGACTTTTTACCAATTAAAATAATTAACACTCACATGACGATAAAGAGCATAATCTAACAAGGCTTAGAAAGTTTATATAGTAGATGTTGACTTTCTCTTTATCCTTTAATATAATATTGTTATGTTGTTTTGATGAAAGACAAAAAGAAAGCTTAGATATTAATATTTCTTATTGTTTTAAATTTGATTTTCGATATTAATATTGTTTATTGTTTTAAATTTGATTTTATCAAATATGGTTAAAACTGAAAATCATGATCAACTTATTTTGGTTGCCTCAAATAAGATGAAGATCAATTCAAAGGAGTAAAAGTTATGGAAAATATTATATGGATTATCTCAAAGTGATATGTTGCCAACTAATCATGGTTCTAGAAGGCTTCCAGCCATATTCTCTTGCCAAAAATAGGTTCTAACCGTTGAAGATGAACGTTGAGCAAAATCTGAGAAATTTGCAAATATCAAGGGCTCGAAGATCAGGACTCAAGGCCTTGAACTAGCTATCTTCCTTAAAAAGTGCAACGGCTACTTTCCCCAATACTCTTAATGACATGAGCTATAAAAGGGGCTGAAATTGTAGCAGCAAGGAATCAAGAAAGAGCACTCAATTGGCATACTCAGGCACACACTCTCTTGGCAATCTTGGAGCTTTGATTTGCTATTGATTTTTGTATTGTTCAAAGTAGTGTTTTAGGTGGAATTATACCCCCTCCCAACGGGATTCATACCCGGGGTGGGCAAATGCCCATGATGTCTTGGTGCTAAGTGCGCTAAGCTCACTTCGGCACCTCATTTAATATTTCAAATAAGGGGAATTAATTAACCCTTATTCTCTTCTTTTCTTTTAATTCAAATAGATTAGTCTTCTTGTCCAAGGGGTAAAAGAAGAGAAAAAAGGAAAGAGAAATTGGAATGGAAGGCTGCATGGACGAGATCGAATCCTAGAAGGGAATGATATACGGATGAGTCGGATGAAGTTATATCCGTACTAATATTCTTTTTAAAAAACTATACCTATACTTATATTTATCGGATTTTTATTAGCATACATATTCGTATTTATTAGATTTTTTGAAGTTATATTCCAATATACCACACATGTCCAAGACATTTGAATACACCATATAATTGGCGAGCACTGTCAAGATATGAATAGCTTTTTTTCTTTCGAGTGTAAGAGATGTGTAAAAGCCATTATAAGAGATTTGAACTCAATATCTAACAATATCTTGCAAAGACTTTTTACCAATTAAAATAATTAACACTCACATGACGATAAAGAGCATAATCCAACAAGGCTTAGAAAGTTTATATAGTAGAAAATTGATTTAACAAAAAAAAAAGTAATAAAAATAAGTTTATTATGGTTCCTCATCTTTTGTGCAAATTAAAATTTAATGTACACTTCATAAAATGTAGGTGAAAGCACATTTTTTTTTTCAACCTTGCAATATTACTGATACAAGTTTAACTCATGCCCATCTCCACTCATTTTAACCTTCCATCAGTTTTGAATGGGATGTATTTTAATGCAATTTTCAAGTATGGGTTATATCTCCATCCCTCCATCTATTAATATTAAATCTATCCTCAAGGTCGAGGGAAATAAGACTTTCAACTCATACATTTCTGAAATAAATTGTGTTCTCTTATCTTTGCATGAAACAATTTTAAGTCTCTTAAATTATTAAAAAGCCCTTGATCTTAGTTAATTTGAGCTCATAAATAATTTATTTTGGTACAAACTTTTATAATTCATTAAACGCTATTTTGATTTTTTTTTCCTCCATCTTGGATAATTTTCATTACATTTCACTTTATTTTAACATTATTTTTCTTAATTTAAATAATGTTCTAGAAAACATTTTTATTTTATTTTATTTTATTTTTACTTTAAACTTATTTTATATTCTTCTTACCTTTTCCCTTGCTTCATTTTAATTTTAATAGAGAGAGGCATATCCAACCACAAGACAATAGACGGTTGAGCGAAAGGGAAAGATGCGCGAGGTGAGAATGGCGAGGAGGTCCAGCGATAATAGACAAGGAGATGAAGCACAGGTAAGAGGAAATATTTAATACATGAAGTCTGAAAAAGTCTACAAGGGCCACTTTGGCCCTAAGCAAAATTCGCCACAAATCCCAAGAAATATCCCTAAGCTCAATTTTTCCTATTAAAAAAACATATTGTTTACCATCACACGAACTCAATAATCAAAAAATATCCATAAACGAATCCTACCCCAACTACTAGCCGTCGGCCAAGCTTAGGTTATACCAACCTACCAAGCTTATAGTTTTTTCAATTGTCAACATGAAGCACCGGCATGGATACATATGTACAATCAAAAAGGACCCTTCTCATTCCCTTGCCGGTTTGTCTTTTGAAATTGTAAAAGGGGAATGTAGAACAGGAAAAAAAAAAAGAAGAAAGGGACATTCACAATCAAAGCGAAGCGACTAGTTCATTCCCAAGCCTCCATTTCAATCTGCTGTCCTCTTTTGATAACGTCCACAGCTAACAAATTAGCGTTTCCCTGACTATCTCTTGCTCATTCTTCAACCTTCAACCCGAAAAATGAACAAGTCTCAAGCAAATAAATGAAAACCAGGGGAAATAAATAGGCATTAAGGCAGTGCCAGAAAGAGTGCCTATCACTTTTTACACTTTGCACTTTTTACACGATAGCTACTTCTCCAAGACTCCAACCACGCTATTTTATGAACAGCAAAGAAAGCAAAGGCTAGAGATGAATAAACAGTGCTTTGTGATTTGGGGGTTGGGGGTGACTATGACCGACTGTAAAAAAAAGTCAACTGCTGGTAGAAGCTGTTTGGTGAAAGCTTACAAACTTGGTGGTGTTTTAAATGCTAGCTGAAAAACAGGTAGCTGAGACTGGCGACTGTTGGTGTTGGTTATCTGAAATAAATTATGCAATGATTGGCAGATTAGCTGAACGCATATCAAGAAGCTTTCTTTAGGTCGTCTATAAGCTGGTTTCCAGTCATTCTATACATCCAGTTTTTCTGCACTCCTTGTCTGTACTGTCAATTAACTCAATGGATCACAAGTTCACAACTCAAAAGCCAAACATTTGTTGGAACTTCGAAGGCTGCTCACATAGTAGAAAAATAAATGTAGATGACACTGTTGCCAACTAGCGAAAATGACAAGCTAGACGAAAGTTGATCCCATCAAAGATAATTAAGACATACAGATAGCAGAACGCTAAATAATGTTGTTTGTTGAAGAAGTTAAAGCTACTGAATTAAATGCACATGCAGTGGTCACAAAAGCAATCTAAAGGACTAGCAAGTGCAGCTGTGCAGGATACCCAGCAATTTGTCCATATGATGTATATTGGCTATACTTCTACCAGAAACTTGCCAAATTAGGAAAAATACCAGAGAAAACACCAAAAAATAAAATATTTATGTGGGATGGGGGACGGGGGGCGGTGTTGTCTCCACAACTTCAACAGGGCCAATAAATTGCCTTTTGTATCTACCAATAACCTCACAGATGCTCCCATCATGTATACCTCGAGTTTGTCATCAAGATAGATTCCGACACACATATAGGGACCTCCATAGAGTCATAGAGAAATCCATTTATAGTGGCACATAACATGCCATAATTTAACGATGAGGGAAAATTGTTCAATTATACGACCAAAAGTATTGGATACTCAGCTTGGTTCTTTTGAATAAATACTCCTAGATACCAAAGTCATCTTGATGAAACCGCTAACTCCAATAAGAAAGTGTAAACCATAGTTTAATGATGAGGAAAAATTGTTTAATTAAAAAACCAAAAATATCAGATACTAAGCCTGCTTCTTACAAACAAATACTCCTATATGCCAATGTTATATTTAGGAAACCACCAACTCTAATAAGAAAGTGCAAGCCACAGCTCGCTAACTAGAAAGCCATAGAGGATAAATGCACATATGGACCCCTAGAATGTATGAAAAAACCACACATAACCTCTCACTTGCCTTAACATAGTAGCATCACTTAAAGAAACCTCTCTCAGTGAGGCTGGGCTCTAACAATGGCTTTACTATTTAGATAACAAGAATGAACTTTTATCAACAACGTAATAGAGAGAAATTACCCAGAGAACTTGCGGTCATCTTCACCTAATCAAATTTTGGACTAAGGTAGAACTTTGGCTCCCTGAAGAACCTCATGATTGTCTCTGCCTTATCGGCTGAAAGGTCTGTGTTCTCCAAAAGACACTCCTTTGATGCCTTAGCTATTGCTTCAATTGAGCCAATAGCTTGATTGAGCTGAAATGAGCAAAGGTGTAGTTGTCATGCTTCATAATTAGATAAATAAAGTTCAGAATAAAAATCCAACATCATCATTCATAGACTACACATTTTATAGTATGCAGATCAAGACCCGAAGACAATAACACCATCAACATAACAGGAATGAAATCTATGAAAGAGGGAGAGTATTGTGAACAACTTGTGGAACTCTGAACATCATTTGAATTTCTAAGAGAAATGTGGCATCTGGCTTTGTGACTAAGCTTCGTTAAGGAGAGGAGATACACCTCCATAGTCCACTCACCGAATTTGCATCATGGTTGTCTATACTGGGTATTGATGTGACTACTCCGAGAAATGCATCCATTCCATGCGCCTGCTCTCTCTTTGGAGATAAGGGAATGGTTGACATTTAACCATCGAGTATTGAAGTATGATTAGACTGGGAGAGAACAGCCTACCTCAGCCTTCATCCTTGTTACAATATCAAGCTGCTTGCATACTGAAAAATTTTTCTGCAAGTCAATAAGATAGAGGAGGACCAGCTAAGAAGAAAAATGACACAGTAACTTTCTGTTTTATGACTTTTACCACCACGGGCATGAGCAATCTTCACAATTTTTTCAAATCCCATCTCCAAGTCCAGAACTGGTACAAACATGGGCCTTCCAACATTGATTCCACTCCTTCACAACCCAGATAAAATACATGGTGTGGCTTCAATGTCGAGCTGAGATGCACATATATACCATCTTCTTTGTTTTAATCGACACATATATGATATTAAAAGAGTCTATAAGTTGAGTGATCACTTGAAGTAAGAGCAAACAAAGGAACGATTCTGCTCCTCAGTGGGAAGGATAAGAACAACATAGAGATGTGCAAACTGCTCCTTTAGCTTATTTACCCTACAAATGGAGATCAACAAATAAGCCCATCGACGAAACGCTCAAGAAATGACATCAAACAAACAACCAGGCTACCTGCTGTAGATCAGCGGGGCGTTGTCATGATGCCATGATGTCACAAATACAAACGCCACTGATATACCTCCACAGTTGAAAATAAAATCCTAGAAACAAAGACTAGATGAAGTAGAAGCCCAAAAGGAATCAAAAATTGAGCACAACATTTACAAATCAGTAAGTACAGGTGCAATAGGGACAATGTTGAGCCGGAAAGCATTAGTGGAGAGGAATGCTGAGATGAAGTTGATAAAAGATGAGTTCTCATCTTTCCACTTGTTGCTCATCATACAAACTCCACCAGTACTGCCTGCATACATAATGAGAAAAAATTGACAAATAACGTATGATCATTGAAAAAATTGGACGTTGATCGAGAACTTGAAGAATTACTATTGCCGAATTAGGGTTTAAACGACAAAACTCGATAAATCCAGAGAACTTAGCAAGCAGATATCATACAGATTTCTAACCGATCGAAATTACTAAAATCCGAATGCGGAGAAAGAGAAATCAGAAGAAATTGAAAGCGGAATTGCGAATGGCGTGTTTAATTAAAGAGAAAATATGGAGGAAGGAAGAATCTCGATCACCTACCTGTATGACATGCCCTTTGATCTGCTCTGTGACTGTGATCCGCCATTTTCTTTGGCACTGAAGAAGGGAAGTTGATATCAGACACTTTGTCACAGAGAAATATAACAAAAAATCAGGAATGTTGGTAAATGTTGAATAAGGGATGGAGAATACCAGTTCGGATAACGATGAATTGCTCTCGGTCGTTAATGGCGTCTTCTAGCTCTGCCTCTCTCTCTCTCTCTCTCTCTCTCTCTACCCCCGCTTTCTATAATTTTACGAACCGCTAATAAGCACTGAGAGTTGCTTTGCTACTAGAAGCGCTATGGTCTATGTGCATGTTTTCCTGGATCGATTAGCAGATTTTCCTAAATTTTTTCAAATTCTTTTGGTCACAAATTGGCCAGTAATTCTAAGGTATATATCTATATATTATATTTAGATATATATCTATATTAAAAATATTATATAATTAGATTAAGCATTTAGTTCAATTATCTCAATCCAACAAGTATTTTCGTAATTTCTTAGCTTAATCAACTAGAAAAGGATACATTGCATGAAACAAAAGGTACACTGTCGATAAGAAAAGACACATTACAGGCAAGAAAAGACACATTACAGAAAACAAAGGGTACACTGCAGAAATAAAAAAGTACGTGTAGAAGAGAAAAGATACACTACTGCCGGAAAAAAAAGATACACTGCAACATATTCGACGCGCGTCCACCGCACAATTCTAGGGTATGTACCATGCCAGATTCATACATTTGTATCTAAGAATTTTTCCAGCCATGTCCACAAATTTACTAGAGGATCCTAGGGAGTTTCAACTTGTAGAACTCCCCTATGTTATATTAATAAAAGTTTTATTATTGTTTTTAAACTTGGAGTTTTTTACTTTTTCAATTTATGAAATTTTAAAGGTTTATTCTATTTCGTGATAAGATACAGGTGTAAGTTGTAAGAAAATGTAAGGAACTGTAAGAAGTTGTAAGAAATTGTAAGGAGCTGTAAGGAGATCTAAGAAGCTGTAAGAAGATGTAAGGAGTTGTAACGGGTTGTTGAATTATTGAAGAGTTGTATACTATACAACAAACAACAACAAACTCCCAAAGTAGGTCCCGCTTTCACGGGGTCTGGGGAGATCCAACTGTAGGCAACCTTACCTCTACCGGTATTCCTACCCATAGAGAGGTTGATTCCAAAAGACCCGTGAAGAAGAGTTGTATACTATAATTTGTGATAATTATGATATATTAGTCATATTTACAACTAAAATTTGATACCATTGGTAGACAAAATATTTCTTAATATAATTGAAACGAAATATGTTTGTTTTACAAAGAACGTTTTGGATGAGAAACAATAATATTAAAATAATAAACTTATTAAAAATAAACTAACTAAAGTTAGTTACATAACAATAAAATATATTAAACACTATAAATTTTGTTAAGAAAATTTCACACACTTGAGCATTACTTAAACCATTAACTACGTTAGTCACCAAAAATAAACCATTAACTACGTTAATTACCAAAAATTAAATGCAGTTCCTAAAGAAATTGAGGATAGTGTGGCTATTACTGGCCCTACTTTAAGGTTAAACTTTTTTATTTATGAATCATTCATATAAATGATGTGGCTGCGCACATTAATTCAAAAGTGTTAAACATATGTTTAATTTATATTTGTAGGATTGCATAGGAGCATTAGATGGCTATCGTGTACAAACAAAAATTGGAGAAGATGCGGGTGTTGCTTATTGATTACGTACAGGTCGTAACACTTGGAATACTTTGGTTGTGGTATCATTCGACATGATGATCACTTACTTAAACGTAGGTTATGAGGGGAGTGCACATGACATGACAGTATTACGAGATAGTATGCTTCAACCTAAGTTTAGTTTTCTTCATCCCCCTTCAGGTATACGAGGATATGTTCTTAACATATTCCTTGATTATTTTCATTTGTTATATACAACTCTAATTATTTCACATAATTGTTTATGAAAATACTATATGGTTGACTCAACATACCCAAACACTCTTTGATATTTAGCTATGTACATAGGAAAGGCAATTTGTTATCATATCCCACAGTTTTGAAAATATGGCCCATCTAAAGGAGTGAATGAATGGCTCAACCATCGGCACTCATTTTTACGAATGACAATGGAAATAACTTTTGGAGTCTTGAAGGGGACATGGAAAATATTGGCCGACATAATGCTTCAAATGAGACATGAGCAGCAACTTCAGATAATTATTTCTTGTTGTACTCTGCACAATTTTATTGTTAAACATAACAAGCGCATATCAATCTCAGCAAGGGAACCAGATTTGGAATGATCACCAAATGTTCAATTATATAATGATACCAACAAAATTTCCATAAATAAACATATGAATGAAATAGCTGTAATGCTTTCGTCACATACAGATTGATAGTTTTTATATATGCTTTAGACTTAAATATGAACAAAAGCTTTGTATTACAATTTATAAAGTATGGTCACTTATTCCATCTATAATAACATATATTATTTAAGTCGAAACTCAAATATAATTTACGTAGTTATATTATGTTTTTATGTTTATGTAAATGTTGTATTCATACAATATTTACAAATTTTGTATATTGATAGTATAATTAAAAAAGTATACATATTTTCGTAATTAAAATAAATGAATATTATAGAAAATCTATATAGGATATAAGAAAATGTAAGAAGATGTAAGGAGATGTAAGAAGATGTAAGAATTATGTTAATGATGTAAGGAGTTGTAAGGATATGTAAGAAGTTGTATGAAGATGTAAGCTATTAGCTAAATCATCGAAAACGCGAAATAGAATAGGGCCTAACTTGATCACCTAATAAAATATCTGTCATAAACTTATCTTATAACACACGTTTTTATTTTTAATCACCCAAAATAATATTTTTAAAGGAAACAAGAAAAAAAAATCCACAAAAAGACAAAAAAAATGGTACAAGTAAGTGGGTGACAGTCCGATCTAGCTCATGGGAAAGCATGAATGGAATGAGCGCTGCAATTTATCCGTATGGAACTTGGAGCTTTACCACTGAAACATGTTCTCGTGGTTGGGGATGCCCTTAAATTGGAATCATCTTGGACTATGTAGCCCCTCTATAGTCTAAGAAATGAAACATGAGTAGGAGACTCATATATTAATCACAATCATTTACTCCAATTAATGAAACGATTCATGGTCACTAACAAGAGAAGACGTTTGGACACTTTGGCAACATTGGTTGTGATGCCTTATTCTCACTGACCAAGGGAGTCACCCATGTTGTCCATGGCGCACTCAATGACTAATTCTTTGTGTATTAGTGACTGCTGGAATGTACAACACGACTAGTATTACATTAAGGAAACGAAATAAGAACATTAGGAAATAAGTGACAAATATACAAGATGTAAATAAAACTAGAATACGTTTGTTATAATATCGAGTGAGACGTCTAGTGATAGCTTTTCTTAAAACATTTTGAACCAATGGCCACATCCTTTTTATTTGAAGTATTGTTACACAACCTTGATTGTAGGAAGAACCCTTCCTCTGTACACCCTATTCTCATTCCTCGTCTATTTATCAATGGTCTCATGCCAAAATGTGGAAAAGGAAGGAATTATCTATCTCTCACACACGCACACGCACAAGCATGTCCATTCATTCTTCTAGATATACAACTTAAGTGGTTTTCCATAATTGTCTGGAGTGAACTGGCAATGCCATATTTGCCTTCATCTCTACGACCTGAGTCATGGATGAATTTGAATAGAAGAAGGATGTCATAAGAGGAAATTTCGTATCGAACAAATCCAATGATATTGGTAAGACAATTTAAGGTAACATTCAATAATAATGAAGAATGTACTAGAATTCACATATAGGAAAATCGGGACCAATCTGGCAATGGGGCATATAAACGGCAGTTGATCCACATGGAAGCTTGCCTACAAAATAGTCGTCATTAGATACCCAAAGTTCACATACCGTATGATCAATCTCAATTTTTTTGTATTTTTTTTTGGGGGGAGAAGTTCTTATTGTTCAGTTAGTTCATAAATACTTTATATACTAAATCTAATTGTTGTTAAATGTTAATTTTAATCGCTGAAACAAATCAACTCTAGCAAGCTTATTCGAATGAAAACACATCAAAATCATACAAAATACCCCTTCTTTTTCACAACTATTGTTACTCACATGTATTTTTTGGGACATCTCGCAGTCACTCTCCAAGGAACACTGTGGGTGATAGAAGCAGGGATATTCCTGTATTCAGAAGCATCCAGATTCTCGAGAGAGAGGCCTACCCCAAAAGAAGAGGCCTGAACCCAGCCACAACCACTGCCAAAATCTTACACAACACAAACACAAACAAAAACCCAAATCAAATCTCAAGCCTTTTCATAATCCCAGAACAACCCCATCCACCTCGTTGCACTGCAGTTGCACCTGTTGCAGCTTCTCGTTAGACGTAGATGGTGCAGGAACTCAGAGATAAACAATAACCAGGGGAAGCCCAAAAACAAAAAGGAAAAATGAGAAGCGTCCTGACTATGAGACCACCATGTATCTCTTCTCTCTCAACCTCATTCCCTCACCCTTATCACAATCCCTCATCATTAACAAATTCATCCTCAAAGCCCATCAACAGAAATGTGGGAAAGCATTTGCGTTTGGGATTGCATGTGTTGTGTGCTTCATCGAAGAAGCAGGAGCAAACTACCCTTCAGAAATCTTCAAGCACTGCTCCTAAGACCCTCAAGCGCCTCTTGAATTGGAACCCTAACCCTGATCCCAATTCTGATTCGGATAAGAAGGGTGGCGATTTTGACGCATTGGGTTTGGAGGGGGATGCCTCCGCCGCTGTTAAGGGTTCCCTTTTGGCCGGGTTGCTTCTTGTTGGTGTTGTGGGTGGATTTGGTGCTGTGGGTTATATCTATAGGGAGCAGATCAATTCGTTCTTGACTGAGTTTTCTTCTTTCATTGAAGGTACACATCACCTTCCTGTTTTTGCTTGTTTTAAGAGAGAGTTTCAGGGTATTATTTGTGTCTTGTTCTTATTAACTCTATGAATCGTTGAATATGTATTCATGTAATTTCATCCGATAAATACTATAGTCATTGGAGTGTAAATATAATCATAAGCAACATGGCACTTTTTACCCACGTGTATTTGTCATATTTGCAAGTTTTAGTATGTGTGAGACTTTATGTAACTTATGGGAGTAGATACTTCTAGGAGTATGATGTGAGAATTGCACTCATTCCGGATTCAAACTATTATGTGTTGGTAAAATGTATGAATTGCCAGTCATTGCAATCCGGTTGCACACTACTAAAATGCTGATTGTTGACAGTGTGCACTTGTTCGCTGATGAATCAGTAATCCCCTTTTATCCCATTGGGGAAAAAAAAGGAAGAAAAAAAGTAATGGCCTTTTACAATCATATTAGTTACTGTAGTCCTTTGGCTTCTGCTCCTATTGTTTTTCTCTGCGTGCTGATTCTTGTTGTTGTACTATAATAAATAACATTATGGTAAGAAACACTGAGATGTTTTACAGATTTTACGTTTGTGTTCTAGTTTATAACCATGCAATGCACAGGTTATGGGCCAGCTGGATATGCCTTGTTTGTGCTGGTTTATACGGGGTTAGAGGTAAATATCATATCTCCATGTTTGCTGTTTTGTGAAGTAAAACTACAACACTGTTACATGTATATAGCTCGAACTCCAATTGTGTGACTATATCACTTAATTTAATATAAGAGATAAATGTTGTATGAGCATGCTTGGCTCTTGGCCTCTTGCTATTGCTAATAATCACCCGTCCAACAGCTGCTTGGGCATTTCAATTTTATACTGCTAACCATCTTTTCCTTCAACTTTGGGGTTGGAGGAGGGTAATTTAGTGCTTAGAATCCATAGTGAGATTTAACTTACAAGGGCAGCTTCTTTCTGAGTTTGAACTATGCATATTTGGGCTGTTCTGAAGTTATATCCTTCTGTTTTCGTCAACTGATTTTGTGTGGGTTTTTTCAGGTATTGGCAATACCGGCTATACCGCTGACTATGTCAGCAGGTCTTTTGTTTGGTCCTGTCACCGGTACTATTATTGTCTCCATTAGTGGAACCGTGAGTTTCCTTTTCCCAATTTCGTTTGAAATATTCCAAAATGTAAGAATCCTGCCGAATGGTGTTTGTGAATCTTCTTTTTTCTTTTCAGTTAGCAGCAAGCATTTCGTTCTTAATTGCTAGATATTTTGCCCGTGAACGCATCCTGAAATTGGTTGAAGGAAACAAAAAGTTCCTTGCAATTGACAAGGCAATTGGAGAAAATGGGTTCAAAGTTGTTACACTCCTTCGCTTGAGTCCACTGCTTCCGTTTTCACTTGGGAATTACTTGTATGGATTGACGTCAGTCAAATTCGTTCCTTATGTTCTGGGAAGGTGTGCTTCTTGTCCACAATGAGTTATGCTTCCTTGTTTCTGTTTTGGAATTGGGGTATGACTACTCATATCCAGATGACGTAAATCTGCCCTTGGGGAGATTCCAAATAAGGTGGTGCTGGTTGATGGTGGGCAGGAAGTGTATGTAAATAGTCTCCGTCAGCAAGGCATGGTCTTGCTTGCTCTGATTCAGCCAAGCTGGATCAACTGCATTATTTGGCAGATGCTGTCAGTTAAGGATCTGGTGCTTGTCCTTGAGTCTGCACTAGGCACGTCCTAGCAAGAAATCTTTACCACATAGTGTAAGTTTTGGCTAAACAATGAGAGGTTCATATGTTGTCCTGGTAGTTTTCAGTATGTTACATTACAAACCATGTGGATTTTGAGAGAAGATGTGAAGTTCTAAGACCTGCACCGAGCCTAGACTTGTGAAATTTTGGGGTATAGAATCAGTGTCGGACAAAAAGTTTATTGTGTATAAAGGAACTATGAAACTTATGGTTCCCATTATGATACTTGATCCGCTGTGCAGTTTCTTCATCAAATTCCCATCTCTAGAATATGAAGATTACTAGGAACTCAAGTGTTTCAATTTTAATAATGAATTTGGTTGATACTTTTCAGCTGAACAAAGACTAGACTATTATCTTCATTGATTTGAAATTGTGACTATTAGCCTGCACAAATGGACTTGTGGTAGATGATCTATTTCTTGTGTCACCCTTCTTTTTATGAATTGTGGCAGACTTAGAGCTCTGTTGAGCTCCATTAAGATGCCACTGCTAGTGTCATACTACTTTGACTGAAGTTATAATTAAAATTCTTTTAGCAGTGCACTTACTGAGCACTAAACATTATGCAGTTGGTTGGGGATGCTTCCAGGAACATGGGCCTATGTGAGTGCTGGAGCGTTTGGGCGGGCGATTATTGTGAGTTGCATTCTCTACATCTATTTGCATTTACTCTGAATAGAAGCGTGTATCTACTTGTGCATATTTTGTTGTTTCTTATTGGCTTCAGGTATTAATCACTAGTGTTTCCTAAAGCTGTGGAATGTCTCTGACTAGAAATTGATCAAATGGCATGGTAACTTATTGGAGACTATTGGTTGAATTAGGCAAACAGCTATGATTATAGGTAGTATGAGCAGCCAATGTTTGAATAGGCAATCTAGTGGGGTCATATAGGCAAAAAGGAAAGCTTTTGGGTACTGAATAATTTGATTGCTTCTTTGCATCTGCTTTTATGTTCCTAAGATATTATACAGCAGGTGGTGCTCGTTGCAAGTTTTTCAAGGCCTTAAGGCTGGCAAGTAAGTGTAAGAACATTCAGTCAATACAAGAGTTTCCTTTGCCCTTTTCAATGGAACTGAGAATTTTGGTCATGTTCATGGAAAGGCCATCTGTTCACTACTGGTTGTCTGGCGTCATGTATTTGTACTTATAGGATGTACCTTTTAGGCATTTCACTTATTATCTCTCTTTTTATTCTTCTTGTGCATTGTTCTCCAAGTCTTATTCTTAGTTCTATGATGCTGAAAATTTTAAACCTTTTTTTTGGGGGGGGGGGGGGTTGTACTATTCTAGAATATGGTGGCATTTAGATCATTCTTAGTGGTTTCAGATTGAGCACTGAAAACTAACCAGACCCTTGCTTGATTTGCTCCACTCCCCTTCTAAATATCTACTAACAACATGTTATGATTATTACTCATCTTATTCTTGGATTCTCAATTTAGCTAAATCCCTTTTAACATCAAGAAATTTAATAGCATATATGTATAAGTACTAGGGCTTTGCACACTAGCTCTCACTTGTCATCTGTGTCCCTTATCTCTCTTCTTCCAACTCATACTGCCCTGACTTTGATGTGAAGTCCTCATGGCATGTGTGTTTCCACATGAAGGTGCCATTCTATTCTGGCCTTGAGTGAATTTCCACTGAGGCTAATTCTAGCGACAACTTTGCTAGCAACTCCCATTACCATCGTTGTTCATTCTCCCAATAATCCGCCAGTATGCATGCTGCCTTGTCTGTTCATTCATATGACCGGAGCATAGTGGAGCAACCATCTCCAGCATGCATGCGTATTGCTACGAGGCTCGAGCTAGACCTGCTTGTTCTTTAGCATACCCTTCCGCACATTAGAGATGTGTGTCTCTGTGCTTTTCCCCCTTTGGTGTGTAAAGATCCACATTGTACCTCCCTTTATGTTATTTATGTATGACTGCAGTGAACCGCAGTTTGTGCTGTTCATTCAGTAGGTGCCAGATGAGCTGAGCCAAACACACTTTTTTGTTCATTCAGTAAGTGCTAGCCGAGCTTATCCATGCATGCGACAACTTACATCATTGATCTGATACCTAAACCTTCGTCACCTTTGGGCGTCACGATATACTGCCAAGTGCCCGCAAGATGAATCACGGCTTCCGTACGCCATTGGGAAGAGCCTAGGCTCTGCTGCCATTGTCGCTTTCTGCTGTAGTATGTTGGGCATGCTTGATTGTGGGACGTGTTACAATTGTGGGAACACGCTGGATACCTCCCCTATAGTCCTCTGCAACATGAGTGCACCCCACTAACCCATTGCTTCCACTTGTTTGGTCAACTGGAACACCAGAGATATGGGTATCTACAACTGCTGGGATTGTATCATTGACCCTAATCAACTTCTTGAGTCCAAATCCAAATCCAATAACTTAAAAATTCTGCATCCAGCAAGGTGTGGGGGTATGATGTAGCGGCCTTACCCTTGAATTGCAAAATTGCAGAGAGACAGGTTCCGATTGACCTTAGATTTAAAAACCGTAGACTACCTGCTATTCCACAGAAACGGAGCACAGGAAGTTGAGAAAGACATTTTACTTTAGTGCGTACAATACAAGCTGAAAAACGTAGTCCAAACTTGCCTGTTCTAGCTATCCAGATTTCGAACAAAAATCAACTTCTTGTGTGTTGCGAAAAAAGTCGGTTCCTGGCCTAGGGCAGTTTTGAACATCAAACTTAGGGCTGCCGAAGTTGGATGCTTCCTCTTGTTGAGTCATTGATACTAAGATTGAATAGGTAATCTCTTTTGAATATTGGCAGGATGAAGTGTATGCACATCCTTTCAAATAAGACACAATTTCTCCTGTAGTGATTGATTCTGTTTGGGTCTTCTCATCGCATGCATGTTGCTGTTGTTTTTTTTGAATGTTTTGATGATTAGGTTTTTTTACCAGGGTCTCCTATGCCTGGCACTTGTTTGTCATTAGATTGTTGGGCGATTTTCACCTTTCTTATCTCTATCAAATTCATCCTCTGAGATGTCCTCTTCATACAAATGGAGTTTACTTCCCTCTTACTGCCATTGTTGGCTGTTGCAATGCTTGAATAATTTCCTTGAATGAGATCCTTGGAGGGCTTAATCCTTCATCCATAGCCAATGGTGTGTCTTGGATGAATGATTGAGTTTCCTTCATAATTTCATCCTCCATAAGATGATTCAGATCCATTTGCAAGTTTTCTGAACTTGTTGCTTGATCTTCCATTTTTTGTGCCTCCTGTCACAAGGTTTCTGTTGCTGTCATCATTGTGCTATAGAACGTTAAACTTATGCCCTTATCTTAAAGTTTGGCAAATTTTTTTATTTTTGGTTATGTTAGGATGCACAGTTATCTTCCTTGTCTCCTGCTTACTGTTTAATGCTATAAATTATAATATACCCTTTTCGCATAGCGTTATTGGTAGAATTTGTTTTTTTTTTTGATCAGGAAAAAAGAAATTATATTAACAGAAGAATGGATGCAAAGATAGCATCGTACAATTAGCTATGTACAGCCCAAGTGCATCAAATCCACAAAATCCAAGAGATCTAGAGGAGAGTTGCAAACGTTCCCTTTGTCCCAAAAATAGAGTGCCTTGATAAAATAATCTTTAAAACATTGAAGTGGCATCTCCTCATCCTCAAAGACTCTTCTATTCCTCTCACGCCAAATGCTCCAAAAAATTGCATGAGGAAAACATTGGTAGAATTTGTTTTTACCGTGGAGAAAAATTGTAATTGATTGGAGATGAGCTTCTCCTCCCCTCCCCAATCTGTGCCCCTTTCCCTCACACGCACTTCTCCACTAGCATGTCAGCATGAGAGTTGGGTCCCTAGGTGAGCTGCTTGAACACACCCCCCCCCTCCCCCCAAAAGGAAAGAAAAAGGAAGTGACAGTACTCTGCTGCTCAAAACATGCTTAACTGTGGAAGCATGAGCTCTAACACATGAGTTTTGGCATTCTACCATTTTTGTTCAGTGGAGTCTAGTGCTAATGCCATTTATGTCACTTGTGAATAAATTTGCAGCAAGAAGAATCAAGTGCTGGTCTGGCTGGAGGAAATGGTGAACTACTCACGTTGGGGCTGGGATTGTTAGCAACAGCCCTTGCTGCATCGTATGTCACGAAACTTGCAAAGGTAACAGGAATGCCTTGAGACATCTTTTGCTTTTTTTATTTTTTGGGTTTGTCTGTGGTTATGGTGTGATTGTCAAATGTTGGACAAGAAACCAGCATCATCGTATCATCTGGCACTGCCATGAGGTCATGACTGGTTATTCCTAGATCTCTGTGGCTTCTGAACTCACGGCACAAGGGCAAATTTTATGGTGAAAATATGGGTCTGATGCTATTGGGATTTGGAACTTGGAATATTTATACACTTAGGACAACACCTACGATCTACATATATGCTTGGCATTTAACTATGTCACGGGTATCAGAGTAACTTGATTGTATATCAATGTTGGTGTACGCAGGATGCAGTGAAGGAGATCGAGTGAAGCAAGGAGCATGGAGTACCTGACATGGTTGTAAATAGTAAGATCCATAGGTATATATGTATACCATGTAAATTGAAAGTTAGAAGCTTAGGATTTAAACCAAAAATTACAGTACACGGGAGCTCTCTTGTGGGGGCATAATTTGTCGATATTGCCTTGTATGAGAGGGATAATTTTGGTTTAATGACCATTAGAAGTTGTAGTTTAGTGGGAATATGTTCCTTGGCCTTTGGAAATGCATGCCAATGAAGGTCAAGTAGACCTGATGAGATGGAGTTGAAGTCCCCCCTATACTCAACCAAAAGCTTCTTTGAAACCATGCCCTAAATTGATTCGCCCTAGTTTTAACTTCATTGGAAGTTGAAGTCGCTTTTTAAAGCTGCCTTCGCAGCTTGTTTGAGCGAAAGACAGGAGTCATGCCAATCAATCAATGAAGAACTCGCGAACGGCACAGATTTTTTCAATAACTTACGAAGATTATGAAAGGAATGAGGAGTTAGGAAAATCTTATCGCTAGCATCATATAAGTACCATTTGTCTAGCTTGTGCCTAATACCATGGATTAGGTTTAGTAAAAGGCTAGAATCGCCCCGATCTTCGTTCTACTCATAATTATTGCATATAAATTTGCGTACGTGACTCATGAAAGCACATATTCTCATTAATAAGACAGTTGTCATTCAAGAAAGTTCCCTCACCGAATGAAATACACCTATAGGCATTCCTCAACAAAGTCATTGTTGCATTATTACCTTGCAAACAAGGTGTTGATGAAAATTAGGTCAACTTTAACTAAACCACTACTTTAATTATTACTAGATTATGAACTTTAAGAAAATCATCTTCATAAAAGCATAAAATAACCACATCTTCATAAAAACAGTTGATGGAAGGTACTAAACTGAAGGGCCCCCATCCAAATTAAATTAAGTTAAATTGAAACAAAGTCATGTTATTAAATCTTTTTTTGGGGGCAGGCATGGGTGGTGGGCCCATTTTTAACCCAAGGCTTTCAAGTGCATTCCCCCCCATCATTACAAACATAGTTGCCTTAATGATTAACTTTTGTTCATTATTTTATGAACTTTTCCCCCTGTCGGTACTTTCACTCTTTAGTTAATTAGTAATTAGTAATTACCTTCGCTTGATCAAGTTTGAAAGTATTTTTATGTGTTGTGGCCTTGACTGATTTGACCAGTTGACAATGATTCGCACGGTTAGAAAAACAATAGTTGTCGTTACCGTTTGGAGACTTCTTAGCGATCTTATGGAATTGCCTTTATTTGCCAAAACATCATCCGATTCCTCGGCTTTGATTATGAGTAATTCAAGCGTCCCTTTATTCTTTTCCAAATGCTTCACTGTATTCAAGGATTATGAGAAGTACCTTTTATATATAGAGAGAGAGAGACTGTCCCTTTTGAGGGTAAATTAGAGTGGATAAAATGGTGAAATGAATTGAAGTGGGTTAAAGTTGGTATATATCAAAGTTATATATTTAGGGCATGTTCTTTTCGTAGGTAAATTGGGGTGGATAAAAGAGTGAAATAGGTTGAGGTAGGTTGAAATAAGTTGAGGTATGTTGAATTTTTTATGTGATAAATTGAATTTAATTAAAATAGCGGAAGTGGATTGAAGTAGGCTAAAATAGGTTGAAGTGGGTTGAGGTTGGTATTTTAGAATTGACCCATAAAAAGAATAGAGCCTTAGGGCCCATTCTTTTCGTTGAAAAATGTGGGTTGATAAATGGGTGAAGTTGGTTGAGATTGGTTGAAATGGATTAAAATATGTTGAAGTATGTATTTTTTTGTTGAAGTAAGTTAATGTAGGTTGAAATTGGTTGAGTTTTCTTTGAGTGAGGTATAGAAGTTGGTTAAAGTGGTGGAAGTGGGTTGAAATTGGTATTTTTGTATTGAAATTCGTAAAGTAGGATGAAGTTGGCTGAAGTTAGTTGAGGTTGATAAATTTAAATTTACGAACGAAAAGAACTGGGCCTTACTGTCGTTAAATGTTTCACATGTAAAGAATGAAGATGATGATAACGGTTATTATTACACAGTACAAATAAAGTGCCTTATATATTGCCCTAAGTTTCAATGATATATTACCGCAAATTGATATATTATATGGTTTAAATTAATTAAATTATTAATATTTACAAAATCATCAATCGTTAAGCTTCGGAAATAATTGAACAAATTAATTTTGGATTAGTAAATTCACACACACGATTTAATGGAGTCAAACCCCTAGTCTTGTTTATAAGGCGGACTGATGATTATTGTAAAAAATGACTTTGAGGTACCCAACTTTCTGTGAAAATAATTTTTAGGGGGCCATGTTTTTAGAATGTATTCTAAAGTGCACAACATTGTTAGGTAATTAATAAGGGCTACTTTCCGGTGATAAATGTGCAAGTGCTGATGAGTATTAATTTTATGACATAAATGCCCATGAATCTAAACCCACAAAGTGTTAAGGAAAGCATTGTGACTCTCGATCTTCAGAGAACCCTACAACTGCTTCATCATCATCATCATCTTTCTATCTCTCTCTCTCTCTCTCTCTCTCTCTCTCTCTCTCTGTGATTGAAAAGCCATTGTTGAAGCTGAACACCTTCGTTGAAGGAAGAAGGAGGAACTAAAGAGATCGGTACTTTGCAGCTGAAAATCGGAGAATGGTAAGTAGTTACCGAAACCCTAAGTTCTATGCAATTCGATGTTTGGTTGCATCAATTGTTTCACAAATTCATGCTTTCGTTGTTGTTGATATGATTAATTGACAAACCTGTAGTTGTAATATGATGTATTGAAGAATTGAAGTTGGTTTGTTTGGGTTTGGTAGGTTAGGGTTTATGAAACTAGTTGGGCATGAAAAGCCTAATTAAGTAGTTAGGGTTTCGATTTTGGTACTTGCATTGCTGACTGTGTTGAATATTTATAAACTACCACATAATCTGCATGTATCTATGTTAAGTTGGTCATGAAATTAGTAGTTCATGCCCTATCTAATATGCTTTGTTTTTTATGCTTGAAAAGTTAATGCTTGCAATGTAGGCTGTTCAATTGGATATCCTTTTATTTGAATGAGTTGATGTGGTTAATTGAGTGATAGTTTAGTATAGCTGGCATGATTATAACAACTTTCCATTGTCTTAACAGGGTGGCAGATGTTTGGTAGTTCATTGTAAGGATAGAATGATTTCAATCCAGAATATTAGTATTGATAAGTATCAAAGTATAGATTTGTTTAGGGATGTGAGGTCTTCGGCCATGGAAAATGGAGTGCAGTTGCCTAAGTTTCCTGGGTTTAGATGGCATCCTTCTGGTAGAGAAAACCAGAGGTGGCCATTTACCACAGATTCTGACTAAGTTAGTTTGGTTAGTCATTGGGGGAAAATGAAAAAGGATGTTGTGATACCTTTATACATCATAGACCTACCTAAGGCAAGCAGTTTGCAGAAGGTTCTTGAAAGTTTGGACAGGTTTGATGAAACCAAACAGAGATGCCAACAACAAGGCCCAATCCAAAACCAACCTCAAGCCTAAGACCAAGGCCTAGTCCAAAACCAACCTGAAGCTCAAATCCAAGCCTAAAATGACAATGAACCTTCACTTAGTGAAGCAGGGGCATGGGTTGACAATTTGATAGTTACCCCTTCAACTAAGAAAGTGGAAAATCTTCAAAATGTCAATCCAAAGTGAGTGCAAACAGACTTAATAAGTTGCCCATTAGGAGACCTAGACTAAGGGTAGCAAAGCTACCCATCACACCGGTACAAATTGATCAGGCCCCACACTGCACTTCAACAAAATCCAAAAGCAGTTATTTCTTAAAATTTACTCCCTCATCAACTCCTACTGCAAAAAGCCCAAGCGCAGCCTCACCTTCTAAAAGAGTGACCTCCCAACCTGTTGAATCACCAACCTCCCAAACTGCATCTGCTCTTAGTAGCCCTAGAAGGCCTATGACTAGATCTCAAATTGGCTAGGAGAACCCTAATTCTCCAACTGCAACCCTTCCTGGAACTCCTCACACTGCTGCTGCAGAAAACAACCCCTCCCAGCAAATATGCACCCCCAGAAGGCTACTAACAAGATCTCAAACTACCCCTACGACCCCTAAGTCTCCAACTCCAACCCTTGGAAGCAGTTAATCTCAAACTTTAGCTGCACAGAATAGCCCCTCTCAAATATGTAGCCTTAGAAGACCTGTCAGTACATTACAAGCTACCCCCAGCTCTTCAAAAAGGGAAATTGCAACATTTGGTACTTCAGAACAAGGGGAGGCCTTTGATTTGGGGATAGTAAGGGTTGATTTAGAGGGCTTGCATGATTTTGATGTGCATTCATTATGCCAACCACAAATAGGAAAGGTTGATGTATTTGACAGTGATATGGAGGAGAGTTTGGGGCAAGTAGATGATGAACAAGGTGACAATGATGACAGTGAGGATAGTGACTTCAGAGAGTGACAATCAAATGTGTATGAGAAATCTGACAGCCTCTCATTAGATGAGGAGGATGATTTGCAGGATGAAAATGAGTCATTAGATGATATTGACTTAGAGAATGATACTCAGTTGCGTATGACCATAGGACATGGTAGCATTCATGATGATGTGGGTGAGAACTTATGATTGTGAACATAGTGGCTAGGGTATTCAGGCAAGGCAAGTTGTGGAGTAGAAATAGGGATGTGAATGTAAGCTTAGCTGTTGGTGACATTTTCACATGTAAAGAAGAGTTCTTGAATGTGATAAAGGACTACTGTGTGTAACATGGCATTACTTTAAGGAAAATAAAGAACACTAGAAGCAGATACACACAGAGGTGTATCAACAATGAATGTCCATTCAAAATCCATGCAGCTGTGCTTGTGGATAAGTGTACTTGGATGATTAGGTCCTTGAATGAGACTCACAAGTGTCTCAATATACAATTTAATAAGCATGCTTCATCCAGATGGGTTGCAACTAAGCTGTTGGATGAGTTTAAGGACAACCCTAATATGGATAAGGGGACAATGCAGAAAACTCTAATGAGAAGGTTTGGAGTAGCAGTGTCTGATTACACTTGCTGGAGGGCTAGGAAGTTAATAAAAAATGTGGTTGAAGGCAGGCATGATAAAGGGTACAAGGTACTACCAAACTATATGAGGGTGTTTAAGGAAAAAAATCATGACTCTCTATGTTTTATCACTAGAAAGATGAGGGCCCTGGCAGGTATCCATCTTTTAAGAGATGTCAGATTTGTATAGGGTCAGCCATTACTGCCTTCAAACAGCATTGTAGACCCTTCATTGACATTGATGCCTGTCACTTGAAAGGGCCATACAAGGGTATCCTCATAACTGCTATGGGGTTAGATGGGAACAATGGGCAGTATCCCTTAGCTTATGAAGTTGCACCTCAAGAGGATGAAGAGAAATGGAGCCTTTTTCTGCATGGTTTAACAACTGCACTGGATGCAAGGGAGGACAGTTCCAAGTATACAATCATTTCTGATAGGCACAAGGTAGCAGTTAGCTACATTGCTTTTTTTTTTTTTCCTGTGTGCAATTGTCAATTACTTACATAATTTGTTGTTTATGATGCAGGGCATAATCAAAGCATTGAAGAATGTCATGCCTCAAGCTTCAAGGAGGATTTGTGTCCTCCCCTTCTACAAGAACTTTGCCTCACTCTACCCTGGTATGTGCCTGTTAGAGTTTGTGGTTTGATTACTTCTTTTCCATTGCTTTCAGTTATTAACATATCTTTCATTCCCATCCCCTTAAAATGGTGAAGGTGCTTGGTTTCATTGCTTCTTTTACATTGATGCCAATGCATACTCGGAATTTGTTTTCAAAAAGGTCATGGATAAAATTAAGAATAAGGATATTTCTGCTTTTCATTGGTTAAGAGACAATGAGGCATTGGAACATTGGGCAAGGTTTAAATTTGACCAGACCCTAAAAGTAGATGACAACACAAACAACTTTGTTGAGAGTTTCAATAATGCAATTGTGAAGCATAGGGGAAAGCCAACCTACACTATATTGGAAGACATTAGAAAGCTTATTGGGGCTAGATTTGATAAGAGGTTTCAAATTTCAGCGGATTGGGATGGAAAAGTGACCCCGTTTTGTGGAGAAAAAGCTTAAGAAAGTTGAGCTTGAGTCTAGAAACTGCTGCAATTTAGTGTCAGCTGGGAGGGGCGATTTGATGTTAGAGAGGGATCCACAAATTTCACTCTTAAGTTGGCAGATCATTCCTGTGATTGTCAAAGGTAGCAAGTTAGTAGCGTACCCTGTAAGCATGCTGCCAGGTGCATTCTTTGCCTAAACCACAAGTTGGATGACTATTGTTGTCCTTGGTTTAATGTTGAGAGTTATAGGAAGCTTTATGATGGTATCATACACCTTATTCCTGACTCATGCTTCTGGGGGGAAAGTGAACTACTGCTTTGGATCCCCCTTTTGAGCTTAGGAAGAGGGGAAGGCCAGAGAAGCACAAAAGAAGGGAAAACAGACTTCCCATCCCTCCACAACTGTCCACCATCCAATTGAGTGGCACTAAGAGGTGCAAGAAGTGCAAGCAACTAGGTCACAAAAGCCTCACATGTGGGCAGCCAAGGGATGAATATGGTAGACTGCAATACAAGAAGAAGCCTCGACAGAAGACTAACAATCTAGTTGGGAGGCCAAGAAAGATCCAAAGACTCAGCCAAGCTTCCACCTCAACAGTAGCAGTATCAGGGTTTCCAACTCAGTCTAGCCAAGCTCTTTAACTCAGAATTTATGTATTTCAGATGCTTTGTAATTAGCTTCTTGTTTAAGCTACTTATGTTGGTGGTTGTATTGTATTTGGCCAGTTTAGGTTTGATGTATTTCAGATCCTTTGTATTCAGCTTCTTCTTTACAAGCTGCCATGTTGTATTGTATCAGGGATAACTATTTTAGATGTATTTTATATGTTGTATAAGTAGTTTTAGTTGGATGACCAGAATATGTTTGTGTAATTATCATTGTTGATAAGAACTTTTATGTATACGCAATTTCTGTTCAAGAATGGATTCAGACTGCAATTACAGCTTCTTCTACTTGTACCAAAATATGCTTATTTTCAAGTACAATGTGCTTCTTCCCAATCAACTCCAAAACCATGACAATCAACCTTACCGGCTTACATAACAACCACATAGTACAATATTAAAACAAGTGCAACCAATACAATTACGCCAATCTCTAACATAGCAAGAATACTCTGCCCTTTCTCTACTATTTTCAACATCATCTTCAACTCCCTTAGCTCATGCTTTACTATCTCAATTTCACTTAGCAATCTTCTCTCCAGATTTGGATTAGCTTCATGCACCCATCCTAAAAAATTCTCACGTCTCAAACACTCGGCATACATTCTGCCTGGGTTTTGGCTTGACGGTGATACCTTTCTAATTCCTTCAATATTGCACCTTGGGCACATGACAGTTGTTTCTTCATGGTCACCTCTCTTTGACGAACTTGATGCTTGCATTATCACCTTCAGATCTGGGTTCCTTCATAAAAACAGAGTGAGTTCATGCCCAACTAGGGTTACTCAGCACTAAGCCCACCTTTGAAGGTCAGAGCGCAACCCAGTGCTCTGATTGGGAGAGAGACCAACAAAAAAAAATAAAATGATTATACACTTACCTTTTTTCCCTGCTTCAATGGCGTCCTTCGGGTGTGGAGAAGAATAGAGAGCTTTGCGAGAGAGATGGGAACTAGGGGAGGAGAGAGAATGTAGGCTCAAGGAGGGGGGAATTGGAGGTATTAGTGAGAGGAGAGATGAAGGTTCCCGTTATAGTTTCAGCCTTTGCACGGGCAAAATTGAAACACTAGGTTCACTTTGCAATTCCTGCCAAATACTCATCGGCACTTGCACATTTATCACCGGAATGTACCCCTTAATAATTACATAACAATGTTGTGCACTTTAGAATACATTCCAAAAACATGGTCCCCTAAAAATTATTTCCACATAAAGTTAGGTATCTCAGATTTATTTTTTGTTTCATGTATAAAATGGTTTTTACAATCTAAAAATAAAGAGAAGGGGGAGTGTGAGTAATTGTTGGCAATATGGGGATTGGTACCATAAAGGCAGCTAGCGTGAGTGATCAACTGGCCAAGGGGAAATGGGGGAGGAGAGAGAGAGATTGGGGGGTATGATTATTGGATGATGAACAATGCTCGTGGTCGTGGGGACTCTCCTTCCTCTTTAACTTTAATAGTGATAGAGTATACAAATTGCCAAGTGCATTGCTGGAGGGAAATAAACAACCAGCCTTTCCCCCACCATCCTTTTAATTTATTAAGCTAGACCCCCTTAATATTGGAAGGAATTGATAAATTAAGCGTAGAAGAAATATCCTGCTATTATGACACAAAACGGTTTAGTATCTGACTTAAATCATTAATCTGAAAAAGTCTTACAAGACAGATACAACAACAACAACAAACTCCCAATGTGGGTCCCGCTTTCGTGGGGTCTGGGGAGATTCAGTTGTTGTTGTTGTTGTTGTTATTGTTGAAGAAAATCTTCGTAAAGAATGCGTTATATTTCATGCGTACATATCTACTATTTCAAGTGTATCCTCCTATATATAATTAAGCGGTCAGGTGATGACTCTAGAGTTTGGGTGACACATTACTAATATACCCTTTCGTAGGTGGATTACATGTATTATCTTATGCATACATACACTGCAATCAATGGAAAAGTAAAGCCTGCGAAACTAATATTAATTGAAAAGGTGAAGGAAGACTACAAACAGCAAAAAGGATAGTTGCCGCATGTTTAAATACTCCATTACTTAGCAAAAGAAAGGCAGAGGTTTTAGCAGCTGTAAAAGCCCTGCCCTCTTCTCGCATCTTCTTTATCTTCCCTTTTATACAAAGAGAGAGAGTGCCTTCACTCCAAAAACATGATCTCAGTAGAGCAAAAAGTTAGAGCACCAAGCATGAAAGGAGTAAGAGAAAGCAAAGGCTTCGGAGGCGGCGGTGGAGGCGGAGGAGGTGGTCCTCCTGCTGATCTGTTGGTATGTTTTCCGTCGCGAGCACGCCTGGCCCTCATGCCGAAGTCCATTTGCAGCCCAGTCAGGCCCAATTCCGAGCCCAACAAGCGCCACCCCCACTTGAAGAAGATCAAAACTACTAGAGGCCGAGCTGGCGGGGGTGGGCCGGTCAGCCCGCTTTTATGGGCAAAGGGGAAGCAAATGTCCGGTGGTGGCCCATATTTGGCTGAGCCCACTTCCCCCAAGGTGACGTGTGCAGGTCAGATCAAGGTGGGGCCCAGGCCCGGATCCTCGGCGGCCACGTGCAGGAACTGGCAGTCCGTCATGGAGGAGATCGAGAGGCTACACAGCAGCCGGTCTAAGCATCACACCAACAACAGGAAGATCAGTAAGAGCAAGAAATCCAAGCATTGGGGGGAAGCCTTGGGGTTTAAGAAGGACATCATCAATTTTCTGACCTGTTTAGGAAACATCCGGTTCGATTTCCGATGTTTCGGGTCGTTTCCTCATCCAGACATCACGTCCGATGAGGAAGATAACGACGAAAAACAAGAGGAAGAGGACGAGGACGAGGAAGAAGATCATGATCATGACCAACATGTCGGCAGGGAAACAGCTACAGACGAAATGGAAAGAAACACGGTCTTCTCCAAATGGTTTATGCTATTACAACAAAATGATCAGGACAAGATGAATCACACTGATACAAACTGCACTATTGCGAAACAAGTAGAAGTTGACGATGATCAAGTGCAAGTGCCACCACCCAATGCGCTCCTACTCATGAGGTGTCGCTCTGCCCCTGCCAATCAGTCCAACTGGCCGCGGGTTCAGGGTGGTGGACATGCTATTAACGGGGCAGAAAGCGAACACGAAAATTTGGACGAGGAGGATCAGGAGCAGAAACAGCAGCAGCCTGCAGTATTAGTAGAAGAGAAGCCCAAGAAGAAGAAGAGGGAGAGTTTGGCCATTGTGATGAAATATGATGTTGATTTCTACGACATGGCTTCTGAAGTTTCTAAGGAGACTTGGCTGGTTGGTGACCTACAGGATGCTTTGGCCAGGAGTAGAAGTTGGAAGAGATGATCCTCCCTAAGATCTCCACTTTTTTTTTCCCTTTTTTTTTAATAACTTCAAATAAGAGTGTGAAAATACCTTATAATTCCCTTTCTAGTTTCTATTGCTTTGTTTTATGGCTTATCTTTTATTTGTTTCCTTTCTTGAGGTCACTTACGTGTGAAAAAGTCCACAATCAAAACTCCCTCTATTTTTTGTGGATATCCCCAGTTTGCTAATAATTGTACAGTTTGGTAATTGGTAATTTCCACAAGATGTTATCAGAGAAATCCTTTGAGTTAATTTGTACATTTATGCATTTCTGTATATGTTTCTTTACCAACGTACTTAAATTTCCGGATAGAAACTCCTATTTCTTGCCAATTTAACAAAGTTATAATAGAATTTAATTAAGAATGTTAATTTTACGCAAATTTGATGTGCATTAATGATGCATTGGCAATCTCGTAGGAACTATGCTTCTCTTGTGAATGATCGGTAGTTAATTTTATTATTCGGTCATTTGTGTTTTTGTCTCTCTTTAGTTTTTTTTTTTTTTCAAATTAGAGGGACAAAGCTGCATATAATTGAAATTTTCCAAACTCGTAAAAATGAATCTTATACTGCGAGTTGTGGTGGTTGTTTTTTTCTCTTTGGAGGACTTGGGTGTTAAGACATTTAGATACTTAATCTAGGCACATCAAAACATATTGATGGAAGATGGTGGATTTAAAAAAAAGGGAGCAAAGCTAGGAGCCAGCATGGGAGGGCAATTTTTAGCTTAATGACTTAAACAAAAGACATAATATCATGAATTGATTGTTTCTATAAAATCATCTGATATAATATAGATGAAGAGTGGTATGATCTTTTTCTTTTCATGCTCTGTAACGTAATTTTTTTTAGAAAACGGTCTCATCTAAAGCTTATCTAATTTTAATAGAATTAAAACTTAACCATTATTAATAGATGGACTATTTCTTGTCAATAGATTGTCGTCCTCCTATGAGAACTTTTTTTTTTTGAATGAAGGACGGGAATTTCGAGAACATTCAGTGTTGAATTAAATTAGAAAGTAATAGCCCAAAAAAAAAGGAAAAAGACTGGATAAACATGTCAAATACCCTGTGAGTTCCGACAAAGCAAAAAAGAGGTTATGGCAATGGTGGATGAACGAGTTTTCCTCTTGTGTCCAGCGCGGTGGAATTTTGCGAAATGGGCCGGGTTATTTGGGGTTGCTTAGGGCTTGTTTTTTTCGTGGGTAAATTAGGGTAAGTAAAATGGTGAAATGGGCTGAAATAGATTGAAATGGGTTGAATTTTTTTTTTATTGTAATAAATTAAACTTGATTAAAATAATGGGAGTGAATTGAAGTGGGTTGAAGTTGGTATTTTAAAATTGACCCATAAAAACAATAAGTTAGTGTCTACCTTTTCAAATTGGTGGTGGGTGGGGGAGGCTTTCCAGCTCAATGAAGCATAGTTTAGACTTTAGAATGAGAGGACAAAAGTCGATCACACCATTTTAAAAAAGGGGAAGGAATGACGGAAAGATAAGAGTTTGGTGGCTAGCAATTATAATGATGTATGATTATGTACACCTTATCAAAGATGCAGTTCGGACTGATGGTTAGGTAGTTCAGATTTTTCCGACCTCAATTAGTCATATATGTATATATGATCTTTATGAAGTTACGTGGATCGGAATATTCTATTCTCAATTCGATCGTGCAATTAGTCTCATGTCAATAGATTAGAGCTAGCCCTCAAGTAACTAAAGAAACTCGAACTAGCAAGTGTAATTGGATGAATTCAGCGACAAGAACTTTTGATTTAGAAATTGCAATATTTATTTCTTTAAATAATCAACGATCGCTATAATTTTAAATTGCTGAAAATCGATGACCATTGGTCAAAATTCAAATAACAAATCAAGTAGAAAACCTAAAGCACTTAACGATTGCAAAGCCAGTTCAGAACAGACTCTTAACTCTTGACTGAATTAGTGAAGCAATGCCAAATTGCAAGTCATCAACACACAAATTTAAATAAAAACAAAAGCTCTTTTTTATTGCTTTGCCCTACCAAAGCATAAGAGAATTAGAGAACAAATGGCCTAGGAAATTAACAAATTAAGGTAAGACAATCTCCGAAAAAAAGTTTAACTTTGATTATTGTGACCATTCATTCATTAAATTAAATGAGTTAGGTTATGGTAAAACACTTTCAATTCAACTTATTTAATTTGGATGTTAGCACAAACACAGTCCAATCTAATCTATCTAGGATGAGCTGCTCATTGTGAAATAGTAAAAAATAAATTATAGTTTCGAAGGCAAAGTTTTATTACAATGTATATACATGCATACAACAAAGACATTAAAAAAAAAAAAACCAATCTAACGTGGAAAACCTCTCATAACAATCACGGAAAAAAATTGTAACCATAATAATATAAGAAAGATTACTAGTATACTCACAATATTATGCGTCTCACTCTCACTTAGCGAGTGTTTACGTCACCCTCCCCACGTACTTCCCTCTCAACACACTGTCCTCATTTGAGACTCGGGGTGCTTGGGGTGCCCCCCACAATTAATTCCCACTTTGCCAGTTTCACACCATCCCTCGTGACCCCTGGCCTCTTAGGTAAAGAGGACCCCTCCACACTCACACTTTTAGGATGTGATATGGGATACATACACCAACATTAAGCCCTCAGACACACACACACACACACACACACATACATACATACATACAATAACAATAACTTATAGTATGGGTCTTGCTTGTACGGAGTCTGGGGAGATCCAGATGTACGTGGTCTTATATATGTGAGCATTTTTATCCGCAGAAAGACCAATTCCAAGAGACACACGAAAAGTTTTCGAGAAAACAACTTAAGAGTTGAAAACCATTTAAAACATGAAAGATATAGCAGAAGCAACAATACTGAAATCCAGCAACAATGTATAAAATCAAATATAAGAGGCAGTGCATAAGTTATCATTTGCACCTATGTGGTTGGAGCTGACTGGCTTTTCTCACGTGGAGACTGTATTTCTTGTGGGACTGGGTAGCTCAATTGGGGGTCTGTCTCAAGGCATTTGCCAAATGCTGGGAGGATCATTCTAGCACAAATAAGCTCTAAGTCAGCTATCCCTTTAGCAACACTACCTCTGTTTAGTTTACCTAATGAAGGATCCCTCTACAGGGGTACTACATGGTTTTCTCCTGCTTATCACAGGGTTTTTCATATCCTGAAATGCCCCTCCTACAAATAAGTGAGGATGACTGTATGAGTAATCTATCCTGTTTTGTTGTCTATGTTTTGCTGTAATCTGTAGGCCTAGTGATTGGCATATTGGCCCTCCTGTAGTTGGCATATTGGCTCGATCAGCATGCGTATGGCTCCAAGCCTATCGCCAAAGGATCCACCATATTGGCTCTTTAATATTAGATGCGGCAAATAGAGAGATCTAAATCCCAAGAGTTATATTACAGGAATGGGGGCATCGAGGTGGATTACAAAGTGGATGGTGTACAAATAGACAGTGGCAGCGAGAGAATGCTGCCCAGGTGGCATGTCTGCCAGCAATACAGTTCAACAAAGCCCGTCTAGCTCAGTCGGTAGAGCGCAAGGCTCTTAACCTTGTGGTCGTGGGTTCGAGCCCCACGGTGGGCGGTTTTTTGTTTTTGCCCCCCTTCTGAAGTGCTTTAGTAGTGTGGATCCAAGAAAACGAGAGTTGTTTTATTTTTGTGTGTGTGCACTTCGCACGTTCTTAATAAGGTTCTTGCATCCTAATGTGTATATTAAGGGCTAGATTGTTATAGCAATTCAATAAAGATCTATGTATGTAGAAGTGAACAATGGGGTACTCATTAGCGTAATTAATGACAATAATGTAGGTTGACAGATCCATATATCAATGGTTCATAATATATTTCATCAAGTCATAAAACAAACACTTAATAGGTCCATAGGACAGTGATCATGTATATTATACACTTAGGAGTGTATACTCCCACTTGTTACATATATATATATTTTTTCAACTTGTATTTGCCATATAGACAATTTTTTGCAAATAGGAATACCAGTAGGGGTAAGGTTGGCTACATCTGGATCTCCCCAGACCCCGCAATAGCGGGATCCACACTTGAAGGTGTTGTTGTTGTTGTTGTGTTATTTACCATATAGACAATTTTTGATATATAAAGCTGACATAGTTTGTGGGAGTATGTATTTTTAGAAGTATTATATAGACTTTATAGGAGCATATTCGAGCAGAGTAAAGTAATATAAGTAGCAATATGATCGCTTATACATCCCCTTCCCTCTGATTTGCTGTTGTTTTCTATGACAATAGTGGTGTGGTGTAGCTTAGCAATTAGAAATGACCTTTCATTAACTCTTTTCTAAATGTCTATCCAAAAAAAAAAAAAAAAACTCTTTTCTAATTGGACCGATGCACCCGACTCAATGAAAGCCCAGCCGACTAATCCAGCAGTGTGTTGGGGGCCCATAGCTATGGGCTATGCATGTCGTATATATTATTATTCCCAAACAGTCGCCCGGTCCTCTTGCTGAGCTCTGATAATTTTATCACTCCTTGGAAGCCGAAACCCTACCTTCATCTTCCCTCCACAGACAACCTCTCTCTCTCTCTCTCAAAAATGTCGCACTTTGGAAGAGCTGGTCCTCCAGATATTAGAGACACTTACTCTCTCCTCGTCCTCAACATCACCTTCAGTAATTTCTTCATCCTCTGTGCGTGTGTGTGTGTGTGTGTGTGTGACGTTAATCTTGATTTGCAATTGGTTGTACGCAGGGACTACTGCGGATGACTTGTACCCTTTGTTCGATCGATATGGCAAGGTCGTCGATGTCTTCATCCCCCGTGACCGCAGGTTAGGGTTAGGGTTAGGGTTAGGGGTTCTTTCTTCTCCAATTTATCCTGTTAGTTTTCGTAACTTGTTGGTTTGATACGATTTACTTGCTTATTTGATATGCCTATGCGATTGATACAGAACTGGTGAATCGCGAGGGTTTGCATTTGTCCGTTACAAATATCAAGATGAGGCTCAGAAGGCTGTCGAGAAGCTTGATGGTTTTTAGTTTTACATTTTTCACTTCGTCATCTTAATTAGTGAATTGATTAAGTTAATTGAGTTCTTAGTTGGTTATTTGGGGTCAATCTGCAGGAAAGGTTGTTGATGGCAGAGAGATAATGGTACAGTTCGCTAAATATGGACCTAATGCTGAGCGAATGTAAGTTGCTGACCTATATTGATGTCAACTTGGCATTATGGATATGTTTTGAGCTGTAAATTGTTCTACTTGTATTTTGTCTCGTTAAAGTTTCTGTTGTTATTACTGGTCCAGTGAGTGTTGAGTATTAGTAGTTATACCTGCTGGCTGCTGATAATTTGAATATTAGTGGTTTTACTAGTGCCTGTCTCGAAGGACTCTAGTTTTTTAAATGTTAGCCAGGCTCAACCATGTCCATGGTGGGGTGGTAGTTGTTTGGCATGCGTTTTATCTCTGAGTCGACAACATAGAAAGTTTGTACCTTTCTTTGTCCAAAATTAAGAGTTGAGTGGTATACCAAGTGTCCGAATGTGGAGAACAAGTAACCTACCTTGTGGATGTTGGAGTAAAAGTATTGTTTTCTTGCTTCTCACACCAATTGATGAACTGCTCGGAGCTCTTTTCATCAAACTTCAATGCGTATAGGTTTGTCAGTAGTAACTACCAAGTTCTCAGATCAATGAAAAAACTATGTGGAGCTGCTTATTGGAAGACTTGGCAAGTTTGATTGTGTTAACCCTTTGTTTGTCTTCTTCAATTCAATGCGCTCTGTGATCGAATACATTCTATTTATTCTTATAAATCTCTTGCTATGTTTTGAGCCCCTTTGGGCGTGCTTGTAATGTTGATAATTTTTCTGTAAGGCAGATAAGGATTGAACATACCTGAAGACAGTGTAGCTAGTGTTTCTAGTTTTCTGGCTACTTTTGGTACAAGGGAATGAAATTGTGGAATGTTAGACCCCTTTCAAATGATTACATCATCCTCAGCGAATATGAGCTTCATGTGATGGGCATATCATGCCATTTAAGATGCTTTGATTTGTTACCTGCAGCTGCCCTGCTGTTACTCCATTGCAATGTTAGGTTGTTTCACTGAGTGTGCTCATCCAAGATAATTCTGGCTTCTGGGTCTATGCAGTTTCTGTCTACTTTATGGCTCTTTGCTTTAGACAAGCTGTTACGAGGGAATTCCATCTATGAACTTACATGTCTAATCAGCATCCCAATGCATATAGCATTTGCTATTTAAACATTGAAGGGACAATCAAGATCTAATACAGTTATAAACACAGTTATATAATTTTGCATCTTAATTTTTTGCAGTCACAAAGGGAGGATATTGGAGCCTGTCAAGTCTAAGGGAAGATCAAGAAGCCCTCGCCCAAGGTTACCTTGCTGTTGTTTGGAATAAAATTTTGAAACCGCCTTCCTTATCTGATTATTTTGGGTAGTAGCTATTTGGGTGGTTACTTAGTGTGCTGTACAATAATATTTGCTGTCAGGCATCGGGATGATTATAGGGACAGAGATTACAGGCGGCGAAGTCGCAGCAGGAGCAGAGATAGGTATGACCGGGATGGTCACCGCAGCAGGGATAGAGATTACCATCATCGCAGCAGGAGCTACAGCAGGAGCCCAGACTACCGCAAGGATGATGGCAGAGGAAGATATGATGATGAGAGGCGGAGCCGCAGCCGTTCTTATGGAAGGTATTTTATAACAATTTATGTGTTGTTTCTGCAACCTGCTTGTATTATGTTCTGCTCATGTGAGAATCTTTCTATCTTTTCTCTTGTAGTGCTTCTCCTCGTAGAGCCAGCCCTAGTCCAAGGAGAAGCCCTTCACCCAGGAGATCTCCTAGGGGTGAAAGTCCTGATAGACGTGTTCGTGAAGAGCGGTCTCCTATTCCAAGGAGTGTCTCTCCACGTGGTCGACCAGCTGATTCACGCAGCCAGTCTCCTCTTAAGTCTGATGGAGATGTGAGTTATTCCTGGAACACTTCTGCCTTCGTCTGTGTAACAATCCTTCTTGAGTGGGTTCTAATGGCAATTTTATTTGTTAGCAGTAATTGGCGTGGCATGATGAAGAGATCTTTGATTGAAGCCCTTCTGGAGTGCATTACAGTGGACAACCTTTTACCTGTGCGTGTGTATGGTTCATTGCTGGACTCGAATTGAAGTCTTTCTTGAAAGTTAAATTCTCTCTTTGTTGAACTTCTATGAACCAGTCAACTTTCCTGGGTATGCTCTTGTTGTTTAACTATTAGTTATCCGTTCTGCACTTTGCTTCAGGGACTTGAAATGGTTGTATGATCGATCAGTATTTGAAGTGCCTTTCTTCCCTTTTCTATGGTTTTTGTGCTAGCTTCTCTTTAGTTGCATCTGCAATTCTTTTCCTCGGGGCTATTATATGTAATGCCCACTGATTATCTTACTCATGTTGGACAAATGGTGCATTTTTTTTATCGTTTTCGTGTCAGGTTGTATTGATGGTGTATATATGTGTTTGAGAGTCTGCTTACAGGCTTTGGTGGTTAGTTCAGCAAGCATATGGTCAACCTGTGGACATCATTTTCTTCTTCTTTCCCTTTTTTGGGGTTTTTTTTTTGAGGGGGGGGGGGGGTAGCCTGGGTGCAACATAGAGATACGGCTGAGAGTATAGATTGGTATACAAGTCCTATTGATCAACTCTTTATATTATTCATAGGTACAGCCTCCTTTCATTTTGCCCCGCTAATGTAGTGTTGTTATTTGGTTCTTGTCAGGAACACAATCTGTCGATGAAAATTGTTATATAAGTCCTAATTCTTTCTTTGCTGGAGTTTCGATGAAATGGTTATTACAATGTCCTATTGATGCAATTGGCAGAAATGTTTGGTGTCCTTGTCTTACTGTTATATTGTGGATTCTCGGGTTATTGCTCTCCATCTTCTTAGTTGAGCTGTTTGAGCTCATCTCTTTGCATGTCCTTAGTCTAAATCTTTTGTGGGAACATTTAACTGATAAAGCTTGAGGTTAGGGAAGAGCTAATCTTTTGTCCTGTATCACAGCATGTGAGCTCGTGGTGTAGCTGCGTACGTGAGCTCGTTGCTGTAGCTGCATATCTGAGCTCGTTGCTGTAGCTGGAAATGATAAGCTTTTTGTTAAGGTCGCATGTTGGTGCAGATTGCAGTTGCTGCTGCCGAATACCTGATTTATTGCTTAGTTTGTTTTGGTGTCGATGAATCGATTCCCTCTTTGGACCCTTGGCAGCTGAATGCATGCTGATATCTAGCCAACCTCTGTCTGCGCTGTTGTTACAGCGTATAAGCTCGTGACTTGTGACTGTAGCTGCGTACCTGAACCCCCTTGCCGTAGTGTTAAAATGATAGGAGTTTGTGCATTAGATCAACTGTTCCTGCATGTGCTGCTGTTGGCTTGCAATTGTTTTCTTCTTCAGGTGCTCCTGAGTAAGTCTTCCTTGGTCTCTTTAAGCTGCTTGCATTTTTTTGTTTTGTTTTGTTTGCTTGATTGTCAGTGTGTGAGCTGTTGACTGTAGTGGCTCGTGTGAGCTTGCGGCTGCAGTTGGCATTTCTTGTCGATTGCTTGAGGCTGCTCTGCTGCTGGCAGTACCTGATTTGTTGCTTATGCCCCAATTCCATTTTGACATCCCCGCCTTGACGGGCTTGTTGCTTCCAGCTGGTCAACTTGTTGGAGCAGGTCTTCCTGACTTTTAACTCTAGTTGCTGTGATTGGCTATCTTTTTCGAAAATTGTTGTGTGTTTTTGTTGCATAAAAAAGCACATAGTAACCAAAATTTTGGTCAATAGATTCATACCTTGGCCTCCACTGGTTCAATGGCTGTGCTACTCTCTCTGGATGAACGGATTTGTTGTTTTTTTAAATATATATATATATCTATATTTATAAAAGTACATTCTTATACTAGTAAGTTTCGAGAATGTATTTGTAGACTTGGATTATGATTAAATCCTATTCGATATTGTGTATTCTTTGGCAATTAATATTATCAGACCAAGGCTCTATGGTAGAGTCGTGATTCAAAGTGGTATCATATCTGAATGGTATTGGAGCAAAAATCCGTGTCACAATTGTTTGATGTTCATAGATATATAGTACACAGTTGCTGTTTAAGGACATATCGAATCACCCTTTACTACGCAGCATGAGAGAATTGGAGCTGGTATGGCGTCCTGAAATTGGCCAGGTCTAAAGACTCTTCAGAGTGCTGAGTCCAGTATATATTCCTCTGCACTAGTGATTCCAGCTCAGTATGAGTGGGTTGGAGGTTTTGGTGCGGTGATACATAGGTGATGATGGAGTTCCTAATGTTGGAACGGTTTTGGAGGGCTCAAAGTACCTGGTTGCAGTGTAACTCCTTAGCCTTTATGTGGTGAGTAAAGCCTATTTTGAATGGTTCCGCTTTGTGTTTTCTTGAGTGGAAAGATCTGGGTCATTGGACTAGCTGCCAACAAATTGTGTCGAAAGAAAAAGGCGGAATAAAGAAAATCTCTCTATAGCTTCTGCGGTCCCTCATTCTCTCTCAGTCGAATGACCTTGAATTCTTCAATTTGATCAAGGGGTAATCTATCCCACGTAAACGGGGTTTAGGTTATATTGAGAGGAGGTTGTTGTCGTCACTTGTCATTGTATCAATGGGCTAATCTATGAGAAGATGACGGACAAAGTAATGCTTGTATCAATGGGCTAATCTATGAGAAGATGACGGACAAAGTAATGCATCAAACACGAAGACGATTGCGGGGTTGGGTTTGGGTTAGTTGATGGGATAGAAATTGACTTGCGATGGAGCAAATTTTGTGCCTACACTTTTGAGGGTAAAATGAGTATTTTTCTCTTTTAATTTGTGGGTGGGGTTGGTGAAAATGGCTATTGTTGATTAACACCCTTTAATGTAAAAAGAAAAAGGGGTAATTCTCCTTTACCCCCTCCATAACCCTCACAAGTAAACCTTAAATGTCGTGCATTATTAGATTATCATTAACAAGGACGTAGGCGTTAACTATTGGGGCCGGCATTTGATGGAGACGAATTGACTTAGCAAGGGCTAGCATGCACCTAATTCTAAAGCGGCATATTATATAATGTTAGTTCCTCAATCCCTATTACACTTTGGCAGAACTAGCGTAAACAAATCGAATGCCAAAATCCAAATTGCAATTTCATTGATCGTACAATTACTATTGCTTTTGAAAACAACAAACAACTGTGAATGGAAATGAATCTGCTGGTCTCACTTGTCATGCTCTTAGCTGCCCTTCCTTCTCAATGCTGACCCAGTTATCTTATTCTTAGCTACCACTCCCTGAAGGCCTTCTGCACTCGTTGACTCACTCAGTCATTAGTGAATGTGCTTAATTAAGTTAAAATTATACTTTGGTTTCAGGGGCTCTGTTTTATCAACATTCATGTTGAAAATACAAATTGACCTCTTTGTGAAAAAAAATTCTCTACAGATGCAAGATAACCTATATCTGGATCTCTCCAAACCCTATGAAGATATGATTGACATTGGGAGTTGTTACGTCATGTTAAAAATATGATACGTTGCAATGTGTCTTTGGACTACAGTGTAATCGCTAATTTTAAGTGTGGTTGCCAACACGATCTAGTTGGTCAATCATTAGTTGATACGTTGTGTATTCCATTAGTTTAGTTCCTTTTTAAGTGATGATTCTTCATAATAAGCTATATATGTCGAAAATATGATACTTTGCAATATGATACTTTAGTTCCTTGTTAAGTGATGATTCTTCATGACAAGCTAGATACTATCACAATATCTTGGTTATTTCAAACTTGTAAAAAATTTCAAACGGAATATGTGTCGACTTCCATCAATGTTCATTGTGATTTATTATTGCTTTCTTGAAATTAACATGGTGCCAAATTGTCAATTATTTAGACTAAATGAACTTAATCCTTGTGTTAAAATACATTTGTAGTATGAGCATATGTTAGCTGAGTAATATGCGTGTATTCTATTGACAAATAAGTAAGATGTCATTATTCTCATCTTATTTAGTGGATGCCTTTGTAATATCCCACCATTGATTTTCACACATCTTCAACAAGATCTCACATTTGATTATCATATATGTTTAACAAGATTCACACTAGAGACTTTACCCTTGATTTATAAGGGGACAGAACTCTCCGATCGTAATTTTTTTTTAATTCACAAAATTTGAATATGAGACTTTATTATCAAGTGTGTATGCACTTTGTTAGAAAAATAATAATTATACCACCACTAATAATAATAACAATATATATAAAATAAATGCTAATAAAATATCAACGTTGGTAGGTTGCTTGTTTGAGGTGTTTGGTACACTACACTTAAGGCGTAAGCATAGATTCCGCCCCTCTAGCATGTTTGGTGCGGAAGGCTACGCTCCCAATGTACAACAGATGCTTTCTGACCGTGCACACGGATGAGTAAGACAACTGGAATGATTCGTTAACTTTGTGTTGAGTCAAACTAAGAATACAAATATTGATCCTGTTTGGCAAATAGTCATTAGCTGGTAGTTTATTGTATTAGCTATTAAATGTTAGCTGTTAACTATTAGCTATTTATAGAAAAATTGTTTGGTGAAATTAGTTATTTTCAACGAAGTTGTGAGAAATAAAGTTAATTCTCTAAAAAACTCTTCTAAAAAGCTTATTAAATTAGCTTTTTAGATTCAAAAAGCTATTCCAAAAAACTATTTATCAAACATCCAAGTTAGATTTTTATTTAGGTTAAGTAGCTAATTTTGATCCAAAAAATTCTTTCTGGACAAAAAAACTCTCCAAAAAGCATACTGACGATTGAAATTTATGAAACTATTTCTCAATGGCTCAAAACAAACTGGCGATTGAAATTTATGAAAGCAAGACGTTAATTTGTAGAGGCTCAAATGCAGAAATTTCCGTTGAAATCCACGCTATGCGGCTAATAAATGGGGGGAAAAAAAACCAGCAAAGAATAAAGACATTGAAAGCTGTAACATTTTGATAACAAAATCTCATCACTTCAAAATAAGCAAAGGATTTGGCAAGTGAATTTTTGAATTGGCCTCATCAACAACAACTTTATTAACAAAATAATATTTGACTTGTTCACAGCAACTTCACAACTGAAGGAAAAATTTAGCTTTAATTAACAAAACTAAATAAAACTATAATTATAATTTTGCAAAATATATTTTATTTTTACACCATATACACACACACACACAACCTATATATAGTTAGAAAATGAGAGATCTCTAACAATTATTGCTGTCTATCTTATTTGCCTTTGGTGTATAAATATTAACCTGTTGGTGAGTGGTCCTCTTGGCCTGGCTGGTGAAGTGCCCTGGAGTTTCTCCTACATCTCCCTCTCTCTCTCTCTCTCTCGCTCGCTCTGTCCAGAAAATAACTGAGACACAGAGGGTAACTTAGAGCAAAAGGAGGTAAATCACTAAGGTTGGTGGAAAGTGGTGGAGGAAGTATGGTGGAAGAAGGCAAGAGTAGTTGCAGTTACAGTTCTAGTAGTAGTAGTACTGTCCAAATAACAGCTGCAGTGGTAATAACCTGCATAGTTGCGGCCTCCGGAGGCCTCATTTTCGGCTATGACATTGGCATTTCAGGTAATCTACGAATTGCTTAAAGCTGGTATTAGTGTTGCTAATGCTTTGATGTTTTCTTAATTTGTTTCGTTTGTGGTTTGCTTGCCTTGGTTTATATATACTACCTTCTGCATCTGTATTTGTCTCCTGAGTCCTGATATATAGATTGGATCAGTAGATTAGGATTAATGGAGTAATTATAACAGTTATAATACTTATGATAGATTGGATCTGGGGGAAGAGGATGACGTACCGGCCTACTGAGCCCCGATCAAGGTCAATGTCACAGTAGTAAGGCTAAACAAAAATGGGGTCGGCTTGATTTGAGTGCCTGTTAGACAATACAACTTATACCTTAGATCCCGTGACATGGTGCGTTTTAGGGGAGAGAATGGGACAATAAAAATAGAACGGGGGTGTTAGAAAGTCAAAACAAATTACTATATATGGTTACCTAGTCTATAAAAATCGAACTGCCATATAATTTGTCACGTATATATGTACTCTTACATAAGATGAGTACGTGAAGAGCGAGGCAAAAGGGTGGCACCCTCTGCATCTATATTTAATTATACTTTTCTATAAATTATATTGTAGCTCGCTAGGCCTAAAGGCACCGAACCCTTTTTCTATTTTGTGAATAATCAAAAAATTCCTTATTTCCATTAGTCCTCACATCAAAAGGGGGAAAAAATTATTCGTCTTTAAAGTCAGGAACTACTATATAACAAGGGAGATCGAGGCATTATGGTTATATTCAAAATATGAAGGGGTTAAATATGGGAAACCATTACATAAATAATAGTCAGCCTTTGTAGCTTTCACTCACAAATTGGTAATATATATCATACACCTGAGAGTATATACTCTCATTTAGCAAGTATACATATTTTGTCAACATGTATTTGTCATATAGACAAATTTTAATATGTCGTGCTGATGTAGCTTATGAGAGCATGTGCTCCTAAGAGTATGATATAAGCTTTGCACAAATTGCATTATGGTAGTTTAATTTGATCCGTGTGTACATCTTTCTCCTTTTGGGGAATCAACTTTCTTAAGTAGTACGTTCCGTGACATTTCTAACCTTATGTCATGCGTTTTTCATTCACCTTTTAGCACTTAGAAGTATCCAACACTGAGTTTTCTTTTTCTTCTGAAATTCTCTATGTCTATAGAATTACAGAAAGGTTGGCATTGATTTGCATATCTCACTTGTTAGTGAATAATTGAGGTCATTATTGAAGAGCATATCATCTAAATTTTGCAATGCAATTAATAGGAGAAGACATTACTAGTAAATAATTGAGGTCTTTATAGAGTGGTGTATCATCCAAATTCTGCAACGAAATTAAGAGAACAAAGTATCTTTTGTTGGGGATTAAATAACTTTGGGGATCTTACCCATGATGTTTAATTCAACACTCGTACAAGTGAGACTATAGTTTTGTTAGAGGATATTCTTAATTAAATAGTATTAGGAAATTGTGAAAAGTCTAAATTATCCCTTCATAGATTGGATTTGAAAGATACGTAGTAGTATGCTTGAAATTAAAGTCTTTCTGTAGTAGTTATGCCATAAAGTTCTGCCACCTAGGGGAACCCTTTTGAATAGTGTCATTAATATCGATCCTACATTTCCATGCGCTTCAAGGAAATGAAAAGGTCTTGTGTGAGACTGTCTCACATAAGGCTTAGCATGAGACAAATGTTTTTATGGTGACTGTTAATGATTAATTAGGATGACTAATAGTTTATTTAAAAGTAATTGTTATTATAGTCACATGTAAATGAACTATTAATTAGTCAACACAAATCCTCAAAAAATTCACCATTGAAATAGTATGTCTCACAGTAATTTTTATGTGAGACAGTCTCATATAAGAATTTGTGCAAGGCATTCTAGTCACTTGAGCACCTTTCTAAAGAATGTCAAATAGTTTAAAAAAAAAAAGTTTTAGGATCTAGGCAAAACCCGTAACTGGAGTACCTCATCTACAATGGTTCATGTTGATTTCTTCTCGACGCATGTGTGCATCACAAGGGAAGCAAAATAAAGGGGGCAGACTATAGTTCAGTCTGAATAGGATCTAGTCACAAGTTGGACCATATGTTCCAAATATTCATACCAACAGTGTAACTGCCCAAAGATTTAGCAGGGTAAAAGCAGAACAAATAGTGTCTGAGGGAGGTTGAATTTTATGTAAGTTTTTGTTTGAATACCGGACAGAATGATATCGAAATTGTAACATTTCATACAGGTGGGGTAACAACGATGGTGCCATTCTTAAGGAAGTTCTTCCCATCAGTATTGAAGAAAGCAGGAGATGCTAAGACAAATATGTACTGTGTATATGACAGTCAAGTATTGACATTGTTCACATCGTCTCTCTACATTGCTGGACTAGCATCATCCTTGATGGCCAGCCGCATCACTGCCATGCTAGGCCGCAAATTCACCATGATATTGGGTGGCTGCACCTTCCTCCTTGGTGGTGTCATCAATGGTGCAGCCGAAAATGTTGCCATGCTGATTGGGGGTCGTATTTTGCTTGGATTTGGGGTCGGCTTTGCCAATCAGGTCAGCCATCACAGACTGTTATATGACACACTTTAATGTCATTTGCTCGTGATTTCTTCTCAGTATGCATGTTTTAAGCTAATTAAGATTTCGGCTCATGGTACAGGCGATCCCAGTTTATCTGTCGGAGGTGGCACCTCCAAAATGGCGAGGGGCATTCAATACCGGATTTCAGTTCTTCATAGGAATTGGAGTATTATTAGCCAACTTCATCAATTATGGGACAGCTAAGAAAAGCTGGGGATGGCGGTTGTCGTTAGGCCTTGCTGCGGTCCCTGCAGCTATCATGACCCTGGGCGCCCTTATCATCTTGGACACCCCTAGTAGCCTGGTGGAGCGAGGCAAGTTAGAGCAGGCAAAGCGATCCTTGCAAAAGGCTCGAGGGAAGGCTGACATTGAATCTGAGCTGGACGAGCTCATCAAAGCTAGTCAGGTTGCAAAACAAGCCACTGAGGAGCCCTTTGTGACCATATTCGAGAGGCGTTATAGACCTCACCTAGTCATGGCAATTATGATCCCTTTCTTCCAACAGGTTACCGGTATTAACATCATTGCTTTCTATGCACCTGTCCTGTTTCAGTCAGTTGGGTTAGGCAGTGACTCAGCTCTAATAGCCGCTATCATTCTGGGTATTGTTAACCTTGGCTCAATTACTATATCCACCTTCATTGTGGATCGATTTGGGCGAAGGCTCTTGTTCCTTGAAGGTGGAGTTCAGATGTGCATTTGTCAGGTAAACACAGCAAAACTTGCAACCTCAGTACATTCCAAATGATTGATCTATCTGATTCTCAATACCTCTTTGTTCCCATCCTGAAGGTTGCAGTGGCAGGTGTTCTAGCAGCCACCACAGGTGTGTCAGGGACTGAGCGCATGTCAAGGGACAATGCGATATTGATGTTAGTTCTGATGTGCATCTATGCAGCTGGTTTCGGATGGTCTTGGGGCCCGCTTAGCTGGCTTATTCCAAGTGAAATCTTTCCATTGAAGATTAGGACAACAGGCCAAAGCATAAGTGTAGCCGTGAACTTTGTCACGACCTTTATACTTTCACAGACATTTTTGGCTATGCTGTGCCACTTCAAGTTTGGAGCCTTCATCTTCTATGGTGGTTGGATCGCCCTGATGACCATCTTCGTTGCATTGTTCGTGCCAGAGACGAAGAATAGGCCATTGGATTCAATGGATATGATATGGAAACAGCACTGGTATTGGCAGAGATTCGTCAAAGAGTAGAGCAGCCTCAGTTTAATGTAATGTGATGTAAGGCTTTCTGCTCCGCTTGCTTGTAACTTGTGAGCAATGATAAACTTTCTCCATGTTCTCAGGTCATAATCACTATGTTTATATATGACGTGATCACCAATTTTAAAATATGACAAGAATCCACAGTAAAGACACAAATCAAAGGTCTTGTGTGACCCGATAGCACCCATCATCAACAATTACCATTAGGTACAGGTTATCGAGTTTGAATATCAGTTGACAACACCGATGGATACAAATGACACTCCACTAAGATAAACTTTATCGGAAAAATAGCATTACATGTATACTTTACGACTACGAAAAATTCTAGATAATATGGTGACTATACAATTCATGAGTAGACTTGCATTGTTTATTCGTGGGGCCAGCAAAAAAACTTATACCTGCTTAAAACCCGCAAAACCAGCTCCAATGAATATGGGTATGTGTGTTGAAAATGGAAAAAAAACTGAATATGGGATGGACATTGCTAAACGGGTAAGGGTATGGGTATAGATATAGATATATTGTTTGTTCGTATAATTCTTTTTACAATGTATAGTACATAATGTTATAATTTTTAGATCAACACAAGGTACCTGCTACCTTGTTTGTGTTATGTAACAAGACCTTCAGAATCCTCCATAGATTTCTCTCTTTGGGGGCGCCTTTTTGTTTTGGTCAACTTCAGCATACATATATATTTCACCTTAAAAGATAAAGCACGCCAATTAAAAGTCCAAAGCCCTTCTCACAAATCTTCCTTCGAGTGTATGGCATTGTCAACCCCATTAGTCCTTGGGCCTTGGGCTAATCATTGGGCCGGGCCGTACTTCACACAGAGCAGAGTGGTGCCTTACTGCACGGTAAATTTGACCCATTAGTTAGTTTTTCACAGTCCTAAGGCTTTGAGTTTTAATTATCAAATGTCGTTTCCATACCAAAGTTAAAAAGGGGGTGAACCACTATAAATACTGTGTAGAGAACCAATGGAGATATTCAGATGAGGCTAACCGATATACAGAATTTGTTGTTGCATCTCGTGCTGTTGTTTAGATTTTTTTCTCCGGAGATTTAGATTGTTGCGGATTTTCTTTCTTTTTCTTTAAATAAAACATCATTGTTCAAATATATTTAAGTTAATTTGGACGCTATGTATTAGAGACTGAGGTGGGTCAGACTCTAATAAAGTTTATACAACACAGTTTCTAAATTCATCTCAACTTGATAACCAAATGACGAAATTTAGTGACCAACGGCTTAACCTAGTTTTGAGACCAATTTTTTAGGTTTCTAAAGGTATGGATTCTTGTGGTGGACGAAGAATTTGAGGAAAATAAAAAATAATATGTGCATGGTTATGCATTATAATTTTTTTTTTAATTTTAAAAAAAGTTCTTTCTATGGCACATCAAAAAGGATCTTTGGGGAGCCGATCTGCTTGTAGCAGATTGACTTGCTTGTCCTTGCCCGCCCTCCCTATCCAAGTTTGAATCTGAGTAGAGACCTTCCTTTGCTAATTAATTGGAAGAGGGAGGGAGTGTGTGGGTTGGGCTTGGGCTCTAGCAGCGTCGTCCCCTTTCCCCTGGGCTGGTTGGTTTGTTGGGCATTATGTGTGTGTGTATCACAACATTCCCAAAAAAGTAAAGATATTTTTATTTTATTTTTTTGGAAATGTTGGAATTGATGGTATCTATAAACATACATATATATATATATA
>JACYFF010031954.1:3636396-3658045 GCA_017589665.1 Selenicereus undatus | reverse complement strand
CTCTCGTTCTTTGTTGGTAAGTCTCTGCGTTCCACAACTGATAACATTTTCCAAGACCATAATTAATCAATATCAAATCCAATGATTATGGCAGGTTTTTCCTAATTCCCCCTTGACCTTAGCTAAATAAAAAAATTAAATGGTCGTGGACTAGTGGAACAAATTGAATGAAGCAATCACTATTATTTGTAAGCGTAATCGTACTAATTAATCTAAGCTTACAAATGTAGTCCTTTTGCCTGACTGTATGTATTGATATTTCTACATCCAGTTCGATCTACATGAATCTGATACAATACTGATATTTGATGGATGTCCACGTCCATGGCAAGCTCAAGAGGGGAGATGAGAGAGAGAGAGAGAGAGAGAGAGAGAGAGAGAGAGAGAGAGAGAATTAGAGTAAAGAAACAGGGGAAGGCTTAAATGAATAATATTGAAGGTTGGGAGCATTTAACAGAAACAGGTGGATAGAGAAAGAGAGAGAGAGTAATTCAGCATGCATGCAGCAGAGATGCTATAATCCTAGCAGGGATGGGAAGATCAGGAGAAGGAATTGAAGGAGGGGAGACAACCATATACAATGTTTAGCAGGTTTTTCTTTTGAGAATTTATATTTGCCCCCATAAAAATACTTGACTTTCTGTGATTGGCTCATTTTGATTTGTATTCACAATACCTCCTACTATTAGAGTTGAGCTAATTTTCGCCTAATAATGGATATAGTTCTCTCATCACAAAAATTCTTATCCCTTCACATGATTCAAGGTACTTATATAACACATTACTCAAGAAAAATAAATGTTAAACTACTTTGAACTGACCTGCATTGATTATATTCGCACATTTTAAACGGATAAATTCTTAGTGTGTACTTCCTATCTCTGTGTGAAGATAGGAATGGAAATAGTCAATCGGCTATCTAATGAAGGGTACAAGTAGAGCTAGGTAACGAGTCAGTTCGGGTTGACCCATTTAATAAACGGATCAATTTTGTATCAAGCCTTGAAAATAGTTTGGATCTACTCAAAATAGAAAAATAACATATTTTCACACTAAACGCTCAAATCATATTGATTTCGGGTTGAAATCTATTCATTTCGTGTCTCGTTCCATTTTCTCTGAGTAACTTCATATCAGATTCAGATCATATTATCGTGTTGGATCAGACTTTTCTAACTCTAACTACAAGCTAGCAAATAGCTGCAAAAGTTGGACTTACTGTAAGGGCTCCAGCTCTCATGACACAAAAGTTGAGCCAACTTAAATAATAATAATAATAATAATAATAATAATAATAATAATAATAATAATGGGGGACTGATATATTCACTAAGTAACTGGACCTATATATACCCAATAATCTCAAAAAACAATTCCACCAATTATCACCATAACTAAGAAATGTTTCACCGATCAATCACTCAAGCCCCCTCTATTTATATCACATTAAGTTCCCCAGTTGTCTCCTTTAATTTATCTTCCTATGGTCCTACATTTAATTTCTTCTTTCTTCACCTCAATAATCTCTAGCTGGCTCATCCATCATATCGTCAATCTCATTCTTTACTACGAAATCAAAGCCCATGAAATTGATCATATGCACTTTCCATTTCGTAACTCTGCTAATTATTTCAATCTTATTCTTGTCATACTCGAATTAAATTTCAATGAAAGTACCAAAAGTAATAGTGAGAAAAAGGCCCGGTTGATCGGGTTGCAAATTAAACGCGCACATAGTTTAGATGAGTTGAGTTTTACGTGTTAAAATCTAAGATTTGCAAACTCACAAACTCGAGTCAAGCTAAGATTTGCACGCAGTCTAGGGAAAGTTGTTAACTGTAGCGCCTTAAATTAGGGTGAATTAATAATATTAAGCCTTATGTTTTGGGTGAATTTTTAGGACCACGACTTAGGTGTGTCATAATATTTCGGTACCTTGAACAATTAAGTGATGGCGAGCTACTTTAATCGTAATAAATTTCCTAAACAACCCCTCATCCCTCTGGTTTCTTTATATATTTCTCTCTTATAAAATAATAAACAACAACAACAGTATTAATAATAATACTACTTTTAAAATCGACCTCTTGACCGACAGTAGTACAGTAGTTAGGCAATTAATTTAGGGTATAAGTTTGCACATTAGAGAGGAGTTAGTAATTGACTCGCAATGTAACCTACAATACATGGAGATGGAGGGACCCATTTCACTTTTTTTTGGGGGGGGGGGGGTTGATGGTTTTGCATGGCTTAATAATTGCAGTTAACATATTTAAATATGGCGGGTTGGCACTTACAGGCCCGGGCCCCCGAGCCCATTAAATGATCAAGATTCCCCATGGCTTCTCCAATATAAATACTTCAGGTACCCTTTTTCCTCATTGAAATAAATTATTTATTCAGTTCATCTGTAAAATTGTATAATTCAACCATGTTTATTACTAGTAGCTGCACCATGGGATCAATTGACTTGAACCTCGGCTAGCTGGCTAGCTATTTATTATACTTATCCACTCTGGAAAATATTAGACTCATAGTTGAAGGTTCAAGAAGATATTATATTTTGACATGCTCTCTTAAGCGAATACTCTTTGGACTTGAAATGTGCATGATAGAAAGAATGTGATAACCTTACGCAATAATTAACATGGGGATTGGTGTGATTCGAACCTGAAATCTTGTGCTCAAAATAACTCTAATAGTACGTTAAGTTTAATAGAAATAGGGTCTAAAACAAACAAACAATGCATATAACTCTCATGAGATTCCAATCCAACATCAATTGATGATGGGTGAAGTGACTCGCTAGCTTACGTACATGCTTAAGACCTCTTAATTTGTCAACATCTAACAACCTTGCTATCTTGTGTTCAACACGCCCCCCTTGAGTGGAGTGCTAGCAAAACCCACATATGAACACAATTAATCAAACAGAGACGGTGACAAACGAAAATCGAGCAACCCACTATAAGGCTAATTCAAGAACAAACTCAACCAAAAGCTTAAGCTTATGGTTGAAGACTCAGGAAAGATTTTATACTCTAATAAGCCCCAGCCCCTCACGCAAATGTTTGGGCTTGAAGCGTGAATCTAACAAAGGCTCCGTACCTTGTGCAATAATGCAATGCGAGGGATTGCTGAGATTTGAACCTGAGGTCTCTCACTCAAAAAAATGCTGATTTTATGTTCAAGAACCAACTCAATTGAAACTTTAAGCTAATGGCTGACGCTTTATACTTTGGCATGTCCTTTCATACGAATTCCCTAATGCCATGTTTAATTAAGAACCAACTCAATCAAAAATTTAGATACATAGTTAAAGGAATGGTTTTGTGCTCTAACAACAACTAAAAGGGGTGATGCAAACGAGACACACATAGAGTTTAGATTCGTTTTTTTGGAGCCATGTGGTTTGTTTAGTAGCTAAGGCATTTGAAGTAGTTAGAGCATTCCAGCTAAAGTTTCAGATTTTGAAACTCTAGCCTGCCACGTTAGTAAAAGTTCAACAATTTTAGAACTTGCATTTCATCACTTCTCCAACCTATGGAACTCAATTTTAATCATCCAATAAAAATATTTATCATGGACCCACCTTATAACACACAACCTATTTTTTAAATTATTTAAAAATTATATACATACTCCAAAAAAAAACAAAAAAAATCAGAAAAAGACAAGAAAAATTGGCACGAGAGGAGGAACGCGCAGGCGGTCTGCCACGTGTGTCCCTCCCCATTTCCCCAGGTTGCGAGTGCATCCCAAGAACGCGTGTGACATGCGGGCCCCCCCTTCCTTCCCCGCGTGTCTATGGCTGGGAATGCTCTTATAAATAAGAGCATAATTTTTTTCCAATCACTGTTTTCACTTGAATCAAGTTGTTGTTAACCAATAACAGGTAGAACTCTTCCATGTAAACTTTCTTTATTCAATACACTTGAACTAAAAATCTTTCTTATAAGGAGTAAGTGTCAAACTAGTTAAACAAACTTTGCTCGTAATAGAGGAAGATACAACATTACTACTAACTTTGAGCGAACCAATTCCAAGCTGAAGTTAGGGAGGAGAGCAGTGTATTGAATTGCAATTGAATTAAAATCACAAGTGTAGTTAAAACCTCATCGATGAGCAGTGGTAGGGGTAGGAGGGCATTCAAGACTTGCCTTCAACTGCACAGAACCCCCCTTCCATTTAATGAACCTTGCCCACTTTCTCTCTCCCTCTAACGTCACCGCCTCTATTTACTACCACCACTACTACTACTACGCACATTCTCTCTCCACACTAATATGGATGAATGGATGATCCCTGTTCTGGTATGGTTGTATGCTTCAATCCATGCACCACCCCCAGCAGTAATGACGTGATCGCACGTAAAGTACTGAAGCCTTATACCTATTCTCCATGGTCATGTTGGACATATGGGTGCATGCGAAAGTCATCCAGATATATACAACCTTTGGTCCATTTTTATGAAGAGAATCATAGGCATGCCGATAAAATTTCCATTAACAGTAGATTATGATTTGCCCTGCTTATTTTTTTTTTTTATCATTTTTAAAGCTCTATATGTTTATGGCGATAATTTTCATTTAATTGCATTACATCATAATAGTATAGATTTGGTACTCATTTTATTAGTACGTTTAGAATGATTGTTTTGCCAAAGTATGTCCAAGCATTTACAGTACAATAGTCAAATTAAGTTCCATGCTTAACAATTTGTAGGTGAGAACAGTTTATTGGTGGTAATATATACTCTCCAACATATGGTATAAATGTTGTGTATTATAGGCAATGGAGTCAGCTTGGGCAAATATGACATACACTCAAGCTCAACCCAAATTCAAGGTTAAATCAAAGTTAAATTATTTTATATTTTTGAATTAGGTTATTCAAGAAATAAATATTGGAATAAAATTTTTGTTGCTCTGAGTTGTAATTAATTTCATACTCTTCTCACAAGCATTTAAGAAAAAAAATATGAACTAATTGAGTTCAACCGAGCAAAACCTAATTGACTGGACTCGGGCTTGGGCTTGAGCTTGACTTAGTTTGCTTTTTATCCAATTTAGGTTTGGCTTCAGGTTGATTTGAATCGAACTCCAACCAAATTTTGACGAAGCTAAATCCAAGGGCTCAGCAAGCCGACTCAGTTCCGTTATAGCCCCGTGAGCACAACTTGACACGAGTGAATCGAAATGCAAGCACAAGGGAGGGTAAGAGAGGAAAGAGATAGAGTAACGTCAACAAACATTAATTAATGATAATAAAGTGCGTGCATAAATGCGGACTAGGAGGAGTTGGTTAGAACTACGCCATCAAGCTTTAAAGTAGCAGCTCAATTTAGCCTCCGCGGATGCAGTAAATTCAATCAAGACAGCCAACTTGGTTCTGGTTGAGCACGCCAAACTCTACACTTCTTATGAGGCCACCTTTACATTTGCCCTATTAGGTTTGCTGCCCACATCACCCCACCACCTCCTTCCTATTTAAGCACCTTCACATTTACACCCCACTTTGATCACCTCACTCACAATTAATCACAAAACTCACAGTGCAGAGAGAGAGAGAGAGAAAGAAGCCAAGCCATGGTCTCATTTCAATCACCTTTTTCAGAGGCAGAGCTCCTCAATAATCAAAGGAAGATCGTCTCTGAACCTGAGACAAACTCCAAGAAGAGGAAGTGCCATGATGACACTGAAGCTGATGAGACTCTCCCATACAAACGTTCCAAGGCCGCTAAATCGTTCTCCGATATTGAACTTCACCTTGGGACTCCGCTGCCGTCTGAGTGGCAACGTTGTCTCGATATTCAGGTATATACTCCGTCCTAGTACTTGAGCAAATACTCTATGCACAACAGAATTTACACAGATGTTTACAAAGAGAAGAGTTGTTTCTATTACATATGGTAACAACTCTCAGTATGGCTCCTGCTTTAGCGGGATATGGAATTTTGTAGTTCTATTACATAAAAGCCTCCCTTAAAAAATGCTACTACTTTGTGCATGCAGTCTGGGGCAATACACTTCTACAATACCAGAACACAGAAAAGAACGTTGAGAGATCCAAGGGCAACTCCAGAGGCATCAACTCCAAGGGATTATGGTCACATGAGCTTGGACCTTGAGCTTAACCTGCCATGCGGCGCACCAACATATGAAAAACCAAACCCTATGATGAACGAGAAATCCAGCAAGTCAACCACCTGTGCTACTTATCATTTCATGGGTGCCAGCTCTGAGGAAAAGAGCAGTTCAAGTGAGACTACGGAGACTGTTCAGGTGATGGAGATGGTGGCAACTGTCTGTATGAAGTGCCATATGCTCGTGATGCTTTGCAAGTCATCTCCAACGTGCCCCAACTGCAAATTTATGCATCCACCATACCAGACCTCTGCAAACCTGTTCAAGCCAAGACTAAGTCTGTCTTGCTAATTAATTGGGTTTTGCAGCAAATGAACTAATCATCATATCATCATGTTCCAAAGCTTCAGTGTCAATAGTGTTTCATAATAGCAATAACAGTAATACGGTGCTATTTGGGAGGAAAAACTCCAAATGATCATCATCGAGAATTAATGTAACCTTGTAAGCTAGTCTGCTCCGTATCAGTTCTATATTGCAATCGCTTATGCAATTGCTCTCCAGCAGAGAAAGGTGAGATAGGAAACTAAGGAGAGAAAAAGGAGAAATGTAAATACAGGAGCTATACGTAAGTTTGTCGATCAACCTCAAATATATATATATATATATAATTATCGTTGTTAGAGACTTATAGTTTTCCTTGTTGCATTGATAATAATGGTTACATCAGCAGATAGGCTATCAGAAACTTTTAATTAGTCTTGCTTTGATACTTCCTCTTCTTTCAACATAGATGGTGTACTACTACAAGTCGACCCCTTGTGGTTTTACTGCATATAAAGGAAAGAGCAATCAAGCAATTATTAATACATCCAACTCCCACCTAGCTAACAATAACATTCATGATAGTACACGTACATAATTGCCAAAACTGGCATGAAGCTGAATGAATGAGAATAAAGGTTTTGTTTTACATGCTCCTCTGCAAGAGAACAATAAGAAAAGATGTATGCCCCGCACGTAGTTACCAGAACATTTCCGTTCCAGACATCTCCCATACCACAGTCCTTTTTTGAAAGCAGTGAATTGTGTTCTAGTACCATAATCTACTACTAGAGAAATCCAAGCTCCGCATTTCCATGGTCGAGTGAATGGTCTTCCCTACAAATAATAAAACAGAGGTACTTGTGTTGGGCTTAGTGCAATATGTTTTGCTACTCAAGAACATCTAGGCTACAGTAGCTATACAGTTCTGAGCTCTTGGTTGAACCCAGCATAACAAGCTCACGCCTTGCTGAGACTGGATAGTGACTACTAGTAGCTAGTGTAGACCAGGGCGCATCTGCCAGAGTTTTCTCCCCTCGTTCTTTGAAAGTAAGGAGAGGGGATGAGGTATTCTCCAGATTAATGCCCTGGCACACGCCCTCATGGACCAAGACTCCTAACAAGATAAAGAGCTCCATCAGAAACAAATGTGTGACTCAATAAAATATCTATTGCACCATAAGCAATATTCATCAGAGTTCCATGGGCCTGGCTGAGCATGCACAAGTTCAAGGAAACAAACAGGTCTATTGGTGCTGAAACGGCCTTATCTACGGTCCACTTTATCTGTATAACGGAATAAATTAGGGGCCTAAAATTTAACAGCATTCTGAACAGCAACACTAGCACAAGACAATCAAGGCTCTACACAATAAAATCCACACCCTCAATGAGCATACTCATATTTGAAGGGACACATTAACAATGTTGACTCTATTGGGAAATTGTTGACGATTGACCTCATACTTGTATAAGGTTTTGATGATAACAAACACAAATGTGATGCTCTATATGGTTGTGCTTGAGTTATGTGTTGTTGACAGGATATGGGAAACCCTTTTTTGAAATATCTTGCTTGATTAATAAGTGTTTGAGAACAGTGTCTTAGAATAGTTGCCGGAAAGTACATGTGTTTCAGAACATCGTTTTAGAACAGTTCTAGAAACAGTTCTTCAGAGCAGCTGACTGACAAGGACCCAAGGAGCATAAAAGAAATGGAGTACTTCATAACAGCTCAAGAAACAGTTCTGAGAAGTGTCAAAGCATTTGGAGCGACAAGTCAAATCGTATACAAGCTATCCAGATGATTAACAAGAGTCATTGGTTTGGTATTTATTTTATTTTATTAGATTCTTGTTAATATGCCAATTAGAAGGCCTTGATTTAACATTTACTTTGAATGGTTTTTGAGATATTTCAGAATACTGTCTCAGACCAGTTATGAGAACAGGGTTTAAAGTGTTTTTAAGTCAAAAACTAAATTTTACGGTTTTTTCTTGATTTTTGGGCTGACGTTTTTGAAATATTTCAGATATATTTTCTGTAGTCGTTGAGTCCAAAAGAGATATTTTTGGCTTTGAAAATATTGTGGAGAGTTTTTAGCCTATTTTTTAGGGTGAATTTTTTACCAAGTAAAACAACTCCTAATTTTAGAATGTGGCTAATAGGTAGAGAAAATTGTGGGCTTGGCTGCTGGAAATTGTGGTACTCATTTATTCTTGCGGCTCAAGCTGTTAGTGGGTGAGTTACCAAGTCTTGCGGCACAAGTATTTAGTGGGTAAAACTAATATCCTTGCGACACAAGTACAGTAAAAATTAATATTGTTTTATCCTACATTCTTATTTAAGTAACTTCTCTCCTTCAATTTTTGAGTGTGCGACATTGGTTTTCAAGGTATTTCAAGTTCTTCAAAGAGATATATTTTCAGAAAGAAAACCGTCTAAAGTGAGTGAAAATTCGAGTCCTCTCATTGGCATACTAGGCACTCAATTGTATCTTACCCTTGCTTATTTAAAGGCACTTAAAGTGAGGTGTTCATTTCATTTTCTCCTTTCATCAGTGAGAATCGAGTGTGTCCAAGTCTAGGAAGACTTTGGACGTGGTGTAACTTGTCTTGGGGTAGACGGTTACGTAAGTGTTACATTTGTAACGGTGTAGGCTACTTCTGTAACGTATTTGGCCCGTATAGTGGAAGTGTGTGAAAATCCTATAGGGGTAGGTCGTGGTTTTTCACCTTAGTTGGGCCAGAGGTGTTTTCCACTTAAAAGCACCGTGTGCATTTTGTTTACTTTCCACTGTTATTCCGTTTCTGGGTCACTACAAACACTCTATCCGAACTGTTCTTGAGGGTGTTTTCAGAAACCCTGAAAAATCGGCCAACACAATTCACTCCCCTCTTGTATTCGTATACTCTCAAAACTATCAAACAAGTGCAAGGATACGAAAGTTCATGTCTTTCGATTTTTCAGTTCCCTTTCGCCTTCTTTGTCACCCCATAGTATTTGTAGAATTACAAAAGGGAGAAACTTTGGGGTATATGACTGAAACTTTGGGGTAAAATGACATACATAAACAAGTATTTTGTGCGTAGGAATGAGGCACTCTACATTGCTCCTTAATGGAAATGCCGTCAAACACTATATTCTGCTAGCCCTGGGGACATGACAAGAGATTGGAACGTTTTTGTCATTTTGAATTGTCATTTGATGGAGGGAAATGTCATGGCCTCACAACCACTCTATGATTTCCATATTTAATTCAAGCGTCTCTTCTATCTCTAGAAATAAATTTTAAACAACAAAAATAACAGATGACTCTTTGCATGGGGGCAAAGTGAGATACAATAAGCTTCATTGATTGCATAATGTTGCAGCACTTAATTTTCTACCCACAATATGATGGTTGGGCTCACTGCTAGGTAGGAGGGGGGTTCATTTACTACACATTCACTAAGGCAACGTTCTCATTTATAGTCCAGAGAATTCAATGTCGCCACAGCACATACAGTAGCTTGTATTGGATTACCAGCTGCACAACTTAAAACAAGTCACCGCTGCATTGATGCCTAGTACGGTCTGCATGCACATTTTTGGCAGATGATGAACCATCTCCACAAAGCGAAGTATGCAAAACCCACTATCTCCTTCAATATAATATAAATCTCCTTTTCTCTGAAGTAACAATTTTGAACTTGTAATTTACCTAGAATTATTATCCATTTTCCCATCTCAATTGACTTAAGAAAAAAAAAATAGCTGGTTAGAAAAGGCATCAGCAACCAGAGATGGCTCATTATCACCCATGCATCGAGACGAGCCACAGATCAATAACCTTATTTCGTGCTTCTTTTTCTTTTTTTTTTTCTTTCCCTTTCTCGTCTACATATCTGATGCCAACGCAAAGGCTGAGAGCTCATTAAGCAAATCCCCAACCTCTTTTGGGGGGGGGGGGGGCGCTCCGGGGCTGTGCACACTATATTAATATGATTTATATTTGAAATGAGCACTCAGTTGAGTTAATATACACCCGCTCATGGATTCAAAATGTGGCTGAACCACGACGAAACGGTGGCATTAGAAAGATTTTGGAGTTTTGTGAACCGTGTTTTCATGCCGCGATAACCGTGATGTGGAACGTGATTGTGGTATATCTATTAGAGAGATTTTGCCGTATCGCTACTGTTGGAAATAATTAGGACTAATCTGGATGCGGAAGTATACCGTCGATAATAGTCCACAATAAGAATACCAAATATCCAAGAATGAATCCTTAGCGGCTACTAGAGTCGCCTTGTAAAATCCACGTTCTAGACCCGATTACTCCGCGGTAATGGTAGAGTAATTGTGAGGAGAGAGAGAGAAATAATATTTCTGTTTTGTATGATTGCCTCCTTAGCTGACCCTCCCAAACCTCCTTATATAGGTATTGGGGCGGTTAGCAATTAGGGTTTAAGGAGGCCTCTTAGTGGCCGTCGGGCCTCAACTAATGGGCCTGGCCTACAGTTCCCACTCGGCCACAAAAGGCCGTTACAACACATGTTCCCCATGAATCATGCCTCCTCACATTCCATACTAGGAATAGGACGTGCGACCGAAGACACCAAATAATGTTATATTAAGTCACCATCCAACTAACATAACACTTTCACGAAATACGATACCCCAAAAATATTCCAAGACATCACCAGTGGCATCTTTAGTCCCTTATGCCTGATATATCATATGATTATGTTCTCAACATAATCGCCCGGACTTGATATGGTGATGGTGGATAGATTTTCCTTAAACACTCATGAAATCTCATCTTAACTTAATTGCTTTCCTAACGTGTTCCCGCTGAATCGTATACATCGTGGCTCTTGAGAATCACATTAAAGTAGCATCATTAAGTTTCGACTTGATATCATAGCTTTAAGTCAAAGGGTCATCGTCCATAGGGTCACACAGTGACGAGTGAAAGGGAATTCAATCATCACACCACATATGGGTCGTCTTACAAGCACACACAGTATGAGATGTGTGTCACGGCATAGCTCCCACTTAGTTGGGTTCGTCACTCTTTATGCTATGCGAATCATCAGTCTAGATTTTTACTCAAAAATCTGACCTGAGCCACTAGATCAACATACTGAATGTTGGCCTTGACACTCAAGATTCGGCTTTTAGGGCTTCAATATGAAAACTTATCTCATATTCGACTCCTTCGAGTCTCATCTTAGTCTTACTAAGGCGATTATTCCTTATTCATACACCTTCAGTATGAGTTATCGATATTGCACACCTAGTGCCAATACGATTTCATCTCATCCTGCCCGCTACTCAAGCGTCAGGGTGATTGCCTGTGTGACTAGGCCAATCAGAAGCCTGTGACTTTTCAACATGTCTAACAGATAAATTACAAAACATTTAGAAAAAGAATACTTTAACCTTTATTTCATAAATGCCTTTTACATGAAGAACGTATCTATCATACATAACAAGATTCCATCCAAAACTAAACCCTGCAGAGTCCTAGACTCAACGAATGTGCTTTGAAAGCATCTCTAGGAATTGGCTTAGTTAATGGATCGGCGATCATCTTGTTAGTGGGTATATACTTGATGACAACTTCCTTCATCTTTACAGCGTCTCACACGAAGTGATAACGCCTCTTGATGTGCTTGGTCTTTCGATGAAACTTCGGATCCTTGGCGAATTGGATGGCAACTGTATTGTCACATAACATCTCTACAGGATCATCGGTTCTCGGAGTGAGATTAAGATCCTGGAGGAAGTTCCTAAGCCATATTGCCTCCTGCGTGGCTAGGTTGCATGCGACATATTCTGCTTCCATGGTCGACAGAGCTATGCAGTCTTGCTTTTTACTGCACCACGATATGGCCCCCCCACCCAGGGTGAACACATATCCTGAGGTTGACCTGGACTCGTCCGGATCACCACCCCAATCAGCATCTGAATATCCTCTCAACTTAAGGTCCCCGCCCTGAAAGCATAGGACCAAGTCGATTGTACCACGAAGGTAACGCATGACTCTCTTAACAGCTTGCCAATGAGCATGTCCAGGATTGCTTTGGTAACGACTTACCAGGCCGACCGCAAAGCAAATGTTCGGCCGTGTACATAACATGGCGTACATTAGGCTTCCTACGGCACTAGCGTAGGGGACATTACTCATAGCATCTTTCTCTTTGTCTGTTTTTGGGCATTGGTCAAGGCTCAAGGTTAAACCCTTCTCAACTGGAGTGTCTACGGGTTTGGAATAATGCATGCGGAACCGTTCAAAGACCTTTTTGATATATGCCTCTTGGCTCATACCTAAGAGTTTCTTGGAACGATTCCTTACTATTTCCACACCTAGGACATACCTAGCTTCACCCATATCCTTCATCTCAAAGACGGAGGATAGCCACCTTTTAGTAGCTTCGATCATCTCCAAATTATTCCCAGCCAATAGTATGTCATCAACATAGAAGGTGAGAAACATAATCCCTCCGGTTGATCTTTAACATACACACAATGGTCCTCTGAAACCATGAATAAGCCAAAAGAGGTTATGGCTTCATGAAATCTTAAGTACCAAGACCTGGAGGACAACTTAAGACCATATATGGACCTTTTAAGACGACACACTTTGTCCTCTTGCCCCTTTGATACAAAACCAAAGGGTTGGTCCATGTAGATCTCTTCCTCAAGGCTGCCATTGAGGAAAGCAGTTTTTACGTCCATTTGAAACAACTGTAAGTCCAAATGGGCAACCAAGGCTAGGAGTAGGCGAATAGAGGCAAATCTCACCACATGAGAAAATGTCTCTTCAAAATCTACACCCTCAATTTGTGTAAACCCTTTCGCCACTAAACGGGCTTTGAACTTGTCGATCGATCCATCTGCCCGACGTTTTATCTTGAAAATCCACTTGTTTCCAATAGACTTACGTTGGGGTGGAAGATCAACAAGTTCCCAAACCTTGTTTCTTGCCATCGAGTCCATCTCATCCCTCATGGCATCCATTCACTCTTTGTGGTTTGCTGAGTCAATTGCTTCTTGGTAAGAGGTAGGCTCATCGACTTCCAAGGGAGTACATAGGAATATTTCCCCTTCGACTTGAAAATATCGTCGAGAAATTCTTCCACGCTCACTCCTTCGGAGCCTAGGGGCTTCATTGTTCGTCTGCCCGGCTGAGGTGTCCCTCCCCCTATCTCTAAGGGATGTGGGACTCTGAACATGTGGAAAGTTACTCCCACTATCCCTCTGGGGCGTGGGATCCTGAACATGTGGACTTACTACATGTTCGACAACTGGAGATTGAGGACAGACCTCACTCGCAAGTTGACTTTCCTCATATACAGGAGATTGAGGACGAATCTCAATTTCCTGGTCAGGCAGGTCTCCCCTATTCCCTCTGGATAGGGGAGGCATACCATCTTCGGTGACTTGGTTAGAACCCAAATTCTCCCCCTCACCGAATGATGGCTGGATGTCTGGCTGTAACTCAAATAGTTCGACATCCTTTTTGACTTCACCAATGGTCGGGAACTCATCCTCGAGAAAATCGACGTTGCGGGAGTCTATTTCTGTCATGCCACCATTTGGATGTTCCCCGTACATCACATATCCTTTTGATTGTGCGGGGTATCTAATGAACACCATTTTGGTGGCCCTTGGACCAAGTTTTCCATGTCTGTGGGTTGGGTTATGCACATAGCCGGCCGAACCCCATGGGCGTAAATGGTCCAAGGATGGCTTCTTACCAAACCATAACTCATATGGTGTGGCAGGTACACTCTTGCTTGGCACACGATTGAGTATGTAGGCTGCCGTAAGCAACGCATCTCCCCAGAAACTGATAGGGAGGCTAGCATATGCCATCATTGACCTGACCATGTCAAGCAATGTACGATTCCTGCGTTCTGCAACACCGTTTTGTTGTGGAGTGCGTGGAATCGTTAACTGTCTTTGTATACCTTTTTCCTCACAGAACTCTTTGAACATATCAGAGAGATATTCACGACCTCGATCAGTTCGAAGGATCTTAACCCTACGTTCTAATTGAGTCTCTACTTCGGCTACGAAGCGTTTGAATATATCAAGAGCCTCGTAGCGGTGAGATAACAGGTACACATACCCATATCGTGAATAATCATCTATGAAGGTAATGAAATAGATAGCCCCATGTCGTGCTTTAACGTTCATGGGTCCGCATATGTCTGAGTGGATTAATTCTAAGGGACTAGATGCTCTCATGGCTTTACCGAAAGGCTTCATAGTTGCCTTTCCAGCTAAACATGACTCACACCTAGGTAACTTAACCCTAGTGAGTCAGTCTAGGAGACCTTCTTTAGCTAGCCTATTTATCCTATCTTGACCTACATGGCCAAGTCTAGCATGCCACTTAACAGATTCAGAATTGGAGTCGAAATAAGAAACATAAGCAGAGGATATATTATTATAGTTATCATCCAAATCCAAAACAATGAAATCTCCTTTCAAAGTTGCTTGGCCAAACAAATTGCTATTATAGAACAAATCTAAACCGTCTGGACGAAAACCAAAAACAAAACCTAATCTTACTAAAGAAACATAAGAGACTAAGGAGCATCGCACCCCAGGTGCATAGAGGGCGTCATGAAGAAGCAGCTTGTTTCCTTCACGGAGTTTGAGCTGGTGTGTTCTTACTCCGAGGACATCTTCTTCGCTGCCGTTCCCCAGTACGACAGTCCGTGAACCCACCGGGTAGTGATGGTACTCCACGAATCCAACCCTATCTTGAACTATGTGCTTTGTTGCCCCCGTATCTACAATCCATTGAGGAAGAGAGTTAGCAACGAATGCATGGGAACAAACATATAATTCAGGATTGTTAGTGGAAGTAGGTACCTTAGCTGGCTCAAGACAATCCCGAGCGAAATGGCCCTTCTTCCCACAGTTATAGCACTTCACACGTGCCATATCCTTAGCTCCGTTGCCCTTGGTCTTGTGCTTCTTAGCAGTACCAGCATTAGAGCGAGAGTTCTGAGGAGGACGAGGGCCTTTCATAGGTTTCTTACCACGGTAAGGTTTCCTGTTCCTGGGCCCCGATCCTTTGGCAACGAATGCCATACTGGAAGGCGCATATTGCTTTAAACGCTCTTTCTCCATTTCGAGGTGTTTGGAGATTGCCTCGAAAGTGTTGATATGATCGCTGTGTGCCATGAATGTTTTAAAACTTTTCCAATGTCCATTATCATTGGGAAGAGCCCTAATCACATTCAGGACTTGTTCTTGCTCAGAAACCTCTTGCCCCGCAGCCCTAAGGTCTCGAACCATAGCACTCATGATTCGAAGGTGTTCGGGGATACTACGACTGGAGTCTATAGTATATTGCATCCATCTCAGCTGCAAGGTACGCAACCTTGTAGCAGACGTCTTCCCGAACCTAACCTTAAGCTGTATCCACATGTCCTTAGCAGTGCGGAAACGCTCAAACTCTCCCAGGAGACCGTCCCGCATGCAAGACAACATGGTGTAGCGTGCGGAACGATCGCGTTTGAACCATGCTTGGTATGTTTTCAGGTTTTCTTTGTACTGCTCAGTTGCAGTAATATCTCTGCCTTGTTCATCTCTTTCAGCCGGAGGAACCATGGAGGCAGTCAAGTGGTCCAGCATATCATAGTTGTTGAGATAAAACTGGACCTTTAGATGCCAAACATCATAGTTCGTGCCATCCAACTTGTCATCAGATTGCATACATCCTATCATATTCCTAGCTGCCATATCTGAAAGTATATTTTATCTGTTAGACATATTGTTTAATAATTAAATTTCCTAGAAAGCTCCATAATTTACTATGTACGTTCGAAAATTTCGCTAAGCTCATAATCATCACGCACAGTTGTGAATTTGGAGTTTCTTTAATTTAATTATTAATTTCACAAAATATTTAGAAGTTTTGTTAAACTTTAGTTAACATTTTTAATTCAATGAATATCACAAAGATATTCACCTTTTATTACGTAAATATGTATTTAGTTAATGTTTATGAAACTAATTCATTTAACACAACTTCATTATATATATATGTATAGCACAAAGTTATATAATCAACCTCAAATTATCATAACACAATCAATGATAATGTGAAAATAAGGTATAAACAAAGATGATAGCCATTTCTAACATATAAAACAAACTTATATGATTATGGGAGCAGAAATTTAATAATCCAAATTTTGAAACAAAGACAACTTGAATGAAACAGCCAAAAACAGAAGACAGACATTTTAGGCTGAAACAAAAAATAAACGGAATGTCTTCTTCTTGGACCGATTCATTGATTCTGGGCCAGACCTCGAATTGGCCCTAAAGGAAGAAAACGCCCCCAAAAACGACTCCCATAAACCGGCCCCTGTTTTCGTTGGGCCAAAAACGCTAACCCCCTCCCCCTTTCTTAATGAGGGAAGCCGGCCCAAAACTCCCCCCTTTTAATGAGTGAGTGAAGGGGGCTCTTTCCCTCCCCCCCAAAACCTAACCCGAATCCCAGTCACTCTCTCTCTCTCTACTTGTTGACCCTTTGCCTTCGATTTTCTCGACACTCTCTTCGATTTCTCTCTCTGCCCATAGCTTAGCTTTCTGGTTCTCGAATTCTTTCGACGCCATGGCTAGGAGCACGAAGCTCCTTTATGGGCTCTGGTCGGCGTGACCTCGGCAGCCACCACCGTCGTCGTCGATTGACCCCAAAAAAATACCCAAATGATGCAACCTCCCACCACCGACCCTTTGAGCCTCGATCTATGCTACACCGGCGAAAATCAAGGGTATTACGGTGTAGATCGGCCGAACCTGAACCTAATGGAGACGCCCACGCGCCGAATGCGCCACTGAGGCGGTGGCGCGTGGTCTCACGCGCCTCCTCTGTCGGTGTTTTTCGGCTTCTTTTGGCAAGGTTGCGTAGATAGGTGATGAAAAAGGGGTCTGGGAGGAAGAAGATCGTGAAACGATCCTCGTCGGCGGCGCGTGATGGCCACGCGCCACCCCTCCTCGGTGGTTTCTGATGGGTATGATTCGTTTACCTTATTTCGTTTTGTTTTTATTGGAGTCGAGGTCGAGAACTTTAGGCAGGGGCATACTAGAGTTTAGGGTTTCGGGTTTCTTTGAGGTTTGAGGGTTTCGGGTCCCTTTTAGGATTAGGGTTTCGGGTCTCGGGTTCGACTCTATCCCCTTCCCCGCCCCCCCTTTTTTTGTTTATTCGAGGGATTTTAGGGTCAGGGTTCATACGTGTGGAATGGGTCTTTTTTTAAAAAAATTATGCCTTTCAGTGTTTAGCATGTGATTCAAGCATGAATTTTGTCTAAGCATTGTAAAATCGTAACGCATACACACACAGTGATGGATAGGTTATTTCTGGATTGTTGTGGCATAATAAATCGGCAAATACCAAAACTTGATATTAATCTGCCAAACATATACTTGCATATTATTGTATATTCGAACTGGAAAAAATTCGATCTTTGGCCAGAGTGAATTACGTAAACATGCTTTTGGGACAGATTGACAGTAAAATGAATATGTTCATAATTTAGCATACTTTAACATATATCTATGATAGTAAATCTGCAGTTTTTAACACTTTTTGGGCATTAGAATAGTATGAGCATGCTTCTGGATTTTAGCAGTTTGCATAATCACGAAAATCAGGCAAAATTTAAACGAAATTAGCATGCTTTAAACCAATCAGTTTTGCAGATTTATTAATCTTTCAATTGGGACTAATCCGTACGGTTTTTGGCTCTGATACCACTGTTGGAAATAATTAGGACTAACCTAGATGCGGAAGTATACCGTCGATAATAGTCCACAATAAGAATACCAAATATCTAAGAATGAATCCTTAGCGGCTACTAGAGTCGCCTTGTAAAATCCACGTTCTAGACCCGATTACTCCGCGGTAATGGTAGAGTAATTGTGAGGAGAGAGAGAGAAATGATATTTCTGTTTTATATGATTGCCTCCTTAGCTGACCCTCCCAAACCTCCTTATATAGGTATTGGGGGGGTTAGCAATTAGGGTTTAAGGAGACCTCTTAGTGGCCGTCGGGCCTCAACTAATGGGCCCGGCCTACAGCTACCGAAACCGAAATCATAACCGAAACCGCATTTTGAATCCTTACACACGCCCAACCTCATACAATTACCCATAGTTGTCGGATTCTCTCAACTACCCAGTATACCGCGAACCGATTCACAGGATCTAGAATACAATACTTTCGCGTACCAATTCCCCAAATCTGGCGAATTTAGTGAACTCATCTCCTACCTCAATGGTAGTGCACATTTTTGTGATTCATAGGCTTGATTTTCAAGAAAAATGGAAGGATTTCTGAGTTTGCCATGAATGAGCAAAACGAGAAGAAGAGAGAGTGAGAGAGAGAAATAAGGATTAATTTGAAAACGTTGCCCCGTTGGGGGGGCATTTGGGGGGAAGAGAGAGAACCCTCATTATTAAATCATTTTATGAGTCTGTATGATATGTGAAGTTTTAAAATGGGAGACTAAATGTACTAATAACAACCCTTGCATATCAAATTCTCCATTAGGCGGCGAATCACGTACTCGAATTCGTCTCTCGTACCGGAGCATACCACGTTCCAGGTAAATATGCAATTGCCCCCTCCACCCTACCTGGCTGTTAACGGAGAAATATTATGTTGGAAAGGGGGCTAAGGTGAGTTAATAAGCGGCTATGTTACAGGCATTCAACAGTGACAAAATTAGTTCTGGAGACCTAAATTTTAGTAAAAAAAATTCTAAATTCCAATTTTACATAATAAGATGACTCCAAGTTCTAGCAGCCAGGGAGTTTATCATTTCAAGTCCGTTAATTAAGCCAAAACCCCACACTGACACCCAGCTCCCACCGGAAACCCCGAACTTAATGACCGAGGGTGGCGATACCCTGACCTATGTCAATTGCAATCAGCCGCCTCTACCTCTCTCTCTTTTATGTTGTTTTGGGGGGGGGGGGGGCTATAACTGACTCCTCCAAAGCCTAGTTGCTATGTGATTAAAGAAAATGTGCATTTATGAAAATGAGGTCGTGATGCATACCCAAAACTGGTTGCAATCAAAGGTTTCATAACTGAACCAAGCATAATTGATGTAGGATGCTCTAAGAGCAATTTCTACAAAGGTGAATAATTGATGTAGGACGCTCTAAAAACAATTCTCACACCGAGAAAATTCATACAAGAATTTTGAAATACTCAGTAGTTTAATTCAATTCACATCTGCCTCCTAATACATTACAAAAGAGTTTAAATAGAGAAGAAACTTAAAACATTAAAGAAATAAATAGAGACCTAATCCAAGAGATATTATTCGCTAGCTAAAAGAATAAACGAAAAGATAATATTCCTAAAAGATAACCTAAAAAGATAAAAATATTTATATATGCTAATATTAAGATATACTCATATCTTCTTAATTTCTCTTTATCCGTATCCTGCATCATTGTCCCCTAGTTGGAAAAAACTTGTCATCGAGTTTTGTATAGCGGTAGAAAGAAGGAATCCAAGTAAAGAAACAACTTCATTGTACTCTGCAAATGGCAAAACTGTAAGGCTTTCAACTTCTCCAAGAAATGCAGCAATGCAATTACGGAATGTAACTTCTTGCCAACTAGAAGTTCATTAGGGATGAATAAATCAACATGCTCACTTTCAAGTCTTGACATCGAATGTAGAGTATTGTCCATGAAAGCATGATTAAGGATTATAAATTCAGCACTAACATGTATACCGACTGCTTGGTCCATTTCGAATTTTCTTTGCATACGGTCAGATTTTTCAATGTCCATTGAATATTCATGGGGGAGAATGAAAGAGTTGTTTGCTATTATTATTGATTCTTCATTCACTTGTATTAGTGGTTGGACATCCTCCTCGTTAAGTGCCTCAGTAAAAGCATCCACATTGCTATCTAGAATGAACATTCTTTCACTGTGGGCTTCATTTGCATATGACACATAGTCCCCAACTTGCACTTCTTGATTCATAGAATAGAGGATGTTGTTGTTAACATCATTTGCCTCGATATTTGGAAGTTGACGATACTATATGACTTGGATATCTGCTTCGATATTTTCATTTTCTAAAGTCTCTTCTTTCTTGTTCTCAATGATAAATCCCATACATCATAATAGACTGGATCTGTCTCATGCAAAAAAGAAGTCGGTTCTTTCCTAGAAGATCTTAGAGATGAAACCCTACAATATCCAATGAGAAGCTTCGAAGGAATCAAAGGAACTCTAGGAAGTTCATGATCCCACATATACTGATGAATGTAGGGCTTACAACGACAAATGAATTCAGTAGCAAAGTAAAGATCTAACTCACAACAACCGTCGTAAATCTGGCGACCTTGAAGTTTGCAAAAAACATGGACAGCATCCCGATAAGAGTAAAAGTTCACTTGAGCATGAAAATCACCCCTTGTCTGAAATCTGAAAATCTTTTCTCCATCTCCGTAAGGAGAACAAATTTGGTACAGAACATTTGTCGTAACAGAAAGTGCTTTATAATGAATTATCACAAACAAGGCCCGATGATGTTTTTTACACCTAACCATGGTTGCAACAGCGGTGATAAGGGCCTTCTAACAGCCGCAGTAGTGAATAGCAACCACAGACAATAGCTTGAGCTACCATGGATGAATTCCAGCAAGAGGAGGGGCGACAGTAGGAGGACAACATGGATAAAGAGGGTGATGTCCCTCTCTGCCATTGACCGAGTGTACTAAAGCCTTCACTTTGTAATTGCAGTTCGTAACTTAGGTTTGGCTGTTTGGTGACAACCAATTGAAGCAAGAGTTAATGCAATTTGCCTCAATCGATTTGGGGTTTGTGGCTGATATTAAGTAGGTAATGCAGCAATGAAATCAATTTTGGATGATTTTAAAGCAATCAAGGGTGAATTTGAGGTCTAGGGTTTCGAATTAGGGTTAAGGTTTTGCAAGTGGGTGAACAATCAATTGAACCAATTTTGATGCGATTTAACTGAATTGACTGAGGAGTTTGGGGCGAAATTCAATGGGAAATCAAGGAATGAAGCCAGTTTTAAGAGTCTTTGATTGATTGAGGGCAAATTTGAAGGCTAGGGTTTGCAAAACTGGGGCAATCTGCGAATTAGGGTTTCGATTTTTTGGAAATTCTAGGGCTCCGGTTGTCGGCTGGGGTCGATGGCTGTGTGGTGGTGGTCGACTAGGAGGGTC
>JACYFF010031954.1:3598597-3614704 GCA_017589665.1 Selenicereus undatus | reverse complement strand
TGAGTGAACTTTTCTTGATTAGTTAGTGAACTCACTTAGGTTTTTGGGTGCAATTCTATGGTGTACTCATGTTTATCCCCAATCAGTTTTAATAGTGAACCTTCCTCAATGCAGTAGTGAACAAACACCAAGTAAGTAGCTAGTGAACGTATATGTAAAAATCAGATATCAGTATTTATTTTGAAAGTGGAATTGTGAGCTTGAATTCTAAGTGAACTTTTCTTAGTTACTCAGTGAACTTACACATAACATATTATTGCTATAGGTGCACACATACTTGTATTGAATATAGAAAAGGAACTATTGCAGTTTCACATTATAAAAGCTGGAGTTTGGGAACATTGTGTGCACTATGCACGTTGGGTTTAAACTATATTGTACTACATAATATTGGAGTAGCACTACTACTAGAGGTGTGGTTTTTCTCCTTGTCTTTGTTGGTAGTCTTTTTTGGCTGCCTCTTGGAATTGCATTTGCAGGTAGTTCACTGGTAGATTGACTCATCTGGTCATCAGTATTAGTTGGCTCTGATTCTTTGTTGTGTGCTTTCGCTTGTGTCTCACCTTCAGCTTCACTGACCAATGTTCTGCAAGATATAGTTGTTGTCATATATATAGCTAGTTGCCCATAATTCCTTAGTGAACTAATGCACAGTAAATAGTGAACCAAGTAAAATTTACATATACACCAAATTAGCATGTTTTTCAGTGAACGTTCCTCAATTGCTCAATGAACTGAGTAAAACTGTTACTCAGTGAACCTTACTCAATGAATTACTCAGTCAACTAAGTAAAATTTACAATGAACATTACTCAATTACCCAGTGAACTCACCCAGAAAAAATAGTGAACAATATTAGTTTTAGTAGTTTTTCACTGTCATTCATTTTTTAATCTGTTGTTGTTCACTAGCCACAAAGTTTTTTAGGATTCGTTCACTATAATTGTGATTATGGTTCACTTTTGCTTTCAACAACACATGTTTGCAATATCCCCAACAAAACCAAGCCACCAAACATCCAAAGGTGTCTGTAATTGCAAAATTGAGATCAAAAATTACTACCCTAATTCATTCACTCTTTATCATGTAGTTCACATTTGTTTCGCCCACACATGTTCAAATACACTATGTCAACTACAACTTATAACTCACAAGATACCTCAATACCCCCACAATCAAGCAACTGAACCTCCAAATTTGTATTTAGTTTCAAAACTTTGAGCAGAAATTAGAGCATCATTTACCTCGATTTTCGCTTATATGTAATTGTCACTCCAGATTGTCTCCTACTGTTGTGGTTCAATGCATTATTGGTTTCATTGCCATCAGTTGCATGCATACCTTTATCTTGATATGCTATTGTTGCTGGGTTCAGAGATGATTTGAAGTGAGTTTTGATGCTCTTCAATGTTGAGATTATTGCTTGAAACTATGCAGTTGCTTGCGTTGGTGATGCACGAACTAATTTAGAGAGAGAATAAGTGATATTGAAGTGCAGTAATTTTTGTTTCTGAACTGTCTTTGACAGTTACTTTGTGGGGCTGCTCGTTGATGGTAGTGGGGGGTGTGGGGATTCTATTTTTTGTTTTCTTTTTTTTTAAATTTGAAATCTATTTTGTATCCTACGTGGCATTTTTTGTCCACGTGTATGTGAGAGTATAAACTCCCAGGTGTACATAATAGGTATTGTCATTTGAGGCTCGCCTTCAACATAAATCCAAGACAGATAGACTGCCAACAGTTGAAGCATGCACAGTGTGCTGTTGTGGTCATTATACAAGCAGCAAACCCGGTGAACTCCAAAGATCAACAGAATTGTTTAGTATTTATCTACTTGCGAGGGAATCGCAGTATGAACAGATTGACTACCCTAGTTCATGATCATATACAGCCATTTGTTTCTTTTTCAGCTAATAGTATGCAAAAGTCTAATCATATCCCTAAATCCACTGCTGGACATAACTGTGCTGCATTGGCTGAATTGCTCAACGTGCTATAACCAATTGACCTATTAAATTTTGTCGAGCTGCAAAAAGAATCAGCTATGAGCAGCTATTAATTAACCAAGCATCATATAACAGCTATCTTTTCCAAAGAAAACAAGACTAGATTAACTTGTAATTGAAGGGGCATATAAGATCATGATATATGATAGGTTCAGAGGGACACCCCAAAATTCATATGTAAAGTTGCTGTTGCACTCGGATAATTATTAATGAATCTATAGGTACCATAAAGTTCTGTCAGTGCGTTGTAGATCAGGTAAAAACAGAGACTCAGGAATCAAGTTTTCAATTTTTATTTATTGTTTTCTATTGCAGGACTCCAAGGATTCGTCTGTGGAAGCGAGCACAAAGTGAATAGCATCCCAATAATTGGAAAGCGCAACAATATTGCATGTTGGTTACCCACCTTAATCAAATGCATATGGATCGTCTCCGTCAGCATATGGATTCAAAGACCCTTCAGAGAACAAATCACCTATGTTGGATGGCTGAGAGTAACCCTTTATCCTAGTTCCCTGCATTCAGAAAAGAAACCACCGCAATGACTTCCAACTGCATGAACCAAACGGGCTAAATCTAAACATACACACGACCTTCAGTTGAATTTAAAATTAAGCCCTTACATTATGGAGTTCCACAGGACTAGGTAGTGGAGTCCGTATATCCAAGCAGAACAATTAACATACTAATCTCTAATCAATTGGGAAGTATTCAGCATAAAGTGATACAAAATGACCTAGCAAGCAAACAGCATCTCTTAGGTCCTATTACCTTCACGGAGCTTCTTGGAGTATTGCCTTTTGGTGTGGCCCCCTTTTTATGCTTCCTTGGATCCTGTGACAACAGAGGACGTAGAGTTTAGATTTTGTCATGCCATGTTGGTCACACTGCTGCAAGCCATTCCCATTGACTAGTCCACTGATGTACATACCCCAAACATGACAGTACTCTTAGTTTTTCTCCGTTTAGTAACAGTTCCTCCATTAGTTGTTTCCACTTCATACTCGCGATGAGTTACCTGTAATGGTATTAACAGGCAGAAACATGAGGATATGTCGGGCAACAATTGAACACTTATGAACAAATGGGCTGGAAGCATAGTCCATCAGAGCTTTTCATGACAGCTTTTTATCAGATTTACTGATTAAAAGGATCTTGACCAGTACAGATAGCAACCAACAAGTTTCCTTTATTCAGAATATGGCAACCAACAAGTTTCCATTACTTCAGAAAAAAGCTCACCTTCCGCCCGTGCTTGGAGATATCCATTAGGTTCCCTGAATTTGCTTTCTCTACTTTCTTTAGCAAGGTTGAAACTGGAGAAAGCATTGTACCTTCATATGGTAAGTCCTAGCAATTGTCATAGTCAAAGCAGCTTAATCAGTCGGTCTGAGACCTTGAGATAAACTGTCACTGAGAGAGAAGACATTATCCTGCAGGTAAGTTGCATCAGATCATATCTTTCAGCTCACTCTCTTACCTGAGTATGCACGTTTTTTTTCATACTGTCTGGATCTCTCATTCTCGTTGACGTAACAGAGTAATCCTGCGAGGAACAGAAATGTTTTAATGATGTCCTTTTCTCTATCTACAATATATTATTTCATAAGCCACTGGAACCTGCTCAAGCAGAGCTTTGAGACGAAAGTGGAAAAGAATGAATCTACTGTCACACAACTATTTAAGAACATCTTGAAGATATTTCAAAAATATATAAACAATAGACAGTTGCAGAAGGTTTCTTCGCTTGTGGCGGAATAACAATCGGGTCCACGCAACACATAAGCAACTTTCAATAGAATTAATTCAAAAGTGATGATAAATATGCATCAGTGCTCAACTAGTCATTCATTAAAAGATCTGTAAGTTAGTGTTAAACCTTCTTTGAGTTCACTTCTTGGTCCTCTTGGGGCTTGTCACTCATTACTTTCCACTGGAGCTGCAGTAAGGCCCTTTGCCTTTCTTCCTGTAATTTTGAGATCATGCAATTTTAATATTTTTATTCGGAGAAGGGGAAGGGGGGATTATTCTTAAAATCCTTGAGTTGAAAGGGCCACCTTTGCTTTCTGAAGATCCAGCTCCTGCTGAAGTTGTCTGCATGCATCTTCATTCTGCAATCTTAAGGCTCTTATTTGGGCTTCATGCTCATCCCTGAGTGTTATTGTTTTCTGAAAATTTCAAAATTGATTTAGCAAGTGAAGCTTGATTGTAAAATACAAAAGTAACGGTACATAACCTCTCTGAGTTCACTTTCTGCTTGGAGCTGGATGCGCTTCACTTCTTCCAAGTGGTCAGATTTAAGAGTTAACTCTCTCTTTTCGTGCTCCTTCTTCATGCGATCAATCTAGAATAGGACAGCGTGAAGATTAACTAGGAATTCAAAATTTTGGCCACCACAAATCCACTGGATGACATTGTTTTGTGAAATCTGAAAGTTCAGTGTGTGTGATGCATACCATGAACATGGATGTTAACTCTGCGGAGCAATATGTCAATATACAACGTCCAACATTCCACCAAATAACCCACCTATTATGTATACTGACTATGTAACAATGGAAAAAGTTGCACATAACCTATAATGATGAGCTGAACACCCAGTTTTTATGCACATTGACTCAAGACTCCAACTTCAGAGCATCATACCATTGGAGATTCACATTGTCTCCTTCCAAAACATACCTTAACAGTGTGCTCGTCTTGAATACGCTCCAAGTGCTGCCTTGATTCTTCCTTCCACTGATCAAGTCTTTGCTCATACATTTTTTCCTTCTCTGCAATTATGCTGGCTACCTAGTGGTACAAACAGGGATCATCACATTTTATGCCAGCATGTTGGAACAAAGAACAAGAACACCCAATTTATCCTCTTAGTTAATAATAGTTAGCTGACCTTGTCTTTCTCAGCATTAATTATCTCCTGCTTTTCAATCTCATACTTCTTCCGTATTTCATTTATTGCCTGTTCAATGGCAGTTAATGAATGTCAACTAAAAAAACTAAATGAATTTTTCATGTATACTATGATGTCCTGATAAAATATGTCACCTGATCATTCCTGTGGGATATCTCCTTTAAATGCCTCGATAACTCTGATTGCTTGCTTTCAAGCATAGCATCATACTGCTTCTTAGCTTCACTGAGCTTACTTTCTGCACTTACTAATAACCCTTGAATCTGTGAAAACACTTTTGGTGGTTCAGTTCATGCCCAATGTTTCATAGATATTTCTTTTCTTATTTCTTTTTTTTTGGGGGGGGGGGGGGGCCGCATCTTAATGAGACTGTCTCCAAAACCTCTGCTTTTTGGTCTTCCAAGTGCTTCTGTTTATCCTGGAATTGTGTGATGAGTTGTTCCCTTTCCACCAAAGTAACATCACGCTTGTTCACTTGCTCCTCCAGTAACTGCACTTGGTGATTGAGCTTCACAATCTCCTTGTGAAATTCATTGATCTCATCCTCCTTTTTATGCAAATCTGCCTGCATTTTTTCCATAATCTCATTCTTTTCGAACTCGGATTCTGATAATTTCAGCAACAAATCTTTCTGCAGGTTTAGAGAAAAAGCCTTTCAGAGGATGACGTATGATGCTAGAGCAGAAAACAGGTCAGATTACACAGCCAAGAAACCTTGTCAGCCTCAGATGTTTTTAAGTTCTCCAAGAGATTGGCATCCTGCTCTTCCAATTTGACAATCAATTTTTCAGCATCACTCTTCTTAGTAGCAAGAGTCTCCGCTTCAGATTCTAACTTCCTTGTCTTCTCTTCTGCTAAGCGACATTCTTCTGCATGTTGCACCATTGCAGATTCTTGCGCCCTCTGAAGTTCACACACCTTATCAATTAGTCCCTGATTAGCCGATTGAAGTTCATCTTTTTCTGATGTCATGCGCACATGTTGATGATAAAGCAGATCATATTGCTGCTGAGAACGCTTGACAGTTAGCCCTCTCTCATGTTCAGCCAACTTGGAACAAGAATCATAAACGGAGCAGAGCTGAGCAATTTTTTCTGAGATAGCCACACTTTGCTCATCCAATGCAGTCACTTGAGAAGCAAATCCATTAACTGCATCTTTCAGATTGTGTATCTCCTGCATTGCATTTGCCATTTGTTTGGCAAACTCATCATTGCTAGATTGGACATCATTCTTCTCCCTTTCCAAAACTCCAATAGCATCTCTCATCCGCAAGAGATCCCCTTGTCTCCGTTCCAGTTCCATATTTGCTTCATCCAATTTGGATTTTAAGTTTTCACCAGCCGATTTATTTAAAATCACGTCTGCTTCAAGGGATTTGATCAAATTATCTGCATACAAAATACCACCAGAGAAGACTGTTAAGAATCTTCATTTTGAAGGACTTTACCTAAGAATTGTCTAAAGACTAAAGCATCCACACACGCACATGTGCACGCGCTTCTGAAGAAAATAAAATATAAAATATAAAATATTGCACAGACTATAATGTAAAAGCACACAGGGCTTTAGCCACTAAAGATTGTATACAAGTGGGAACCCTATCGAAAAATTATCAAACCCATGACCGAGCAGGTAAGAACAAGTCCAACAGGTTTCAACCATGCTTCAAAAAATGACGACCCAACTCATGGCGCCTGTGTGCATATCAAGAGAAATGAAACCAGCGAGTAGGTTCAACCGATCATCTGAGTTTGGAATGATTTTGCACACCCAGTGTACATTTGCACCCACTATTGTGTCGTTCATACACTCTAATCTACAGGTTCTTATACATCATTCCTCAAGAAATCTATATAGATATAGTTTCAAGTAGAGTTTGAATACCTTTTTCCTCCATAAGTTTGGCAGATTTGGATATTTCATCTTCATAAAACGCCTCTTTCTCCTCTTTCTGCAACTTAAGTTCATTCAGTGCCCGGTCACCTAAATGTAGGTTTCAAACAAAATTCATCATAACATGCACGAGAGGCTTCATAAATAAAATTTACATTTTTGCCAACTCCTTCACGACTAGGGATTATCTTCTTCCTTGTTTTCCCCTATTCTTTGTTTTTTAATAAAATTTAGATCCATATATTGAGTACTTAGAAGAATGAAAACGTACGTTCTCGAATAATTTCTTCTGCTGACCCCAACTTGATGGACAAATTATTCATTTGATCATTCAACTTATCCAGTGCTGCTGAATTTGTCGTCAATTTTTCTTCAATTGACTGCTTGTCGTTCTCCGCTGTTCAAACATGCTTAAAACGTCAGAAAAGTATCAAAACAGGATTCATGAAATTCTCGCAAACAAATGTGCTTAAAGTTACCATCCTGTACTTGACTCGCTAAAACCTGCAGGGTTTCAGTGAGTTGATCACACAAAGTCTTTGTTGAAGATAATTTCGATTCCAGTCCTTGCCAAAGCTTCTCATCCTCTTTCTGCTTCACTTTAAGCTTGGCATTCTCATTTAAAGCAGTTTGTAGTTTCTCTTCCAGCACATGTATATGCTCCAGAGATTTCTTCAACTTCGAATTCTACAAATTTACGGGAAACAGAGAGAGAAAAAGATTCTTCAGCTAATAACCAGTTAAAACTTCAGCAAAATTCGAATGAAACATTTACATCTACAAAAACTTGCGCTGCATTTTGGGCGAATGGGGAGATGGAGAGAGACTGAGAGAGATAATACCGCAGTATTCAGATCAGTCCTTACAGATGCCTGCTCCTTGACCAATTTCTCTGGAGAGTTTCAATATGAGAAGTAATCAAACATCAAAACGCAGCATTTTTTGAAATCAACCGTGAAAATTAGATGACGAACCAGCAGTGAGCTTCAAATTCGCAAAACTGCCAGAGGTAATCGGTTCGGACGATGATCGTGAAGAGATTGACAAAGTTTTCGCTGTTCCAGAGCTCGATCCTGTCAATGATTTGAAATGATCCAAAGTTTTTATGCCAATTAACCCTAATTTCTGCATTTCGAAATGCTTGATTCTCGATTTCGATGCTTTTGTTTACTGTTTGATGATCGCAAATGCAAGCTTGTGTCGATCTTAGTTAAGAAACCCTAAAAGTCTGCCCTGGAGCGCTCTCTCTCTCTCTCTCTCTGTGTGTCTCTCTCCCTCTCTCTCTCTCTCTAGCTATGGAGAAAATGTGTCAGCAATTTGAAATGAAGTTTCGCGCCAATAAACGTGGTATTTATAGTTTTCTTTGTGGGAGTGCGAGTCACTGTGCACCACATGTCACGGGGCCATTACCCTCTCCCTAAAAAGGCAGTCTGATGGGATGTGCAGCGCCACTGTTTATAAGCTCAGGACCCTTCCACACTTTTTTCGATGTGGGACTTTTTTATCCGTGACACTCTCCCCCACCCAATCCTGTGACGCCCTTGTTACAGATGGGCCCCCTGCCTACCCCGCCTGTCGGAGCGCTTGGCGGGACATCGTAGTCGGGTCTAGGTTGGCTCTGATACCACTTGTCATGGGCCCATTACCCTCTCTCCAAAAAGCCGATCTGATGGAGTGTGCAACGCCACCGTTTATAAGCTCAGGACCCTCCCACACTTTTTCCGATGTAGGACTTTTTTATCCGTGACACACAGCACAATCATACGCAATTAAGCACATGTGCATTAAAAAGCGAAAGTTTAGCCATTACAAAAATTGTTTTAGAAATTAACTGTGCATTTAGAAAATGACTTTCAACTCTCAAGCATATAGTTATTTACAATGGGTTTCACACATATTTCGATTTCCTCCTAATCCTTTGCATTTTCCGATCTTCTGATAAGTTAATAGAACAACATATTGGATAATCGAAGGCTCAAAATATCTTATTTCTTCCGATTCTACTATTTCTTGTTAAGATTTTTTAAACATCATTATAAATGATAAATTAAATAGAGCCCTATGACAAAGAGTATTAAAGGCTTGTATGCTTTTCGTATCCCGAAAACTTTTTTTTAAAAAAAAACCCTCAAAAAATTGAACATATTTAAACTTTTAAACCTTAATCACCATCTCTCCTTCTTTTTCAGTTTTTTAACATTTTGTTTAAATGAAAAGAAGAGGAGGAAATGAGGGTTAATTAACTCTCACTCCCTCGTTTGGAAATATTAAATGGGGGGAAGAGGAACGGAGAGAAATATTGCACATTCATTCATCTCATGTTTATTCAACCTCAAAATGAGGGGGAGAGAATGGGGGTATTTATAATAGTTCTTCTTCTTTCCCTTCCATCCCCTCTCATAACATATTTCAACAAAAAGATATAAATTACCTTCAGTTCCTTCATTTTCCTTTCATTAACTTCCCCATCTCTTTATCTCATCTCCCCCCCCCCCCACCTCAATCTGAATAGTACGTAAGAATCAAGTATCAAGCTTTTTTTATCCCAATAGCAAGCCTTAATTTCCCAGTCTTGTTTATGGTCTTAATTAAGTTTACTAGCGTTTCTTCGTCAATAAAATTTGTCTTCCTAACTATGAGAGTTTGTTTGTCCTTTGTTGATGAACGTTACTATCTCTCGTATTATTATGGTATGAAACCATGAATGATTTCTACGTTCAAAATACAGCAACTCGAACGATATGTATCTGCTAACCATTGAATTGTCAGTCTAAGTGGATCTATTATTGGCGGACGTCTTCTAGAACTAGTTTTTATTATATTGATCCATTCCACTTAAAGAATATGGACATTTCTGACAATCTCCAAATGTTATGTGGGCTTTTTTGAAATGTACTTTTTCATATGGCTTATTGGATATGGACAATGGGGGCGTTGGACATAAATAATCAATACTTAACTTAACAAATGGCAACAAATGATATGTACATAGAGCTTGTTCGTTGAGAATCTCCTATATTAAAAAATAATAATAAAAATTAGTACCGTCTTTGCCCTTGATTCTATCTCAACGTTCACAAGATTTTCTTTGATATAAATGAGGGATGATTATGAGCCATTTGTACCCCTTATAAAATAGAGTACTCCTTCTCAATGCACACATTAATCTACTATTGGGTCTATTAGGGTATCAAATTCGAACTTTCGTTTTATCTTTTACCTCAATAAATTTTCTCCAATACCACATAGAATAAGCTCTTATTATCTTAAATAGACTAACACCTTAGGTAGTAGTTACGAACCAGATGTGCCCATAAAATCTCCTTCGTAAATGTAACAGGCCACATATGCTTATATAGGGTAGCAATGGCCCATTTTGAAACATTCCTAATGTTTAAACCACTTGCAATCAATTAGTAAGTTTTCCAAGCAACAGGAATCTTTTCAACATCTCTCATCCTTAAAATATTGTTAACTAACTCCAATTGCATACATGCGTGAGTTGCTGCAAAGGCCAGCCACAAATCTTCTTGTATATGTTTTTCAACTAAAACTTTATAAATAGTCTTATTTAACTTTGCTTGACTTGAGAAGTACACAAAGACACCTAAAAAAGAAGGAAGTCTCTATGGAATCTAGAAAATTGCCAAAGTCTTTCCTCAGTTTAAGCATCAATCTCAACCACAATAATGTGAGGCTTTCTAGTATTAGCTTGCTAACTAGTGCAAATGCAAACTAATTTTATATATTACTAATTATCCGTATTTTTTGATATCATTTTATATATTTCAGCTAACTTAGCAATCAATTTTGTAATGCATTCATTTTTACCATTTAGCTAAACAACTATTCATTAACGATTAGATTATGGTAATATTAACTGTTAACTACTTCAATATGATTATAGATGGTAAGAGTTGGTCGATTCGTGAAACTAACTCACAAGACCGGTCATTCAATCCAATTTTAACTGAAAATTGAACAAAGGATTTAGGTCCGAACTACATATGATTTGACCCAAATTGACTTAACTTAATTTAGATTCGATCTAATTACGAGTCGATGTCCAAAATTGATCCGAGCCACGACCTCATTAACACGAATTACCCTGATCCAAAGGGATATATTCTTGAACAAGAGGACGAAAAACAAGAAATTTGAACAAAAGCACCAAATTAATGATACATTTTATTTTGCACATTGTGTTTTGATATTTAGGTAGGCTTAAAAGGGAGGGGATCATTGTTAGTAAAATTAATATGGGCATGTATGCTAAAGGATCATAGCCTCATATGTTGTAGGATCTAACAACAAAATAATATGGAGAATTGATAGCTAACTTGAATTTCACCCGAACCCAAAATAATCATATAACAGTTAAGAATCAAAAGTGATCCAACTCAAATAGGTTAAACTAACGTCAAATTGACCTAGTATTTAAAAAAATCCGTTATAACCCGAACCTGTATGATTAAGCATAAATCCAGCCCAATTGATTCGATTACCGCTTCTATTAATAATAACTATGTACTAACCAAGCAAACATCAATTTTACTGAAAAAAGTAATTTCGTCCACATCAAAAGATTTCCGGCCTTTTCCGGTTTGCAAAATTCCAATGCACCACGGCCCCCATTACCATATTACCTAGGCGGTGCACGAATTCCCACGAAATTCATCCCACTGTTCATATTCACAGCCAAGCGAATTCCTGATCGATCTCTGTGTCTCTCTCTCCCTCTCTCTCAATGCCACCCTCCGACCGGATTGCTTTGGAATACACCTCCATCATCCCGCTTCCGGCTCAATTTCCGGCACACCTCTTCGCCGGCGGTCTCTTTCCCGACCCCATTGTCCCTCCTTCATTGGTCAGATGCGTCTTATTCTCTTCTTCTTCTTCTTCATGTCGAATTCGCCGGAGAAGAAGGGGGGCCGTTGTGTTTTCATCGGTGAGTTTGACGGATTGCAATTCTCCAGTTTGTGAGAATACCACAGGAAATGAAGCAGCTCAAAAGGTCGTCGATGTTGGTCGGAAATTCGTGTTAAGGAGACGCGGTGCTATGAACTCCACCAAGCACTTGTGGGCTGGTGCCGTTGCTGCCATGGTTACCAGGTTCCCTTTTTTCTTCGATTTTTCTTACATTACACCATCTGTCCGCATTTGTTGTTTTGGTAAACGGCTTGAATTACGAATTCTTTCTGTGAATGTCCGAAATTGTTAAGTGCCCATTTTACTGCTATAGAGATTATTCACAAATGCATCTAATTCTGAAGAATTTTGTTCATGGTCGCTAGCTCAAGCGGTCGTTTCATGGGATGTGACTTTGATTCTTTATGCTAAAAGCAATTTAGAGCAGTACATAGACTATAGAGGTTTGCTTTAGCCATTTTATCTATTGGGTACCCAGACATTTGGCTGTTGAATTTGTTGACATCTGATTAGTGTGAAGTAGGTTCGCAATTTATGCGTTGAATTGCCGGAGGTCTAGCTTATTGAGGGATCGTTTGGTTCCAAAGGTGGAATGGAATGGGTTCACGCCAACAGATATTTGAATGGTACCTGATTCCTAATATCACTTGTTTGGTTCCACTTAGGAATGAGAAAATTTGATTCCAGTGGTAGAAGTTTCCATAAACAAGTGGGGAGGGAAAGGTTTATTCAAACCTATTCCTGAAGGTTTTAATGACATTTTAGGTATGTGATTTCGAATAAAAAATCATGAATCAAACACCAGATATGGGAATTAACAATTCCATACCCATGCCTAGAAGGGGGGAAAATAGTGAATCAAACGATCTCTGAGCTATACAACAACAACAACAAACTCCCAAAGTGGGTCCCGCTTTCGCGGGGTCTGGGGAGATCCAGCTGTAGGCAACCTTACCTCTACCGGTATTCCTACCCATAGAGAGGTTGATTCCATAAGACCCACAAAACAGTTTTGAGAAAAAGGTTTGGAGAGAAAACAATTGCAAAACCATTTACCGAAGTATGAGAAAGGGGAGGAGAAAAGGTTCCGGATAAGCGAATAAAGAGGGGGTGGAGACGTACCTCAACAAATCCTGGGCGCTTGGTGTCGTGACAATCCGAAAAAGCATGACCTGCAAACAAGCAAACCAAAACCCACCCCACCCCACCCCACACTGCCTAGGCTACTGCCTCCTACGAAGCCGGTCCCCTACAATCAGGGACCTTAATCTTGTCCCGCCACAACCTCCTATCCTGAGCCATGTCCTCCGTGAGACCGACAACTCTCAGGTCCTCTCTAACCACCTCTTCTAGGCTCTTCTTCGGCCTACCTCTCCCTCTCTTACCACCGGGTGGGTTGATACTCTCGCATCTTCGCACCGGGGCGGCCACACTTCTCCTCTTCACGTGGCCGAACCATCTGAGCCTCGATTCCCTCATCTTCTCCTCTATGGGGGCCACTCCAGCTAGGCCCCTAATAACCCCATTCGTAATCCTGTCCAATCTCGTAAAACCACACATCCACCTGACCATCCTCATCTCAGCTACCATCAACCTCTGGACCTGCGCCTTTTTTAGAGGCCAACACTCCGATCCATAGAGAACCGCCGGTCTAACTACCATCCGATAGACTTTGCCTTTCAAACCCATGGGCACTCTCTTGTCACACAGCACCCCTGACGCTGACTTCCACTTTTGCCAGCCCACGCTAATCCGCTGGCTAATATCCTCGTCAATGTCCCCATTCTGCTGGATGATCGAGCCCAGATACTTGAATTTGGCGACCTTCGGTATTGCCCTCCCATCCAGTACGATATCTCCCCCCTCTTCTATCCTTCCGCTGAAACAACAGTGAAGGTATTCCGTTTTCGATCTACTCAACCGGAAGCCCCTAGCCTTCAGTGTATGCCTCCAACTCTCCAGCCTGTCATTCACCCCCTGCCTGGTCACATCGATAAGGATGATGTCATCTGCAAAAAGCATGCACCAAGGCACCTCGTCTTGGATACCTCTAGTGAGTTCGTCCAAAACTAATGTGAAAAGAAACGGGCTTAAAGCGGAGCCCTGATGCAAGCCCAGACTAACAGCAAAATCATTGGAGACCCCTGCCGGCGTCCTAACCCTCGTCCGCCCTCCCTCGTACATATCCTTGATAACACGAATGTACGCGGGCGACACCCTTTTCTCTTCCAAACACCTCCACAATACCTCCCTTGGGACTCTATCATACGATTTCTCCAGGTCAATGAACACCATATGGAGATCCACCTTTCTATCCCTGAACCCACTCATGAGCCCTCTGAGGAGGTATATTGCCTCAATGGTTGCCCTGCCTGACATGAAAGCAAATTGGTTTTCTGAAATCTCTACTTCCTCTCGCAGCCTTCTCTCAATCACTCTCTCCCACAACTTCATAGTATGGCTGAGCAGCTTGATGCCCCTAAAGTTATTACAGTCTTGGATATCCCCTTTATTTTTGTACAGTGGGATGACTGTGCTGACCCTCCACTCTCCGGGCATCTTGGCGGTCCTGAAAATAACATTGAAAAGCTCCGTAAGCCACTCTAGTCCCACTTCCCCCATGTACTTCCAAACTTCCACTGGTATCTGGTCCGGGCCTACTGCCTTCCCCTTCGCCATCTTCTTCAAGGCCTCCCTAATCTCCTCCTTTGTTATCATGACGCCCGGACGCTGATCACTACACTCTCCGCCCCTACTACGGTCGTCTCCCCCCCCTTCCCCGTTGAGGAGTTTAGCAAAGAACCTCTGCCATCTCTCCTTAATATCAGCATCCTCAGTCAACACCCTACCATCTTCGTTCTTGATACACCTTACCACACCCAAATCCCTAGTCTTCCTTTCCCTCGCTCTAGCCAGTTTAAGAACCTCCTTCTCCCCTTCTTTCGTCCCCAATTTATGGTACAGTCTATCAAACGCCTGACTCTTTGCTATTGCCACCGCCCTTTTGGCTACCTTCTTGGCCGCCTTGTATCCAATCTTCTTATGAGCCCGCTCGTCTTCTGAACTGCTGCTTATGAACTCCACGTAAGCCTCTTTTTTTGCCTTGACTTTCTCCTTTACCTCTTCGTTCCACCACCAGGCGCCCTCCATCCTGTTGCCGCCTCCCCTGGAAAGACCTAAGGTTTTCTTAGCCGACCTACGGATGCAATCCGCCACAGCATCCCACATCGAGTCGGCGTCTTCTGTCCTCCTCCAAACTCTCTCCTCAGCTAATCTCTCTGCTATTAACTCTGCCTTCTCCTTTGTGAGAGTCCACCACTTAATTCTGGGTTCTTCTGCTCTCCTCTTTGACCTCTTAGGATACTTGAACTCTGCATCCAAAACTAGCAACCTGTGTTGAGTTCCCAGCAACTCGCTAGGAATCACTTTGCAGTCCTTACACGATAACCGAGTTTCCTTCCTCGTTAGGAAGTAGTCAATCTGGGTCTTGCAAGAATTGCTCTTAAAGGTCACCAGGTGGTTCTCCTTCTTCTTGAAGAAGGAGTTGGCCACCACCAAATCAAAGGCCACCGCAAAGTCCAGCACAGTGACCCCTGCCGCATTTCTCTCTCCGAAACCGAGGCCCCCGTGAACCCCATCGTATCCTGCTGCCTCCGCGCCGATATGGCCGTTAAAGTCTCCTCCTATGAACAATTTCTCGCTTTGAGGTACCCCCTGGGTGACCTCATCTAGGTCCTTCCAGAAGAGCTTTTTAGTATCTTCTGCCAGGCCTACCTGGGGCGCGTACGCACTCACCACATTCACGAAAATTGAACCCACCAAAACCTTAATGGCCATAATCCGGTCGCTCTTTCGCCTCACTTCGACCACCTGGTCCGCCAAATCCGTCCCGACTAGAATGCCAACTCCATTCTTCGCCTTGGCTGACCCCGAGTACCACAGCTTGTACCCATCAATCTCTCTAGCTTTCGCCCCAACCCACTTCGTCTCCTGGACACACGCTATACTAACCTTACGTCTATGCAGAGACTTAACTAATTCTATCGACTTACCCGTGAGGGTCCCAATGTTCCAGGATGCTAGGCTTACCTTCCGCAACCCTAACCCTCTCCTAACCCCAAAACTCCCCGGAGGACAGGCTGAAGCAGCTACATGACCCGCCACAGACGTTGACGTCTACGAGGCCGACGACCACCCTAAAGGTCTACAAACTAAAGGACACCCGAGCAAGCTGGTCAACTACCCTCCAACCACAAAAAGAAATAAATACAGCAGGTCTAATTTGTAAACAATAAAGAAGCTAATAAAAAAGCAGGGCAATCCAACCAGACGAACAAAAAAGAAAGAAAAAAAAAAAAAAAA
>JACYFF010031954.1:3451117-3583537 GCA_017589665.1 Selenicereus undatus | reverse complement strand
TTTGTCGAGCTGCAAAAAGAATCAGCTATGAGCAGCTATTAATTAACCAAGCATCATATAACAGCTATCTTTTCCAAAGAAAACAAGACTAGATTAACTTGTAATTGAAGGGGCATATAAGATCATGATATATGATAGGTTCAGAGGGACACCCCAAAATTCATATGTAAAGTTGCTGTTGCACTCGGATAATTATTAATGAATCTATAGGTACCATAAAGTTCTGTCAGTGCGTTGTAGATCAGGTAAAAACAGAGACTCTGGAATCAAGTTTTCAATTTTTATTTATTGTTTTCTATTGCAGGACTCCAAGGATTCGTCTGTGGAAGCGAGCACAAAGTGAATAGCATCCCAATAATTGGAAAGCGCAACAATATTGCATGTTGGTTACCCACCTTAATCAAATGCATATGGATCGTCTCCGTCAGCATATGGATTCAAAGACCCTTCAGAGAACAAATCACCTATGTTGGATGGCTGAGAGTAACCCTTTATCCTAGTTCCCTGCATTCAGAAAAGAAACCACCGCAATGACTTCCAACTGCATGAACCAAACGGGCTAAATCTAAACATACACACGACCTTCAGTTGAATTTAAAATTAAGCCCTTACATTATGGAGTTCCACAGGACTAGGTAGTGGAGTCCGTATATCCAAGCAGAACAATTAACATACTAATCTCTAATCAATTGGGAAGTATTCAGCATAAAGTGATACAAAATGACCTAGCAAGCAAACAGCATCTCTTAGGTCCTATTACCTTCACGGAGCTTCTTGGAGTATTGCCTTTTGGTGTGGCCCCCTTTTTATGCTTCCTTGGATCCTGTGACAACAGAGGACGTAGAGTTTAGATTTTGTCATGCCATGTTGGTCACACTGCTGCAAGCCATTCCCATTGACTAGTCCACTGATGTACATACCCCAAACATGACAGTACTCTTAGTTTTTCTCCGTTTAGTAACAGTTCCTCCATTAGTTGTTTCCACTTCATACTCGCGATGAGTTACCTGTAATGGTATTAACAGGCAGAAACATGAGGATATGTCGGGCAACAATTGAACACTTATGAACAAATGGGCTGGAAGCATAGTCCATCAGAGCTTTTCATGACAGCTTTTTATCAGATTTACTGATTAAAAGGATCTTGACCAGTACAGATAGCAACCAACAAGTTTCCTTTATTCAGAATATGGCAACCAACAAGTTTCCATTACTTCAGAAAAAAGCTCACCTTCCGCCCGTGCTTGGAGATATCCATTAGGTTCCCTGAATTTGCTTTCTCTACTTTCTTTAGCAAGGTTGAAACTGGAGAAAGCATTGTACCTTCATATGGTAAGTCCTAGCAATTGTCATAGTCAAAGCAGCTTAATCAGTCGGTCTGAGACCTTGAGATAAACTGTCACTGAGAGAGAAGACATTATCCTGCAGGTAAGTTGCATCAGATCATATCTTTCAGCTCACTCTCTTACCTGAGTATGCACGTTTTTTTTCATACTGTCTGGATCTCTCATTCTCGTTGACGTAACAGAGTAATCCTGCGAGGAACAGAAATGTTTTAATGATGTCCTTTTCTCTATCTACAATATATTATTTCATAAGCCACTGGAACCTGCTCAAGCAGAGCTTTGAGACGAAAGTGGAAAAGAATGAATCTACTGTCACACAACTATTTAAGAACATCTTGAAGATATTTCAAAAATATATAAACAATAGACAGTTGCAGAAGGTTTCTTCGCTTGTGGCGGAATAACAATCGGGTCCACGCAACACATAAGCAACTTTCAATAGAATTAATTCAAAAGTGATGATAAATATGCATCAGTGCTCAACTAGTCATTCATTAAAAGATCTGTAAGTTAGTGTTAAACCTTCTTTGAGTTCACTTCTTGGTCCTCTTGGGGCTTGTCACTCATTACTTTCCACTGGAGCTGCAGTAAGGCCCTTTGCCTTTCTTCCTGTAATTTTGAGATCATGCAATTTTAATATTTTTATTCGGAGAAGGGGAAGGGGGGATTATTCTTAAAATCCTTGAGTTGAAAGGGCCACCTTTGCTTTCTGAAGATCCAGCTCCTGCTGAAGTTGTCTGCATGCATCTTCATTCTGCAATCTTAAGGCTCTTATTTGGGCTTCATGCTCATCCCTGAGTGTTATTGTTTTCTGAAAATTTCAAAATTGATTTAGCAAGTGAAGCTTGATTGTAAAATACAAAAGTAACGGTACATAACCTCTCTGAGTTCACTTTCTGCTTGGAGCTGGATGCGCTTCACTTCTTCCAAGTGGTCAGATTTAAGAGTTAACTCTCTCTTTTCGTGCTCCTTCTTCATGCGATCAATCTAGAATAGGACAGCGTGAAGATTAACTAGGAATTCAAAATTTTGGCCACCACAAATCCACTGGATGACATTGTTTTGTGAAATCTGAAAGTTCAGTGTGTGTGATGCATACCATGAACATGGATGTTAACTCTGCGGAGCAATATGTCAATATACAACGTCCAACATTCCACCAAATAACCCACCTATTATGTATACTGACTATGTAACAATGGAAAAAGTTGCACATAACCTATAATGATGAGCTGAACACCCAGTTTTTATGCACATTGACTCAAGACTCCAACTTCAGAGCATCATACCATTGGAGATTCACATTGTCTCCTTCCAAAACATACCTTAACAGTGTGCTCGTCTTGAATACGCTCCAAGTGCTGCCTTGATTCTTCCTTCCACTGATCAAGTCTTTGCTCATACATTTTTTCCTTCTCTGCAATTATGCTGGCTACCTAGTGGTACAAACAGGGATCATCACATTTTATGCCAGCATGTTGGAACAAAGAACAAGAACACCCAATTTATCCTCTTAGTTAATAATAGTTAGCTGACCTTGTCTTTCTCAGCATTAATTATCTCCTGCTTTTCAATCTCATACTTCTTCCGTATTTCATTTATTGCCTGTTCAATGGCAGTTAATGAATGTCAACTAAAAAAACTAAATGAATTTTTCATGTATACTATGATGTCCTGATAAAATATGTCACCTGATCATTCCTGTGGGATATCTCCTTTAAATGCCTCGATAACTCTGATTGCTTGCTTTCAAGCATAGCATCATACTGCTTCTTAGCTTCACTGAGCTTACTTTCTGCACTTACTAATAACCCTTGAATCTGTGAAAACACTTTTGGTGGTTCAGTTCATGCCCAATGTTTCATAGATATTTCTTTTCTTATTTCTTTTTTTTTGGGGGGGGGGGGGGGCCCGCATCTTAATGAGACTGTCTCCAAAACCTCTGCTTTTTGGTCTTCCAAGTGCTTCTGTTTATCCTGGAATTGTGTGATGAGTTGTTCCCTTTCCACCAAAGTAACATCACGCTTGTTCACTTGCTCCTCCAGTAACTGCACTTGGTGATTGAGCTTCACAATCTCCTTGTGAAATTCATTGATCTCATCCTCCTTTTTATGCAAATCTGCCTGCATTTTTTCCATAATCTCATTCTTTTCGAACTCGGATTCTGATAATTTCAGCAACAAATCTTTCTGCAGGTTTAGAGAAAAAGCCTTTCAGAGGATGACGTATGATGCTAGAGCAGAAAACAGGTCAGATTACACAGCCAAGAAACCTTGTCAGCCTCAGATGTTTTAAAGTTCTCCAAGAGATTGGCATCCTGCTCTTCCAATTTGACAATCAATTTTTCAGCATCACTCTTCTTAGTAGCAAGAGTCTCCGCTTCAGATTCTAACTTCCTTGTCTTCTCTTCTGCTAAGCGACATTCTTCTGCATGTTGCACCATTGCAGATTCTTGCGCCCTCTGAAGTTCACACACCTTATCAATTAGTCCCTGATTAGCCGATTGAAGTTCATCTTTTTCTGATGTCATGCGCACATGTTGATGATAAAGCAGATCATATTGCTGCTGAGAACGCTTGACAGTTAGCCCTCTCTCATGTTCAGCCAACTTGGAACAAGAATCATAAACGGAGCAGAGCTGAGCAATTTTTTCTGAGATAGCCACACTTTGCTCATCCAATGCAGTCACTTGAGAAGCAAATCCATTAACTGCATCTTTCAGATTGTGTATCTCCTGCATTGCATTTGCCATTTGTTTGGCAAACTCATCATTGCTAGATTGGACATCATCCTTCTCCCTTTCCAAAACTCCAATAGCATCTCTCATCCGCAAGAGATCCCCTTGTCTCCGTTCCAGTTCCATATTTGCTTCATCCAATTTGGATTTTAAGTTTTCACCAGCCGATTTATTTAAAATCACGTCTGCTTCAAGGGATTTGATCAAATTATCTGCATACAAAATACCACCAGAGAAGACTGTTAAGAATCTTCATTTTGAAGGACTTTACCTAAGAATTGTCTAAAGACTAAAGCATCCACACACGCACATGTGCACGCGCTTCTGAAGAAAATAAAATATAAAATATAAAATATTGCACAGACTATAATGTAAAAGCACACAGGGCTTTAGCCACTAAAGATTGTATACAAGTGGGAACCCTATCGAAAAATTATCAAACCCATGACCGAGCAGGTAAGAACAAGTCCAACAGGTTTCAACCATGCTTCAAAAAATGACGACCCAACTCATGGCGCCTGTGTGCATATCAAGAGAAATGAAACCAGCGAGTAGGTTCAACCGATCATCTGAGTTTGGAATGATTTTGCACACCCAGTGTACATTTGCACCCACTATTGTGTCGTTCATACACTCTAATCTACAGGTTCTTATACATCATTCCTCAAGAAATCTATATAGATATAGTTTCAAGTAGAGTTTGAATACCTTTTTCCTCCATAAGTTTGGCAGATTTGGATATTTCATCTTCATAAAACGCCTCTTTCTCCTCTTTCTGCAACTTAAGTTCATTCAGTGCCCGGTCACCTAAATGTAGGTTTCAAACAAAATTCATCATAACATGCACGAGAGGCTTCATAAATAAAATTTACATTTTTGCCAACTCCTTCACGACTAGGGATTATCTTCTTCCTTGTTTTCCCCTATTCTTTGTTTTTTAATAAAATTTAGATCCATATATTGAGTACTTAGAAGAATGAAAACGTACGTTCTCGAATAATTTCTTCTGCTGACCCCAACTTGATGGACAAATTATTCATTTGATCATTCAACTTATCCAGTGCTGCTGAATTTGTCGTCAATTTTTCTTCAATTGACTGCTTGTCGTTCTCCGCTGTTCAAACATGCTTAAAACGTCAGAAAAGTATCAAAACAGGATTCATGAAATTCTCGCAAACAAATGTGCTTAAAGTTACCATCCTGTACTTGACTCGCTAAAACCTGCAGGGTTTCAGTGAGTTGATCACACAAAGTCTTTGTTGAAGATAATTTCGATTCCAGTCCTTGCCAAAGCTTCTCATCCTCTTTCTGCTTCACTTTAAGCTTGGCATTCTCATTTAAAGCAGTTTGTAGTTTCTCTTCCAGCACATGTATATGCTCCAGAGATTTCTTCAACTTCGAATTCTACAAATTTACGGGAAACAGAGAGAGAAAAAGATTCTTCAGCTAATAACCAGTTAAAACTTCAGCAAAATTCGAATGAAACATTTACATCTACAAAAACTTGCGCTGCATTTTGGGCGAATGGGGAGATGGAGAGAGACTGAGAGAGATAATACCGCAGTATTCAGATCAGTCCTTACAGATGCCTGCTCCTTGACCAATTTCTCTGGAGAGTTTCAATATGAGAAGTAATCAAACATCAAAACGCAGCATTTTTTGAAATCAACCGTGAAAATTAGATGACGAACCAGCAGTGAGCTTCAAATTCGCAAAACTGCCAGAGGTAATCGGTTCGGACGATGATCGTGAAGAGATTGACAAAGTTTTCGCTGTTCCAGAGCTCGATCCTGTCAATGATTTGAAATGATCCAAAGTTTTTATGCCAATTAACCCTAATTTCCGCATTTCGAAATGCTTGATTCTCGATTTCGATGCTTTTGTTTACTGTTTGATGATCGCAAATGCAAGCTTGTGTCGATCTTAGTTAAGAAACCCTAAAAGTCTGCCCTGGAGCGCTCTCTCTCTCTCTCTCTCTGTGTCTCTCTCTCCCTCTCTCTCCCTCTCTAGCTATGGAGAAAATGTGTCAGCAATTTGAAATGAAGTTTCGCGCCAATAAACGTGGTATTTATAGTTTTCTTTGTGGGAGTGCGAGTCACTGTGCACCACATGTCACGGGGCCATTACCCTCTCCCTAAAAAGGCAGTCTGATGGGATGTGCAGCGCCACTGTTTATAAGCTCAGGACCCTTCCACACTTTTTTCGATGTGGGACTTTTTTATCCGTGACACTCTCCCCCACCCAATCCTGTGACGCCCTTGTTACAGATGGGCCCCCTGCCTACCCCGCCTGTCGGAGCGCTTGGCGGGACATCGTAGTCGGGTCTAGGTTGGCTCTGATACCACTTGTCATGGGCCCATTACCCTCTCTCCAAAAAGCCGATCTGATGGAGTGTGCAACGCCACCGTTTATAAGCTCAGGACCCTCCCACACTTTTTCCGATGTAGGACTTTTTTATCCGTGACACACAGCACAATCATACGCAATTAAGCACATGTGCATTAAAAAGCGAAAGTTTAGCCATTACAAAAATTGTTTTAGAAATTAACTGTGCATTTAGAAAATGACTTTCAACTCTCAAGCATATAGTTATTTACAATGGGTTTCACACATATTTCGATTTCCTCCTAATCCTTTGCATTTTCCGATCTTCTGATAAGTTAATAGAACAACATATTGGATAATCGAAGGCTCAAAATATCTTATTTCTTCCGATTCTACTATTTCTTGTTAAGATTTTTTAAACATCATTATAAATGATAAATTAAATAGAGCCCTATGACAAAGAGTATTAAAGGCTTGTATGCTTTTCGTATCCCGAAAACTTTTTTTTAAAAAAAAAACCCTCAAAAAATTGAACATATTTAAACTTTTAAACCTTAATCACCATCTCTCCTTCTTTTTCAGTTTTTTAACATTTTGTTTAAATGAAAAGAAGAGGAGGAAATGAGGGTTAATTAACTCTCACTCCCTCGTTTGGAAATATTAAATGGGGGGAAGAGGAACGGAGAGAAATATTGCACATTCATTCATCTCATGTTTATTCAACCTCAAAATGAGGGGGAGAGAATGGGGGTATTTATAATAGTTCTTCTTCTTTCCCTTCCATCCCCTCTCATAACATATTTCAACAAAAAGATATAAATTACCTTCAGTTCCTTCATTTTCCTTTCATTAACTTCCCCATCTCTTTATCTCATCTCCCCCCCCCCCCACCTCAATCTGAATAGTACGTAAGAATCAAGTATCAAGCTTTTTTTATCCCAATAGCAAGCCTTAATTTCCCAGTCTTGTTTATGGTCTTAATTAAGTTTATTAGCGTTTCTTCGTCAATAAAATTTGTCTTCCTAACTATGAGAGTTTGTTTGTCCTTTGTTGATGAACGTTACTATCTCTCGTATTATTATGGTATGAAACCATGAATGATTTCTACGTTCAAAATACAGCAACTCGAACGATATGTATCTGCTAACCATTGAATTGTCAGTCTAAGTGGATCTATTATTGGCGGACGTCTTCTAGAACTAGTTTTTATTATATTGATCCATTCCACTTAAAGAATATGGACATTTCTGACAATCTCCAAATGTTATGTGGGCTTTTTTGAAATGTACTTTTTCATATGGCTTATTGGATATGGACAATGGGGGCGTTGGACATAAATAATCAATACTTAACTTAACAAATGGCAACAAATGATATGTACATAGAGCTTGTTCGTTGAGAATCTCCTATATTAAAAAATAATAATAAAAATTAGTACCGTCTTTGCCCTTGATTCTATCTCAACGTTCACAAGATTTTCTTTGATATAAATGAGGGATGATTATGAGCCATTTGTACCCCTTATAAAATAGAGTACTCCTTCTCAATGCACACATTAATCTACTATTGGGTCTATTAGGGTATCAAATTCGAACTTTCGTTTTATCTTTTACCTCAATAAATTTTCTCCAATACCACATAGAATAAGCTCTTATTATCTTAAATAGACTAACACCTTAGGTAGTAGTTACGAACCAGATGTGCCCATAAAATCTCCTTCGTAAATGTAACAGGCCACATATGCTTATATAGGGTAGCAATGGCCCATTTTGAAACATTCCTAATGTTTAAACCACTTGCAATCAATTAGTAAGTTTTCCAAGCAACAGGAATCTTTTCAACATCTCTCATCCTTAAAATATTGTTAACTAACTCCAATTGCATACATGCGTGAGTTGCTGCAAAGGCCAGCCACAAATCTTCTTGTATATGTTTTTCAACTAAAACTTTATAAATAGTCTTATTTAACTTTGCTTGACTTGAGAAGTACACAAAGACACCTAAAAAAGAAGGAAGTCTCTATGGAATCTAGAAAATTGCCAAAGTCTTTCCTCAGTTTAAGCATCAATCTCAACCACAATAATGTGAGGCTTTCTAGTATTAGCTTGCTAACTAGTGCAAATGCAAACTAATTTTATATATTACTAATTATCCGTATTTTTTGATATCATTTTATATATTTCAGCTAACTTAGCAATCAATTTTGTAATGCATTCATTTTTACCATTTAGCTAAACAACTATTCATTAACGATTAGATTATGGTAATATTAACTGTTAACTACTTCAATATGATTATAGATGGTAAGAGTTGGTCGATTCGTGAAACTAACTCACAAGACCGGTCATTCAATCCAATTTTAACTGAAAATTGAACAAAGGATTTAGGTCCGAACTACATATGATTTGACCCAAATTGACTTAACTTAATTTAGATTCGATCTAATTACGAGTCGATGTCCAAAATTGATCCGAGCCACGACCTCATTAACACGAATTACCCTGATCCAAAGGGATATATTCTTGAACAAGAGGACGAAAAACAAGAAATTTGAACAAAAGCACCAAATTAATGATACATTTTATTTTGCACATTGTGTTTTGATATTTAGGTAGGCTTAAAAGGGAGGGGATCATTGTTAGTAAAATTAATATGGGCATGTATGCTAAAGGATCATAGCCTCATATGTTGTAGGATCTAACAACAAAATAATATGGAGAATTGATAGCTAACTTGAATTTCACCCGAACCCAAAATAATCATATAACAGTTAAGAATCAAAAGTGATCCAACTCAAATAGGTTAAACTAACGTCAAATTGACCTAGTATTTAAAAAAATCCGTTATAACCCGAACCTGTATGATTAAGCATAAATCCAGCCCAATTGATTCGATTACCGCTTCTATTAATAATAACTATGTACTAACCAAGCAAACATCAATTTTACTGAAAAAAGTAATTTCGTCCACATCAAAAGATTTCCGGCCTTTTCCGGTTTGCAAAATTCCAATGCACCACGGCCCCCATTACCATATTACCTAGGCGGTGCACGAATTCCCACGAAATTCATCCCACTGTTCATATTCACAGCCAAGCGAATTCCTGATCGATCTCTGTGTCTCTCTCTCCCTCTCTCTCAATGCCACCCTCCGACCGGATTGCTTTGGAATACACCTCCATCATCCCGCTTCCGGCTCAATTTCCGGCACACCTCTTCGCCGGCGGTCTCTTTCCCGACCCCATTGTCCCTCCTTCATTGGTCAGATGCGTCTTATTCTCTTCTTCTTCTTCTTCATGTCGAATTCGCCGGAGAAGAAGGGGGGCCGTTGTGTTTTCATCGGTGAGTTTGACGGATTGCAATTCTCCAGTTTGTGAGAATACCACAGGAAATGAAGCAGCTCAAAAGGTCGTCGATGTTGGTCGGAAATTCGTGTTAAGGAGACGCGGTGCTATGAACTCCACCAAGCACTTGTGGGCTGGTGCCGTTGCTGCCATGGTTACCAGGTTCCCTTTTTTCTTCGATTTTTCTTACATTACACCATCTGTCCGCATTTGTTGTTTTGGTAAACGGCTTGAATTACGAATTCTTTCTGTGAATGTCCGAAATTGTTAAGTGCCCATTTTACTGCTATAGAGATTATTCACAAATGCATCTAATTCTGAAGAATTTTGTTCATGGTCGCTAGCTCAAGCGGTCGTTTCATGGGATGTGACTTTGATTCTTTATGCTAAAAGCAATTTAGAGCAGTACATAGACTATAGAGGTTTGCTTTAGCCATTTTATCTATTGGGTACCCAGACATTTGGCTGTTGAATTTGTTGACATCTGATTAGTGTGAAGTAGGTTCGCAATTTATGCGTTGAATTGCCGGAGGTCTAGCTTATTGAGGGATCGTTTGGTTCCAAAGGTGGAATGGAATGGGTTCACGCCAACAGATATTTGAATGGTACCTGATTCCTAATATCACTTGTTTGGTTCCACTTAGGAATGAGAAAATTTGATTCCAGTGGTAGAAGTTTCCATAAACAAGTGGGGAGGGAAAGGTTTATTCAAACCTATTCCTGAAGGTTTTAATGACATTTTAGGTATGTGATTTCGAATAAAAAATCATGAATCAAACACCAGATATGGGAATTAACAATTCCATACCCATGCCTAGAAGGGGGGAAAATAGTGAATCAAACGATCTCTGAGCTATAAGAACAGTTAAAAACAGAATATTCACACAATGATGAGATGCATCACTCTTTTCGGCTTTTGATTTTGAAATCAAAAGTTGTATTAGATTCCTGATTAAATTTCTTAGCTTCTCTGTGTTGAGAGGCATGTAAAAATGGTCTAAGATTTTAACTGGTGCCTTTTCTTTTGGCTCTACAGTTTCAGAACTTCATCAGTTGATGAGTGAGTTTCACTGTTTCAGAACTGTTGTTGCCCCACTGGAGAGATTGAAGCTAGAGTATATTGTACGTGGCGAGCAGAAAAACATCTTGGAGCTTGTCAGGACAATTGCTCAGACTCAGGGTTTGAGGGGCTTTTGGAAGGGGAACTTGATCAATATTCTCCGCACAGCTCCATTTAAGGCAATCAACTTTTGTGCATATGATACGTATAGAAAGCAACTAAGCAAAATTCATCTCTTTGAGGGAACAGAAAATGTTGAAAGGTTTATAGCTGGTGCTGCAGCTGGAATTACCGCGACTGTTCTTTGCTTGCCTTTGGACACGGTATGTGGTCGACTGAAACTTGGCTTTCGTAACTCTATAATCAATTAGATGAAACTTTAAATAACTGTTGATATTATCGTTCTAGGAGGATGTCGATTGCTGGACCTCAGTTTCTGATTGTTCTTTTGCGATATTTTGGTCTTTCAAATGACTTTTCTTGAGTAATGTGGCAGAGATACAAGTCTGCAAGAGTGAGTCTGATAGAGATTGGATAGAGGAAAAAAAAGGAAGAAGGGAGAAATTTAGAGAGAATGAAGGAAGAAAAGGATTGGCATCTATGTGCTCAAATCAATATTCATTCAATATTCAATAGTGTATGATAGATGATTAACAAAGATACATAGGTGCATTACCTTCCTAATACGAACTAATACGACTCCTCATAGAAATAGGAAAATGTAATATTCCTAATAAGATTTGGACACCATAATGCTATTCCTAATAGAACTAGGAAACAATAATAAACTATAACTATAATCAAATATCTTAATTATTATTCTTATACTTCCTAAAATAAGTCTTGATGAATCCATCAGAGTCATAGACTGTTTCTGAAGGTTTTGGCATCCTGAGTATTCTAATGGACCACTTCTGTCGTATAATTGCGGTCTATCTTATATGGGTTTTTGTTGAGGTTTAGATTTTTGATGCATGAACTGTATTTCTTAACCAGATCCGAACCAGGATAGTGGCACATGGTGGCGAAAAGTTGGGCGGTGTTGCTGGTGCTTTCCACTATATGATCAAAACAGAAGGGTTCTTTTCTCTTTACAAGGGCTTGTTACCTTCTATTATCAGTATAGCACCTTCTAGTGCAGTATTCTATGGGGTTTACGACATACTTAAATCAGCTTATCTGCGTTCACCTGAAGGAAGGAAAAGGATACAAAACATGAAGTTACAGGGGCAGGATTCAGCTGCCTTGAGCCAACTGGAGTTGGGACCACTAAGAACGTTATTGTATGGCGCCATTTCTGGTGCCTGTGCTGAAGTTGCTACTTACCCTTTTGAAGTTGTCAGGAGACAGCTCCAAATGCAAGCCCGGGGAGCTAAACTGAGTACATTAGCAACCTTTGTTAAGATAGTTGAGGAAGGAGGGATCCCTGCTCTATATGCTGGGCTGCTTCCCGGCTTACTGCAGGTATTCATATGGTCTTCTATCTCTTCTAATTGATCTTTTTTGTATGGTGGAACAACCTGGAGAAAGGATACACAAGGGTTGGGGGGGTCAATTTGTTTGTCTCAACTATACCGTAAGGTTGGGAATCAGGATAATTCTTCTGGGATTAAATTGGAAGATTCACTGGTCTTAGATGAAAATATAGCAATGTCTTCAACTTTGCTAGATGTTCTATTTCACCTGGCCGGGGGGGGGGGGGAGTTGTCCATTGGAGAGAGATTTTTGGACATCAGAGGGTCTTTGTTTGCCTCAACAGAAATGGTTCTGTTGGTCATTCTGAGGAACACTTGTACTTTCTGTAAAGATTGCGGGTAGTATGCCCAATTGTCTTTGTGGTGTCCCTCTTCTTATGGCTCTGCCCAAATTACCTCATTACAAAGGTCACATTGCGCCCACTGAAAGGGGTTTTCTACTTCCTCCACTGAGTTCTCTGATGAGTTTATGTTTGTTTTCTGCTTTTCCTCCTTCAGGTGCTTCCATCAGCTGCAATAAGTTACTTTGTGTACGAGTTCATGAAGATAGTACTCAAAGCAGAATGACAGGAAGCTATTGCTGCTGTGGTTGTAATGCCAAGTGACACTGAACCAACCTGTAGCGAGCAGGTCAGTGTATTAAAAATGGTAAAGCCATTCCCTTTTAACAGTTGTTAGGAGTCCGTTCCCAGATTGCTCGGAGTTGTGCTGCCTTTGGACACAAGTCTTTGAGGCATCTCAGATTTGTTAGGGCTACTTTGAATCCGTTGATTCCTCTTTTATTGGTGTTCCATATTGAGTTATCGTCAGTATTCGTTTTAACGGTGGAAGCCAAGCTTGTGAAGGGGGATGGGGTCTAAAAAGTTGGACAGAGACAGAGTTATCTTCTTGTCCCTCGAAGCAAGACACCTGAATCACTTTTCACTAGTAGGTCATGCAAAGTTTTGGGAAGAACCTCCATGTAGGTGCTAATGGATGAATAGGTCGATATTTTTACATCTGTGTGTGGGAAGGAAATTGCTTAGGTATTGTGTTGTCATGGCCCTTTTTTATCCGGTCCTTTCTTAAAGAGAATAATGTCATAGACTTCACTGCACATAAATGTGCATTGATCATGTGAACCTTTTTCTTTCTATTTGGTAGAGCTGTTCGCAAATTCCCTGTTTTCATCTGGACAAAAGCAAGGTGCTAGCCTATTTGTTGGCTAGCCATGCACATGGCATTCATTTAAGAAAGAGGTGATTCATGATTAGATGGTATTCCACTGAGAAGTAATATGCTGCTTTAATAATTTGTTATTGCATGACTTGTATCTTTCTATTGCATTGTTCTTGTTCTTGCATCAAACTTTATCCCTGCAATGTTAACATTGCCGCCGGAAACAAGTGCTTGCTGAGCTTTAGAACTGCCAGTATGCATGATATTTCTTGAGTTAGGGCGTCAGAATCAAGCACGTGTGAAAGTGCGAGAGCAGAGTGACACATTAAGGAGGGACGCAAGAGACATGCACGCACAAAAGAGAGGAAGAAAAGAGGCATTTGCGGCATAGTAGCATACACAACCCTTGGAGATGACCTGTCTGTCCCCTACAACAGTATGCTTGGACTGTGGAACGGAGTGAACCAACATGGCCTAAGCCCGGCTGGGTTGGTGGCTCATACGTGAGGTGTGTTAACGTAGGAGTCGTTAGACAGCTGCGTTCACTCGGTTGCCATCCTTGGATGTGATTTCATTGCTGCTTCTGCCCTGGTAGGGTCTAGTCCGGTCTGATCTTTGGCCATCGAGGATTCATCCACTTGTTGCTCATCTCTTGCGAGTTGCGACCCATCCTCATAGTTTACAATGGTACAACCACTCAATCAGCACATCTATGGCCACCATATCTACGAACAGAAAAAGTCAAATTCCCTCCCATGCCTATTGTCACGGGTTGATTAATTCACCCAAACTTAGACCCGTGCGGTCTAGCAAACTTTGATAGAAATACTTGGTTGTTTGCTAGTAAGCCTTTAAGTGATACTTAACTTAGACTTGAGAAGCTAAGTAAGATTACACACACTCTAGAAAGAGAAGGTTTGGGAGAATGCTCTTGTATTACTCTTGGAATGCTTTTCAAGGACTTCTGTGGCTTGATTACAAATGGACCCCCTTTGGGGTATATATACAACTTCCACCTCCTCCATGGACGGTGGAGATTTATCCGATCCTACGGCTATTATCTCACTTCCAGAATATTCCATACAAATATCCTAGAGACTATATATAAGTAGAATAGTGTGGAACATTCTAGATGGTAGTCTAGAATATTCTACTATAACCTAGAAGGTTCTAGGACTCTCCATAAGGTCCTAGATACTCTAGAAGCTTCTAGAACAGTCCAAAAGTATCTAGAGTTCTCTAGAAGATTCTAGAAGAGTTTAGAAGATTCCAGAAGGTTCTAGAACACTCTAGAACATTCTAGAGTGTTCCAGAAGGTTCTAGACCATTCTGGAAGACTCCGGAATATTCTAGAACTCTCCGGAAACGCGGCCCGTGACACTATGCATTATCACGAACTTTTATATGCATGGCAAAACATCTTGAAAGGAACGTTAGCCAAGTACAAATATTTTTTTATTCTCTAATTTCCTTGAGATTTTATAATGTCAATCGTATAAAACGACCTACATACTACAATTACCAACAAAATTATTGGAATCCAACTTTTTTTTTTCAAGAATAATTGGTAAAATTAATAAGTCACGCTTCTCATCCAACGGCTTTCTATTATTATTTATATTCCCTTAGATCTTATTAAAGTAGGACTTACTCTGAGCATTTTTATTGTCTATTATGGAGAAAATCCAAAATGAAAAACTGGCACTGTTGCAATTGTATTGGAAATTTTGTTTCTCTCTCTGTCTTTTTTTTGGGTCTTGAATCTATCACTTCACTAGAGTCGAGCTACTGTTGATTCAATAAAGAGTAAAATTTTTCCATCACAGATGCTCTATGATCTTGCTGAATTCACAATGAGAAAGTCATGTTAAGATGTGGAAGTGCAACAGCTAGCCGAAATTATGGCATTTAGACGGGCTAATTAAAAGTGAGATACGCAATTGATTGTCCTGTCTGATAAATTTTCAACTACTTGTTCACTGACTAACGCTCAAACGAATGTAAAATGTGTAGTTCTGTGCATAGTTGGCAACATTAGCTGTTTTTGCCACTATTCTCAATCAAAATGATAACAAAGACTTAGGTGAGCTACTTTGGTTATGACAAGTAAACTCATTCTCTATCCACATTTATTGTCTATTTAACAGTTGTCGCCTTCTCCTGATTCCTAATTGTTTTGTTTTTTGCAGGTTTAGGTGAGGCAAGTGACCTTTGCCTCAATCCATGGCCCTTAATACGTTCCAACTTAAGCATAGAGCAGGAGGAAAATTTTTGTCTAGTCTAACTATTTTAATTTGTTTGACTCAATCGACTTCAGAGATTGCGTGTTTTTTTATTTGTCATTATAATATGATTGGATATATTGATTGAATTTCAACAAAATAACGAAAACAATACAATAAATTGTCTAAATTATCAATAAAAATAAAACATCTAACCATCTTATATGGACACTAAAAAAAAAAATCTTACAATACTCAACTCTCAATGTTTATTTTGTTGCTCGTGAAGATGGAGTCAAAATTTTAAATTACTATATTTAAGTCTTATTATAGATGGTAAAATTATCGGGATTTTTTTTTCTCCTGTATATAGGATGCAGTAGTTAACGTAGACAGTTTTAAACTTTAAAGTTGTGTTTGGATCTTGGAAAATTTGATGGAAAGAAATTTTTTTTGGGAAAGTTAGTTTTTTTCTTGTGTTTGGTTTAGAGAAAATTACAAAAAAAAAATAAAAATATGGAGGAAAGTTAGGTGGAAAAATTGTTAGAAATAAGTGATATTTTCCTTATAAAATCGTGAGGAAAGTTTGAGGAAAATTTTCAACATTCTCCAACCTTACATTGCTTAGATGAAATCAACATGATTCAAGTAGTTCATCAACATTCAAATTTCTTATCCAAATTTTTGTATTTTTTTCTCAATCCAAACAAGAGAAAAAAAACTTATTTTCTCCCTACTTTTTTTTTCTTCAACTTTTCTTTCCATCAAATTTTCTAAGAACCAATCGGAACCTGATCAAACTCAAAAAAAATTCTAAATATAATGGTTAACATCCACTCTAATTGGTAGAATTAGTAGATCAATTGGGCGATTAGCAATGATGAAATCAGTGGAAAAGATATGCGGTTATCCGGACAGAACACATAACCGTTATTAATGAAACCCCAACATCTGACCACTTACGCATAAACTTTGAATTCCTTTCTTCGTTCTCCTCCGCCTCGTCCTCACTCCTCTATTTCTCCGTCTCTGTTACTTCGGCCACCTAATTATGCTGCGGCCGGACGACGGAACCACCATTTGTGCCGCCGCAGAATGCTTCTGCGACGGCAAGTACGGTGGTGCCGACGGCGGCAATGGGATGGGATCTGAGTCTGATTATCGTCATTGTCCACATTGTCGTAAATCTCAACCTTCTCCATCATATTCTTCTTCTTTGTATTGTTATTCGACGAATTTGTGTAGGATAAAGAGAATAATCTCTGCCTCGGCGAAAGGTTTCAGCATCGGAGCTGGATTGAAAGGCGGACTCTCCCTTTTCTCTCTCCTCGCTCGTTTGGCTCGTCGAAGATCTGCCAAATCTTCCAAGTGAGGTCCATTTTTTTAATTTTGTAAGTTGGTTGAATGAGTATTGACGATTAAAGTTGAAATTAAGTGTTTTGCATGTCACTGTTTTGTTTCAGGAAAGCAGGTGTTCTTTCCAACCCTGAGGAGATTTTAATGATGATTAAGGAGACATTGCGTTATGGTTTATTTCTTGGTACATTTGCTGGTGCCTTCACGTCTGTGGATGAAATTATTGCTGCTTTGGGAGGCCATCGTAGGCAAGCACCTTGCACTGAATCTGTTTTTTCTGCCTAAGCTCCTTCAACTTAAGGGTGTTTTTGAACTAGCTCAAAATTCTAATTCAAATACATTGTTTCAGCCATGCCATTTTCAAGATTCAGGGGGTATCAATTAGGTTCACTTTAAGTAGTACTCTGTGGATAAGGGCTAAGACTAAATCCTGCAGTAAATTTCTGTGCTGGGCCAACACACACCCAGACCCTGGAACAAAATTCTAGCCCTGTGGCATTCTTCCCGGACCCAGAAAATGCAGGTCTCATAGTAGGAGTAGTTATAGTATTTGTTTTGGCATTCTGTATTGTGCAATATTCTGGTACTTGTGTTTGGTGACAAGGGTGTATGCCGGTTTATGGTAATTCAGGACAGCAAGTTGGAGGGCACTACTGGCTGGTGGAGTTGCTGGACCTTCTATGTTGTTAACTGGGTTAAATACACAACACAATAGCTTGGCCATATATATCTTGATGCGAGCAGCTGTTTTGGCATCTCGTTGCGGCATCAAAAGCAAGCAATTTGGTCACATCTGCAGGCCTCTAACTTGGTCGTATGGAGATATTTTCCTTATGTGCCTTTCCTCTGCGCAGATTTTGTGAGTATTTTCTTCCAATCTTTCAAATAATTGCATCTATTTGAGGCTTTTTTGCATAACTAAGTGAACACTGTAGAACATTCATGACCTTAAATGGTCAATGCATTGCAAACACTTCTGAGTGGTGCAGCCAGTTCCCCTTGCAAATGACATTGCTACGTCAGGTTTATCACATTCCTGGTAAAATTCAAAACCCTTTAGCTAGAAATCCTTGGGGGAGTTCCCTCTTGAGGCACCTAAGTCATCTGTTAGATGGTTCACGGTTCGTAAACAAGTTTGCCTGCTCTTTGATAAGGTACATGAATTAAGTAAAAGTTGTCCTTTTCAGGTCTGCCTACATACTGAAGCAGGATTCGCTGCCTCTATCATACAAGTCATTCCTCAATAAACATGGTGGCAAGGATTTGGCCATCTTGCAGGGTGTAAAAGATATAGCAAGTGGCATTCCCTTTTCTAATTTGGAGGCAATAGAGAAGCATTATAAATCATTGGGAGTAAATGTCACATTGGATCCAGAAATGAAAGTACCCTGCAAGGTATGAATCCTAGCTTTGCACTTTCATGCTCAATGGAATTGGCTGCATGGAGATAGGTTTGTTTCAGCTGTATCATGGCAAGGACTTTAGGTATACAAATCTGAGGCAAACATGAGGTCCATTTCCATTGTTCAGAGCTACAGATCTTGTGAAATGCGTCTTCTGGAGTAGAGGATTCTGTTTTTGTTTTTGTTTTTGTTTTGTTTTGTGCTTTTTTTTTGGGGTTTCTTTTGAGATTTATTGTTTTCAGTTTTCAAAGTTCAAACTATGAGGTTGGAACTTGGAAGTACTTATTGCCAACATTTGGCTGATTATCACATCCAATCGCTATCCAGATTATACATGGGAATCAATCTTGTGGGGCACATTTCATCTCCTTTCTTGTTCAGGCTTATAAAAGAGCACTACCAGTTTATCTGCCGGTATATTTGATCCCTGCACTCATTGTTCACCGTCAAGATCTTTTGAAAAGGTTAGTCTTATGAAAATTTTAGTCACTCTGCAGATTCGTCTGTTGACTGACTAAAACCTGATGACTTCATGCGTTTAGGTTAGACTATTCTTTTCTCCATCACCTATTGATTTCTCCATCACTTACCAATTCTGTGGTTCATCAAATCATCATTGGCAGTCAGTTTTGGTGCCTTGCTAATTACCATATAATGATCTGTGCAATACTCGGTTGAGCTCGTGTTTGCTGCTGTCCATATTATTTCAAGATTGGTTTAAATTGGCCTTTGTTTGGTTTCTGTTGTATTACTACAACATGACTATATCATGCGAATATTTTAAAGACTTTCTGGAGATGTGATCATTGTGCTAATTGAATATTCTGGGATTTGATTACCACATTAATCCTTAACTCCATTTCGATTCTCCTGAGGAAGTTTTTCTTATGTTCTGCTGTTTATCATACAGGCCTTGGATGATTCTGGGGAAAAGTGGCTTTGGTGTTGCAAGATCTAGCTTGTTCCTGTCTACATACTGTGCTTCTGCTTGGTAGGTTTTCTTTTAGTTCCTATCTTTGATATGTCCACGGATAGCATCTGTCTACATATTGTGCTTCAGATAATATTCACATTGAAGCCTAGCGCCCCCCCCCCCCCCCTCCAAAAATCTAATTACACACACACACACACACATGTACACAAAATCTAGTCCCATCCCATGCAAAATCACTTCACCGGAACATTGTTTAGAATACAATTGATATCATGAGGAGCTGGGTTCAAAGTTGTTGAAGATATGCATGCCTCAGGACTTTTTAAATAAAAATGAGTTGGGAGAATATCTGCAGTGACAGTCCAGTAAATCTCACCCACAGGCCACAGTGCTAGTGGGACTTAGGAGAAGCGATATCTTCAAATTAAACCCTTACATTCTAATATCCAAGGATTATTCCCTGTTCGTGAAAATTCTCTCCAACTGTACCCCTTCTCCCGGTTCACAATCTCTACCTAGTCTGGCTGTTAAGGCTTAAGAGTATTTGCTGCTCATATACAGGCATCATATTCTCATATGCAATGATTCAACTGGAACATTAAATTTAGCTATTTGAGTCCCCTTGAAAATTGTAGACATTCCACTGCCTTTTTCTCTGAAGCCTTGTTAGTTCATCTTATAAAGCTGCAGTTTGTAATCAGCCCTCCATTGTTTTCAGGATGTGGACGTGCATTCTTTTTAGGATTTTCAGGAGATGCAGCATTCCAATGGTTGCAGCGGGCACGGTAATTTTGCTTCTCTAAGTTGTCATGCAATTAACTATCCCCCTTACATCCACACACACACACACACACACACGCAGCCCCCCCCCCCCCAAAACAAAAAAGGAAAACAGGGGAAAAGAAAGTTTATTTCATATTATCTGAAGTAATATCGACTTTTGTACAGTTCCCCACTGGTCTTGCCTTAGCCATCGAGAAGAAGAGCAGGCGGATTGAGATATCACTTTATTGTCTTGCACGTGCCATCGAGAGCTTCTTTACATGTATGGCCGATGTTGGATATTTGCCTCAATCACTGACGAGTATAAAGAGAGCTGATGTTGTGATATTTAGCTTGTCAACATCTATAATAATGCATTGCTATGCACAGGAACGGGAAGTCTTTAGATCCAAGTACCTGAATGTTCTCGATTGGGTTTTTGGCATGCCTCCACCTCCTTGTTACACACCGTGATATAAACACAATGTTAAAGCGTACATATGAGGCAACTGAGAATTGTCATTCTTTTCCCCAATTTTACATGGGGCCAAATACAGATATTAGCGCAAAATACCATTCAATGTCATAGTGTTTTTTACTGTTTTCATATGCCTTCTTCGTTGCTAAAGTGTTTTCTTTAACTTCCCCCTCGGCCGCTCCCCTGCTTGCTACCGCCTTCCTTTAGCTAGTACTCTCTTCTGTTGTCATTCACACAGATTCAACCAAGGACAACTGGGTGCTAAAGGCATCCCTATTTTGGGTCAGAGCACTCGAATCGTAGCAGAAAAAACAGCAAAATTACCCATGGCAACAAATGCCCTTAACCACAATTGTAAGTCTAGCTAAGTTTGATCAACTGGTTTTCCATACTCACGAATAATGTTGCTCAAAGCCGCAGCACGAAATGCAGTTTCTAAAACATTTAGAACAATTTCAATATAGTCATACAAAGCCAGTAAATTTGAAACCACAGTTGTATTATCATTGCTTAAGTACTCGTTTCAATCGAAATACAACCAGTATGGTCAACCAAAGCAATCCTTGCATCACGTTCACTGCGACATTTAGTCGAACATGTAGTGCTCAAAACAACAACAAAGAATAGGCAAAACCAATGCATTAACACTGCTGTTTTTCAGACTAGAAACTGCAAATTAGCACACTACAAACCAATAATCCACACTAATCTCAACTTCCAAACCCCACTAACAAAACCCCATTTTCCCTTTTTCTTTTTGGGGGGGGGGGGTGATCAAAATTCAGAAGCAAAAGCAGCAGAAGACATTACAATCAGACCTCATCCTCATGAAGAAGCATATTTGGAATACCCTTACTAACAGGGAACTTCCGACCAGTTTCAGGGCAAACAAGGGCACCCTCTTCAAGATGAATCTCAAGAAGGGCATGGTGGAATTTTGTCAAGAAATCTTGGGAATCAAGAAGAGTAGCATCGGCCTCTTCAGGCAACTCGGAGTAGCCCAATGCCTTGGCGGCGTCGACGAAGGCCTTCCAGTCGATCTTGGGGAAGATGTTACGGAGGAAGTCGGAATTCTCATCGACCTGCTTCCCCACCACCTTGTCCGCCTCTATTTTCAGGGGGAATCCATTTGTCACTCCCTTGATGTTCGACGATAGCATGTTGTGGGTCAGCAGCCTCATCTCTCCTTCTTTCTCTCTCCAGATCTCGCACTCGATCGCCGGCGGCGCTCTGCGTCTCTCTCTGAGTTCTTTCTTCTGATTTTGTGTTTACTGTTTATCACTTTCGATTGGTATATGATCAATTGGACGGTCAATGAGGGGACGAAACGATGAGTGTCAGCTCCCACTAATAAATCGATTGCCTTTTCTTTTCTTTTCTGTTTTTTTTTTTTTTTGCGTGACCTTTTTGGGCCATGAGAATGCAAGAGGCTTCCCATAATTTTAGATCCATTTGATCCCTGGATTCTTGTATTGGACTTTCATATTCTTTTCAGTTGAGTTTCACTTTTTAAAATTTAATTTATTTTTTTGAATTTTAGGTCTGTTTGATCCCTAAATTTTATACTTTGAACAGAAAATTTATACTTTGAACAGAATATTTCTTTTTTTCGCAAAACTTTAGCAACTTTTTCCAACAAAATCAAAGCTTGACAATTGCTTATATGGAGTGTAATACACTATACTCTAAGAGCACTAGCAGCGGATGACACGCGAGGCAAATGGTGGGGTTCGCGTGTCTGCTGCGTGCCAAATCTGCCTCCCCAGCTACATGAAAACGCGTGTGACACGCGGGGGAGCATGCCTGTGCGTGTCTCCCCGCGTGTCACTGTTCACCATTTTAAAAAATTTTTATTTTTTTTTTAAGTAAGTATATAATTTTTAAATAATTTAAAAAATAGGTTGTGTGTTATGAAGTGGGTCCATGACAAATTTTTTTATTGGATGATTAAAATTGAGCTCCATAAGTTAGAGAAATGATGGAATGCAAGTTCCAAAATAGTAGAACTTTTACTGACGTGGCAAACCAGAGTTCCAAAATCTGAAACTCTCACTGGGAATGCTCTAAGAAGTACAACCTAATAATTGGGATTTATGAGTGGTAATAAGTGCCTCTTGTGGGCTTCTTTTCTTTAATCAACAGGACTTTGAAGAAGCAAAAATAAATACTCTCTCTGATTAAAAAATGATAGTTTATTTTAGAATTAAGAATTTCATTTATATTTCAAAAAAATTTGGGCTTTTAGTTTTAAACGATGGGCTATCATTTCAACACAGATAGGGTAAGATTTAAGTAAAGTCACCATTCCAAAGATTCGATGAATAAAATACCTCGTAATAATGTTTTGACAGCCCAAGAAATTACAGCAACTACCACCATTTCTCGTGGTCACTAGTAGATGTAATGGACCTTTTCTCGTGGCATAGTAAGTTGAGATTTGTGTTGGTCGATCGATGTCTTAATTAGGTTGCTTGAATGGCTTGACAAGTTGATTAAAGCGTAAATGAGCATATCAAATGCTTGGAGTGAGTTCAAGGGTCCTGTTTGGATAATTTCTTCACCAATGGTGACATTCATGTGAGGCTGAGACTCCTTAATCGTACACAATATTAATATCTTATATTAAATAGAAACATTGGAATCAGCCTCTCTACAAGCAGGGCTACCTACATCTGGATCTCCTCATACTCCGTGAAAACGAAGCCCATTTTGGAAGGTGGTGGTGGTGTTGTTATATTAAACAGAAACACAAATTTTGAATCCCAATTCAAAGCATGTAGCACAATTCTTTTTTTCTATTCTCATGTAAAACAAAAATACAATATTTGAAGTTTCATCTAAAACAAATAGTAGTATTCTTTTTGTAGTAGTATCCAAACTTTTTCAATGCAAACTTTCAACTTTAATCTATAAGTCCGCTCTTGACTTACAGTGGTACCCAAACTAATAAATAGAGAGTTGCAGGCTTGGCGCAGTTGAAGGCACAGACAACTAGTCCTCTACCATCACCTACTGGGATACATAAGTCCACCACTTATACAAACCAAACGTATACACTGCAGCATATATCGCCGTTCTAACCGGATAGAATCTAAACCTGCATATAATATATCATCATCCACACATTAAACAAGTGCTTACTGGTAAATAATAACATTTAAACAAATTTATGCAGGTACCTTAGAGGCAAGAAATAGAATAATCCATCGAAAATGATCTTATCAGAAACATTTGATAAGGGTCTGAATCTAAGGCCCTATTCTTTTCGTTGGTAAATGTCAATTTACCAACTTCAATCAATTTCAATCCATTTTACGAACTTCAATAAAAAAATACCAATTTCAACCCACTTCAATAAACTTCAATCCATTTTAACCTACTATTTTAACCAATTTCTACCCACCATATAAAAAATAAACCAACTTCAATCCACTTTAACTCACATCAACCCACTTCAACTAAAAAATACCCACTTCAACCAACTTCCCCTATTTTTCAACGAGAAGAACAGGCCCAACAAGTTTTGAATTGTAATGAATCAATACAATACATGTTAATATGATCCAATTAATTTGGTATTTCTTCTCCTTAAGTGAAATTTAAGAACACCCCCCCAAAAAAAAATGTAATAGGAGATAGCTCAACCTCTTTAAGAACACCCCCCCCCCCCCAAAAAAACAAAAAATTCGAATTCTAAGAATGTTGTGAATTGAGGAGGGGTTCAGGCCTAGCACCCAGAAGATGCGAATTCAAGTACTATAGACCATTATAGACTCCCTTCTCATTGTGCCTTAATTTCACTCATAAATTGAAATAAGATAGTGTGGAAGTTTGCCTTTCATGTATGAAAATAGAACAAATTATTAGATGCTACAAATCACTTTCAGAAACCTCTAGCCTGTGATCAAGGCCAAATGTAACGAACAAATTAGTTTCAAGTATGATTTTCAATCCGATGATAGTCTAATAAGAACAGGACTATACATGTATATTACATCCTAAGTAAAATTCTATTTCTTCTCATATCTGTAATCTTCCTATGATTCTAGTTATACGCTATCTTTAAATCTCTTTTGAAATAATAGTAAATTATTTAAGAATTAACTCAACCAAAAGTTTAAACAAATATGAGAAAAGAGGAGTGACCTTGTAGATCGAGGCCTGAGAACATCATCGGGGCGAATATCGTCAACGGTGACGGGCTGAGTCCACTGAGAGACATCCCGATCGAAGAAGTCCCAGTCAGGCAAGAAGACGCCGGCGATGCCAGCCAAGCCCATGAAGTAAGTCGCCACCATTTTCCTGAATGAATGGGTCCACAACCCCACCACCAGCATCACCGCCGCTAGGCACAGCAAACTGCTTCTAAACGCTGAATCGCTGTTATTGTTGTTGGCCATCAGTACATGTATACGAACAAGGAAGATGGCTAGAAATTAATACTGAGAAATACACTGCAAGCAGAAGGGATCACACAGTTCATGAAGAGGGCATGAACACACTGACCAAAACAGAGTAGATGAGGATGAGGGTTAGATGGCAGGGTCATTTGGAATGCATTGTGAGATCCGACCCGATTAAATTCAGATCCTAACAGGAATCAGAATTTGGGGTTATGAAAATTGGATCAAGGCAATTTAAGTTGATTGATTGAAAAGTGGTGACTAATGGTGGTATTATTAGGGTAAATTTTGGTTGGTTTGGTTGTGTTGTAAGGGTGGTGCCGCCTTGAATTAAATTGAGAAGGTGGCATCTCAACTGCTTCCTAACCTTAAAAAAAGATTGCCATTAATGCAGTCACACTTCGGAGGAGCTGCTAGAATCCCATTTCATCTCTTGCATGTGGCACTCTACTGCAGTTTTGGATAGAAATGCCATTACATTATCAGTATATCCAAGAATTGTACATATAGGAGTTTTGTTTACTAAAGCGTAATTTTATTTTATTTTTTGTGGTTTTAAATCTTTTATTCCATTAGAGTTAAGTTACTGTTAATCCAATAAGGTGTAGAGTTTTTCCATCACAAATTCTCTTCATTTACAAGATTTGAACTCGAGTCTTTGCTTGAGAGAAACAAGTAAGTCTTGTTTACAAGTGTATGATTTTTTTTGTATATCCGAAAGGATGATGTAATTTGTTGTGACTATGTAACTTGTTAGAGACCTACAGCCAATGGTAGATTAGGGGGCCAAAAACAAACTGATGAATTGGTGGCAAATTGGGGAACAAAAATTAATAGTCCAACGTCATATTTGTTCTAAAATACTGAATATGTGAATACTAAGTAAAAAAATAAGAAAACCACAAAACTTGATTACAAATTAGAGACATAACTGATAACCCAATAGCATTTTCGCCAAAAAAAAAAAAATAAAAAAATCCACTATAGTCTTCTGCATTACTGCGTCTCTGCACTGGGCCTGGAGGCCAGGAGGGCAGAGCACACTTAGCCCGCTACTAATTTTACAACAGAGTCCTATTCCACAGGTATGGGCTTCGGCCCATCTTTGCTTCTTCATTTTAGGGTATGATAATATCTCACACTCCCGGATCTGACCACCAGCACGGGTCATGTATAGATACTCTTGGATTATTGGTGTGGCTTTGAAGTTTGAAGAAACCATGCATGAATTTTAGCTGCAATATTCATTTCATTTGTTTGCTATGTGTCAGAGTTGAGTTAGGCCCTGTGCGGTAAAATTAGATATTTAAGTAATTAATAACAGTTCAAGTAGCGAATAGTTATTCAGATAGCGAATGGCGTTTCTAATTTAGCTGTTAGCGGATAGCTGTTTAATTAGCAGTTGAAACTAATGTGCTCGGTAAATTTAGCTGTTATGCTAGCTGATTAATGTAAATTGACATAAAAGGATATAGATAATTTTCAAAGATAAATTTTTTGAAGGATATTTTTTGGCTAAAACATATGAAACGCTACTTTTAAATGTCAAAAGTTAATACTATTAGTTTTTCAAAAACGCTGCTTAAAACGTTAAACGCTACATGAAATGCTGATCAAAACACTAGTTTACCGAACACTAAAAATTAACTAATCAGTGTATTGATCTTTTCAAAACACTAAACATTATTGCCGAACACGACCTTAGTATCGACCTATAAAAAATAAAGTTACTGTTAAAAATTTTATTTCCTTTCAATAAACTAATCTTGTACTGCCATATAAACACCTACACGGCTATATCGATGTTTAATTCCCACGAATATTCCATTTTACAACTTCAACTTGAAATTTTACAAGATTAGACTATTCCATCCATCTGTCCTCCACAAGGTTGGATCCCTTTCAATAAACCAATTTTGTACTTTTTTTTTTTTAATTAAATGTTGACCCAACCTCGTATCACCAACTCTGCATTGTCTTCCCCTAACGTTTATTTCTAATGGGTGTGTAGTTTTTGTATCTCTAATCTTTGTTTGCTTTTTCCTTTCACTTTTTTCACCATTTATGTGCATATAGAGTGTGATTATGATAATTAATTATGTATCTTCGTAATTTGATCTAGGTAACTTGAAAGTTTTTTCAGGGAAAAGAGTAAATCAACTAATCAGACAATTTAGATTTCATAATTTTTCTATGCACATCAAAGACATAAGTTCGACTTCGTGTTGAAAAATTTTTTTCTGGAAAAAAAACAATAATTAAATATCAATAATTCAATGTCTATAACTATCATAGAACTCTAGCCAAATAGATTTTTCATGTTAAAAAGAAATCTCTCAAAAAGAAATACCATTTCAAATATGCATTATATATGTTCTGTCCCATTAAAATTGTTTCATGATAACATAACATCCACACGTCATTGTACCTTCTTGTTGGGCATCAATGACTATCAACTTGTTATATAGTATATGTAGTTAGGTGAATGGTTGAAAACATTCTCTTTTTTAAAAATATCTCATTGCTCAAAGTACCTAATTAAGGAAAAGGGCAGCCCGGTGCACAAGCATCCCGCGTTTATGCAGGGTCCGGGGAAGAGTCGCATCCCAAGAGGTGAATTGTAGGCAGCTTAACCTGACTTTGTCAGTAAAAAGTACCTAATTATTGTTCTAAAAAATAATTATATTGCAATCATATTTATTACAAAATGAGAACTTCAATTACAAATAGAACTTACATAAGTATATAGTTCAAGACTGTCTCATCAACAAGTGGTTGTGTAGAATATACAGTTGGTAATTGGCAATCAACGAAGTGGCAATGGTGGAACAAGTGACAGCACACGAAAGGGATGTTTTGTGTTGTAGCATTTGCAGCATCCTTTTCTTCACCATTGTCAAGCATTCTCAAGCTCATACATAAAGAAAGTGATAAAAAATTAGAGCCGACAAATGGTCAGATCGGGTCAACCTATTTAATAAACGGATTAATTTTATTTTGGTATTAAAAATGGCTTAGAATTGCCCAAAATTGAAAAATAACAATGTTTAATTTTAGGCTAAACGGTTAAATCATGTCGACTTTGGATTGAAATCTGTTCAGTTCAGGCTGTATTCGGGTTACTCTCGGTAACTTCAGGTCGGTTCAAACTTTCCCAACTCTAATAAAAATGCTCAAAAACTGATGAACTGTGCTTAATCTTAAGTAAAATAAGATCTTAATTAATCTATTGGTTTAAAAATTGTCACCCTAGTTTATGTTGAATTTTCAAATTAACTTAACTTCCCCCGCTTATTATCTATGTAATTGCGTGACTGTAGTTATATTACTTATCTTGTGATTTATTTACAAATCAAAAAAAAAAATGACGTTGTGGACAACGTCCCCTTACACCTATATTCACACATACAAAATATGGTGAGAACATTACACTTAGGGCTTCTTCTTTTCGTAGGTAAATTGGGGTGGATAAAAGAATGAAGTGGTTGAGATGGGTTGAAGTGAGTTGAAGTTGGTATTTTTTTTTTAAGGTGAGTTGAAATGAGTTGAAGTTGATATATTTTTTTGGTGGTGGGTTAAAGTGGGTTAAAATAATGAGAATATAATTATGTGTGATAATTTATGAACTTATTGTAATTTTTAGTGCATTTTTTCACTTAATGGTAATTTCACAATTTTGTAACTATTTTTCTGAAAGTTAGAGGCCGGCACAATTTGTCAATTATTTTTAATGAATTAGGTTACTAAATTTTTTGATGACAACTTTTTTATATACGGGCCTTTTTTTCATGGGTAAATTTGAAAATACCAACCTCAACCCACTTCAACCTACTTCAATATATTTGAATCCATTTCAATCTACTTCAACCCACTTCCACTATCAACTAAAGTTTAATTTATGACATTAAAAACATTCAACCTACTTCAACTTATTTCAATCTACCTCAACCTATTCCAACCTACCTAAATCCACTTCAACTTACTTCCATTATTTTAACCAAGTTCAAGTTATCACATAAAAAAAATTCAACTCACTTCAATGTACTTCAACTTATCTTAACCTACTTCAACTTATCTTAACCTACTTCACCCTTTTACCCACCCCAATTTACTTATAAATTTCCACCATTTTCAAATCATACTACTTTGTAAAAATAATTAAACCTCACATGACACTTTACAAATTATTTAAATTATGAAGGAGTGGGTTGAAGTAGGTTGAGGTAGGTTGAAGTGGGTTGAGATTTGTATTTTTTTTTCAATTGGGTTGAAGTTGGTTGAAATGGGTTGAAGTATGTTGAAGTGGGTTGAGGTTGGTAAATCCAAAATGACCTACGAAAAAAACACGGCCATTATATGGCCATTGATATATTAAATTTATGTATTCTTTTAGCCAGAAATCAATTACAAATAAACATTCAAATAATATGGGTTCTCATTCAAAAGGCCTAAGAGCATTCCCAGTGATAAGTCAGTTTTTTGGCTCACTAGTGAAAGTCTATCTCTGGCACATCATCTTGTGAGCCAACTCTTTATCTCACAATTATCTCTCTTTCTATTACAAGGTTCACCACTTTGCTCACCAAATAAAATAGTACTCATAAACCCACTCTACAACACACAATCTTCTTTTTAATTAATATCTCAGTAAAAAAGAAAAACCAATTAAAATTAAAAAAATGGGGTGAACCAGCTCACAGCCACTAGCCAGCCCGCGAACTACTTGTGGGCTCGCGCTGCTGTAGAAGTGGCGAGCGGCTCGACCCTTAGACCAAGGCGGGTGAGCCAAAAATATACCTCCACTGGAGGTGCTCTAATAACACTGTATGATTTTATTAACAAGTAATAAATATACTCCCTTTTATAACTTCTCTCCATAGTTTTATCCACCCCTCCTTGATGATCACCTTCACTTACCGAGTTAGCTACTCAATAAGGAGCCCAAGTCTTCTATAGTTGTCAAATAAGAACTAAAGCAAACATAGCTTGCCACCAAGCATCTCAAGTACACTTTTCGACCAAAAATCCAGTAGAAGAACTGGGAAGGAAAAAATAAATGAAAAGCCACTCAAAGGAAAAGAAGCAAAATGAAGTAATCATGGGCATTGTTCAAAATGAAGATTGTTCAAAATGCGGAGGGGATGTGATGTCTATGAAAATGAAGATTGTTTAACTCTTTTTTTGGGTGCAATAAAAGGGATGAATTCATTCATTAATTAGTCGTACGACATCTACAAGATAGATTCGACACAAGCAAATACGATTTCTAATGTTGAAATACAATCTACATCTCCAGAAAACTTGATCGGTCTGCTTCTCACAACTGTTGTTTCAGTGTACAATATGGAAAAGAAATCCACAGATATTGTAATATCTTCATGAAAGTAGATCTGCTGATTTGATGTAATTTTCTAGGGTGAGATAGTTTCCGTACATGAGAGACTCCATTTGAAGTGTCAAATTCAATCGAACAGACACATTACAATAGGACTTCATCTTTCAAAGTCAAGGGAAAGTTGTAGTGGTTTTATCAAAAAAATTTCTTTATCAATAGCATTGATAATATAAATGACAAGTTAATAAAAGTTACATGCATTAAAATTAGGACTGTAATTAAAATTAGGTCCGTAATTAGGTTAAGAAATCAAAATGTACAAAATCAAAGTCCTATGCTTACTTGTTATAAGTAACATGGAGGCAGGGGCCCTTTTTTATGAGTAATATGAAAGTGCGAAAAGAAGAAATTAATTGTTTGTTTTGTAACTCATTATAAATATTTATTACCAGTAATATTTAATAGTTATTAGCACTTATTAGTATTGATCAGTATTAATGAACACTCAGTAGTGAAATTAGGAAGTTTGCAAATCCTATATGGTTGTCTTGTTGAAAAGGTTTATCTATTATGACAGTCCAAATTCAAATGATTGACGCTTGTTATAGGCCGATCTTGCCATCAATTAACAATCCAATCACAAACAAATAAAACAAGATGAAAAGAAGTTGATTGATTCGTTCTGAATGGAACAACAACATCACCTATTAGAAGAGGATGTAGAGAGACTCTCGTAAATGGAGATAGAAAAATTATTAGCTAAATTAATAGAAATAACATGAATAAAGTAAAAAAAATGGGATTTACTGTTGGCAAAAAACTAATAGTAGCCACTAGCCCCTAAGGAGAAAAAGAAAAAACTAGGGTTTTCTAGAGAAACGAAAGAGGAGGAGGCTATGGGTTTTTTAGAGAGAGTTCAAAAGGATATAAAGGTCTTGTTTGACAATAAGTTGTTAGCTTTTACATTATTTATTCATTGTTAACAGATTATACTAATTGTTTGACTTAATTTATTGCATTAGTTATTTTTAGAAAAAGTGTTTGGTAAAATTAATTGTTTCTAACAATGCTATTTAATAAAATTTCTCTTTTGCCCTTACCTTAGTTTCACTATTTTTTTTAGCATAACAGCTTTTATAAATTGCATATTTATTTTTCTTCTTAGTATAAATTTAAGGATTATGTGATATATAAAGTTGCATCTATGAATTTACCTATGTTTGGTTATGACTCATGACAATATTTTTCTTTATTGTAACTTAATTTTCTTTAAAAAACACTTCAACTTTATGTAACAACAAATACGAAAAGATACCCTACTGTTCAAGCATCAAATCCCTTATCTCAATTCAACCCACACTAAATAAAGGAAGAATAAGAGAGAGGCAACCCAAAAAAATCAAATGGTTGAAGACTTGAAGTAAATCGCCTAACCCAGGCATTTTTTTAACCCAACTAACTATTGAAGATGGAAACAAGGCAGCCAAATAATGAATAAATTAATAAATAAATGGAGTTGGGTCTGATAGATAAAAGTAATTCAATGGAAAATAATATGTTTTTATTATCAATGGCATTTGATGAATTTTGTGAAAATAACTATGATCAATATGGTCATTTTCATTGTACATAACAATAAGCTAATTGAAAAAATAATTTGAAATAATTTTTTACAAAAGAGCTTTTGAACATAAAAAACTAATCCAAAAATCTCATTAATCAAATACTCAAATTAACTTTTTAACCAAAATCAAACAACTAATAACCCTAAAAAAATCCTAAAAATCTTTTTACCAAATATCTTCAACAGTAAGTCAAGTGTAACAAGCCCTGTATCCATGAGCTCTATAAAGGCCAACTGGCCAACAACGTAACCAGTGCCCTGCCGTTCAATTCCAGATGAGGCGCCTTTGACCAACTGTAGGGTTTGTGTGAGTGAACTGCCCTCGTCCTCCCCCACCTGTGTGCTCTGCCCTTGATCTTTTGGTAAAGAAACATTATTACGGCCCTGTTTTTTTTATTGTTAAATTTAAACTTATCAATTTCAATTAATTTCAACACATATTAACTTACTTCAATTCACTTCGTAAATTTCAATGAAAAAAGTCAACTTTAAACCACGTCAATTCACTTCAACCAACTTCAGCCCACTTCTCACTATTTTAATCAACTTCTACCCATTATACTTAAATAAATTTAACTCGCTTCAACCAATTTCAACCAACTTTAACAAAAAAATACCGATTTTAACCTACGTCGTGTCTTATCTTTTTATTGATTTTTTTCAATTTACCAACTTCAACCTACTTCAATAAAAAAAAAATACAAACTTCAACTAACTTTATTATTTTATCAATTCCAATTTATCAATGAAAAGAATATATTCAAAATTCACTTTTATCAATTTTAATCAACCTTACTTATTTATGGACTCATATTTTTCAATTAAAAAAACAGGCTCTCAATTTACAAATATTTTTGCCGACATCATGGAGCTTCAATGGGGAGATATGATTAAAGTAATACATCCAAGAGGATTTCAATGGATGACTGCTTTCCCTTGTGTATTTCCTGCCAAATGTTATGGGCATGAAAGCAAAGTTTCTGAATTCTGGGCCCATTTAGTCCTTCCTTACTGGAGTATTCCCAAATCAAATCAAAAAAGAGATCATACATAGAGATATCACTATCAGCCTACTTGTGTACAACAAAGTATGGCAAAGTCACTACTTTATGATATTTCTCTGGCAGTTGCCACCTGTGCAGCTCACTACTTCACGTTCTAATTCACTGCTCGCTACTTTTTTTTTCTTTTTTAACCGTACATAGTGTGTGGACCACTGCACAACAATGACCTGCATTTTGACAGCATGCAAAATAAGCATGACAGCCCAGTGGTGTGTAAAAAAATTCAAAACCGAACTCAAAAATTTTAAAAATTAAATTGGAAAATTGATTAACTGAATAAATTTTTCAAAAAAATTGGTTTGATTATGGTTCAAATAATTTGAAAATTCAGTTAACCGGTGATTAAGTGAGTTGAAAATAATTTTATTTTTAAAAAAATTATACATAAAAAATAAAGAATTTAGGTAAGAAAGTGCATTTTATTATTATTTATAAATGACAACCAGAGTTTAATTTTTATAAAAATAATTTAAACATAAAAAATGAAAAAATTAGGTAAGAAAGTATACGTTTTTTAGTATCTGTGAATATTTAACCGGTACCTTTTCGGTTCGGTTACGGTTCAGGTTTTGGATGAATCGAATTTTCCAGTTAACCGAACAACGGTTAACCGAAATTTTTGATTCGATTATAGTTGGAAATTTATTTGAACTGAAAAAACAGTTAACCGATTTTCAGTTAACTGAAACCCCGGTTAATCGATTTTGCACACCCCTAGATGGCAGGTAGGCCTTCAAAACAAGTGATTACTTGGGATTTGGTGTCAAATTTTTACTTAAATCAAATGAGTAATGCACACTACTCAAATGAGATTTAAATTCTAAATCAATTGAATATAGGTAGATTAATTTCTTAATCTTATATGTATTCTCAAGAGCCAAGACCTCTTATATTATCAATGCGAGATACTGTCAATTTTCATATTCTTCAAACTCCTAATGTGTGCGCTATTGACAAGATCCAATAGTTGAAATGATCTTATACCACAAATTCTCTTATGACACTGACTCATATGAGAATTGAAATAAGATATAAAATGGCTCTGTTCTCTTTTCCATCTCGAATAGAGTATGATCCGCATCCTGATCCACAGCTATATACCTCAGCTCCTTTTCAACGTCAACATCGCTATCGTAACTATGAGAACTATGTTGAGATGAACCCTTCTAGGAGCCAGTTTTTGAAGGTTATAGGGTGATTAATTATTTATATGTGAGTGACTATTGATTCAGATATAATTAATAGTTTATCGAGCAATGATTTTTGTTGATCATCGCTAAATTTTTAGTCAGCTTCACATTCATTAAAAGTCATTATAAAAATATTCGTGTTGTAATAAGTCTTATGTAAGATAGTGGTCTCACACATAACATCTTTGGTACATTGCCAAATATCTACATAAATCGAACCTTATTCAAATGAACAATGCATGTAACTCAAGTGAGGTTCATACGTACAAAACTAGCTAGATATGATAAGAGTAATTCCTTCACCTTATATACCTATTTTGGTTGCTGGGCCTCTATCTTAGCAAAGCTATGCTATTATTGGCCCATAATGGAGTACATGGAGTGAAGGCATGTTCTTTTTGTTGGTATTTTCTCATTTATTAATTTCAACCTACTTCAATCCGCTTTAATCCACTTCAGCCAACTTCAACCAACTTTTATAAAAAATACAAACTTTAACCAATTTCAACTAACTTCAATCCACCTCCTTTAAAATTTTCTTTTCATTTTTTTAACCAACTTCAAAAAATATACCAACTTTAACCCACTTCAACCAATTTCAATATATTTTAACCCATTTCAACGAAAAATATCAACTTTTAATCAACTTTAACCTACCTTATCAACTTACTATTTCACCAATCTTAATTTACGAACAAAAATAACTCGCCCTTGATAGATACATCATACATGGAAAAAGGTTTTCGAGTTGATAGAGAGGCCTACCGCCTACATGAAGATGAAAAAAGAGCTAAAAAAAGATGCCCAATAATGGAATTATTTTCGCAATTTGGCAATATGTTAGGCATGAGATATGAACATGAATGATGCTCTAGGGGTGTACAAAACCAGTTAACCGGAGTTTCGGTTAATCGAAAATTAGTTAATTGTTTTTTCGGTTTAAAAAAATTCCGAGCCGTAACCGAAGCGAAAATTTCGGTTCGTCCAAAACCCAAACCATAATCGAACCGAAAAAGTCGATTAACCGGTTTTTCGGTTCGGTTACTAGTTAACCGTTCACAAATAATAAAAAACGTATACTTTATTACCTAAATTTTTATTTTTATATATTTAATTTTTTTACAAAAATTAAACTATGGTTACCATTTATAAATAATAAAAAAGTGTACTTTCTTACCTAATTTTTTTATGTATAATATGTTTTAAAAAAAATTATTTTCTTTTCAAATTATCCGAACCGTTACTAAACCCAAAATCGAAAATTTTATTCAATTCAGTTAACTAGTTCGATTTTTAAAATTTTTTGATTCAATTTTTGATTTTAGATCTTTTTGCACACTCCTATTTATCAGTCATATAAACAGTTGGGGAGGTGGGAATCTCACTCTGCAGAGCGGTGGAGCGTAGAGCCTAGATGAAGAGCCCACTAGGGAAAAAAGGAGGGGAATAAAAAAAAGACGACAGCAGCGGCCCCCGCAAAGGACATAAAAGGCCAGTAGATGCCAAGTGGTAAGCTGAAGACGCTTGTCGGTTTCCAACATCCAAAATTACCTCAAGGTTGCCAAAGTCGAATCAGTGAATAAATTGGTAAGGTTAGTGGATCAATAATTAAACCGATTAAATTGATTAAATCGGATAAAACTATTTTATTATATTTTATTAAATTATGAATAATTTGTTATTTATATAAACAAATTTTGAACTTAAATACGTAGAAAACTTGTAATAAGTACTATCATAAATTTTTAAATTAGAATGTTTAAGTAATAAATGAGTAATAAATTTATTAAATTCCAAAACTTTTTATGAATTTTCTTGTGAGTGACAAAAATAAAAGTATTTAATTTGATCAAAAATCGATGAAGAAGTGGACAAGATATTAATTTGGATTATTAATATGTGATCAATTAATAAAAGGATTCAATGGATATGAGGAAAATTTATATGAATAACAAATAGAAATAAATTTGCAAGTAAACATGTACCATAAAAGCTGTGTTGCTCATTTGGTAGGAGATCCTAGAAGAACTTTAAAATAAGTAGAGGTGTGGGGTTCAAAGTTTTTAACAAACACATTGTAATTTTTTAATGGTACCAAAAAACAAAAATAAAGACATGGGAGGGTCTTAAATCGGTCCAAGTACCCAGTCCAACCGTGAAAACTAGCGGTTGAACTAGGTCTTGACTGATTTTTTACCAGCTCAATAGGGCACTGATTTATTTCTAGTGAATAGACCGGATTGTTGCCCAATTCGCCGTTGAACAAGTTGAACCGGACAGTCCGATCCGGTTCTGACAACATTGCATTACATTGCAATCCACACCCCCCCATCTCCTCGTATGCCATCACCACTTTCCCTAAACCTAATCTAATTTCATATTTACCCACGTATATTTAATCTCAATTATGTTATGATTTGTGATAAATAAAATACTTGAGAAAAAAGGCCTGTTCTTTTCGTTGATAAATTGAAGTTGGTAAACGGGTAAAGTTGATTGAGATAGGTTGAAGTTGATTGAAGTAAGTTGCAGTGAGTTAAAGTTGGTTGAAGCGGATTGAAGTTGGTATATTTTTTGAAGTTAGTTAAAATAGTGAGAATAAAATTTCGAATGAGGTAAGTTGAAGTTTGTTGAAGTTGATTAAAGTAGGATAAAGTTGTTTGAAATTGATTGAAGTGGGTTGAAATTTGTATTTTTTAATTGAAATGAGTTAAAGTTAATTGAATTGGGCTGAAATTGATAAATTGAAAATGACCAATGAAAAGAACTGGCCCGAAGTATCAGTTAACTAGATGCAGTAGTTTAATATCAGTTTATCTCCCCCACCCTTTCTTATCTTGGTTGTATTGCAAATGTTTATGAATAATTATCTTTAAAAAATGTTTTTTAAAGATTACATGCTTTTTTATGACAATAAATGACTCTGAGGTACCTTATATTTTTTGTTAAATACTTTTTGGTCCCTGATTTTTTGAAAATGACACTGGGGGTCTCTAAGTTTTCTAACAAAAGACTTTTAGGCCATTTTTTCTATTATGTTAACCCTTGAACTTTTATAAATTGCAGAATAGTCCCTGGAATTGGAAAAACGTGCAAATAAGCTTGTTTTGACTGATTAAACTTCTTATAATGACTTCACTAGTACTAGTTATCACAATCTACTACTTATATTTTATATATTATAATTTATGTGCTTATAATTTATGTGTTCCTCCAGCTTCCGGTTTATAGAGATAGCTAATCTCAACCTCACATTTCCTAGATCAGGCACAACACAGATCCGTTTCATTTCCCACCTCGAACCGTAGTCACTAATCAACTTTTACTTATTTTTAAAGGATAGTGAGACTTTCATCAAGAAATTATAATATTTAAAACATAAGGTTCTATTGGATAGCGTTCCCTGTTGAAAAACCTTGTTTTATTGAAGACTTGAAAGTGGAAATATTATAATTGAAAGTTTTGAAGAGGGAATTAAGCTAAGATCACTAGACATGTTTGCCCATAAAGAAATGGAGAATCTCAACTTCTATTTTGCTCAAGAATGCTCAAATGACCATATCCCTTCTCAGCCTTCAACCTCTCTATTTATAGAGGGGATTGGGGTACCTAGGATGCCCTAACAGCTACAGTACCTACTAACTTTTTCACGTGGCTACAATACACATTGATGGCTACAGTACACTACTTTATTTTATATATCAGACACTTGTCGAAATAGTACAATAATGGGAAACTACTTTTCAGAGTTTTTAGTGATGACAAGAATAGTCATCATTATTGAGATTCTGCTTCCTTCATCTCTAATTATATTTTTCAGGCCATCATTATCAGGATAATCATCAAAATCTTCATCAGGTTGCTTAAGATACTCCGGGTCCCATTCTTTAAATAATTCAAGAAGATATTTTTTTTCCTTTTCTGATGAGAATTTTCCAACTCCAACATCAAAGAGATAATCAAAAATATATTTTCAAACTGCTCATTCCACCTTCATGTAGTATTTGAATTCATCATCATAGGCGAAAGTAGTGTTTTCATAATGCATTAATGTTTTTTCCCATTCGATTAATGCCCAACACTGACGATAAATGTTGAAAAATCCAACGACCCTTGATAAAGCAGGATCAGTAACTAGATGTCCCGGATTTTCATGAACCCAGCTTTGTCGTTGATCATTAAGATCGTCGCAATCAACGATTTGGACAAGATAATGGGCTGGTTTGGTTGTTCCATTTTCATATTCAATTAGAGCGCTATAAACCTCTAAAATTAGGTATCTGCGAACTGAAATTTTTGTTGGACCTTCAGAAGATGTAAGAATCGAATGGATCTTTCTGAACATGCATTGCTGGAATTTAGTTAAGGTTGAGAAAAATGAAAATTTTGGATCTAGGATTTCTGTGAAGTAAAATACTATCCCGTATTTTCAGACTTTAAAAACAGGATAATTTGGAGATAATAAATTTGTTGGGAAACAAATACCACCAACTCCAAATCTGTCGGACAAAAAAAATCGTTGTACTCCAGGACTCCCAAATATCGTTGGAATAATGATGATAAAAGTCGATGCAGGCTACATACCACTCATTGAACCATTTTTCTTGAACATGAAAACTTATTTTTTCTTGGATTTCATAAGAGCACTGAAGATAACTAATTTGTAACTCTAGAGCGGAAAATCTCTGGGCTATTAGATAGGCAGTATATAGTAGACCAAACTGTGATCTACTTTTTGTATTGAATTTTAGATTATTGATAAGGACTTTACTAGAAGGCATAGCCCGTTCTAGTAGGAATGACATTTCATTAAGGATCTCATCCTCTTCTGGCAGGAGCTCGGCTTTGATAATTTTTATTGGCGAGTTCTCGAGTTAGATTGTCTACCAGAGAGTTATTCGATCCCTGTATATGTTAAATAGAAAAGGAAAACTGGTTAAGCCATAATTGCTAACGCAGGAGTCGCCGTTGCGCTTGCATATTTAACAAATTCTTTTTCACAAAACCAAATATTCATTTGCCATATGTTGTAATAAGAAAAGCTTTTGGGGCTAAAAAAATTAAGAATTTTTCAATTTCCCTTATGACTGCAATGATTTCTTTTTTCATTGTAGGATAGTTGCATTTTGCCTTATTAAAACTTCCACTGCAATATTTGCAGAGTTGTTTTCCTTTTTTTATTTTGAGTACCGCACTACAGTGCTCATTCCTGATATCTGTTTCAATAACTAAATCATCTCCTTCATTAGGCAAATTAAGAAGAAGAAGATTTTTGCACATCTTTTTAAAGTTTTGAATAATCTTTGTATCATTGATGGTCCATGTCCAACTTACTTCTTTCTTGAGTTTCTGCTGCAATGGCCTTCTTAATTTAGTTAAAAATTTTATGAAGTTTGAAGTACAGGTAAGGCATCCAAGAAATCTTTCTAATTGCTTTCTATCTTCAATTTTTTCAGAACATTTTTCTATTTTTTTCAGAATATGCTTTTGTCGGATGACTTGCCTATCTTTTATCTCTAAGCATAAGAACTCAATTTCTTATTTAGCATAAATGCATTTGTTTTTACCAAGTACGATACCATGATCAATGCATAATTGGGTGATAGCCAATACATTATCTTTGTGCTATTCTATGGTTTTGGAAAAGATATGGATATCATCAATGTAAACTAAACAACAATTATTAAGGTTTTTGAAGATGTTATCAATTATTCTCTGGAATATTTAGAGTGCATTTTTAAGACCAAAAGGCATCACTATCCATTCATAATGTCCTTGTGGGGCACTAAATGCAGTTAAAGGAATACTCTCCTCATCCATTTTTATTTGCCAATAACCGCTATTGCAATCCATTTTTGAGAACTAAGAGGCTCCTTGAATTCTATTGAAAATGACTGTTTTGTTAGGAATATAGTAACCATCAAATACAGTATTATCATTAAACTTTTTATAATTGATTACTATTCTAGCTTTTTCTCTTTTTTCTTCAACATGATTTCTTACCATAAAAACGGGACTAGTGTGAGGACTCTTACTGTTTCTAATCAATCATTTATCCAGAAGTTCTTTAATTTGTTTATTAAACTCTTAAATATCCTAGTGTGTATACACCATTTGTTTAACCCGAATGATGGTGTTGGGATTTAATAGAGTAATTTTAGCAAATGTTTTGTCTTTGTCCCAAAATTTTAGAGGATTATCAGAATAAAGTTCATTGCATAATTTTTCTTGTTGTTCAACAATATGCTCTTTAACAAATAACTCAAGTAATGAAATTGTTAGTGCTACTTCTCGTTGTGCAGGCATTATCTTCTCACCACGCTAGCCGCGTGTAAATTCAATTTTTTTGATGAGTGTAAGCTTTACTTAATTTTTCAATAGGAACGGAGTGACCATTAATCGTAAATATTATTTGGTTTATAGTCTGGGTGCATGGAGAATATAATCTCTAGAACTTATTTCCAATAATCACATCATGAAATGGTTGATCTGTTGCCCATAGAACTAGTATAATGCATTAAACTCATCCTAATTTTATGGATAACCCTTATATGGCATCATTGTAGCTTATAATACTATTATCAGCTATCCTTACTTGTAAATGATTTTTACCTCTCTCACACATAAACTTAGGAAATAATGATATTTTTCCAAAGCATACAGAACAGCCACTGTCTATGTAAGCACATAGTTCATATTTATTATATCATTCTAAGCATACTTTTATTGGGATATAAATGCTATTAGGGTTTGTATTGGTAGCTTCATAGCATATTTTCATAGTCATATTTTTGACTAATTCATCTTCATAGATGGGCTCACTAACAGTTCTAGTTTTGTACATAATTACTTTTCTATCTAGACTCATAATTCGATCTACACTGGGTCTTGCAACCTCAAAACTCATCCTACTCATTTCACTGGTCATGCTAATTGTATCATCTTCCTTAAGTTATTCTTTAGCAGATAAAGATCATTTTCTTTAATTCGACCTTGTACTCTGCTTCTTAATAATTGGGGTTTAATGGTGATTTTACCTTCCTCATTAATCTTTATTATATTTTTCTTCTTGATCTTTGTGGGACTGGCAAAGTTAGATATCCATAAACGATCTATTTTTATCTCCTAATGATTGGATTTAATCCTCTAGATCTTTTGCATAGGGGTAGAACTTTTGAATTTTTCTGCTTATATCATTGTCACCTTAGTCTTAGGGTCTATTGTATTATCTAATTTATAGATAATTTTTCAAAATATCCTTAAGGGATATCGTCCTCTTTTCATATCCATCTCAACTATTTTTAATTTAAGGGATAAGAAGTTTTTAGCATATTTATATTTTAGACTCACATAATATCCAGGTCGACAATTGAATCCTACTGACCCATTACATAAATTGGTCTTTATCCCCGTGATGATCTGATTATTAAATTTAGTGTGCCTAATATCACAGAGTAAAGCGTAAAGATCAATATCTTTACGATAATATTGTAATGAAGTTATTTGAACCTGGACACTTTTGACATGGATATACCTATACATTCTATCTTTATTATGTTTAAGGACATTCTCCCAATTAATGAGGTTAACCTCCCCAACGTCATACTCACAATCTTTTATCTCAAGATCTCGTTTCATCATTTCACATACGTATTTACTTTTTAATTGAAATATGGATTTTTTTATAGATCATGTCTTTTTGGATTATGGGAAGAACCTAATATCCTTTGACTTCTTCATGATTATTATCTACAATAAACTCTTCTCCTTGAAGATCACCAAGGCTAACCGAACTACTTTCCATCATATGACTTGTTTCTTCATAAATACTTTCTTCATATTCATTGTCCAATATAATTTCAACAATTCATTTGTTGTTACTTAGGGCTAGGTCTAATGCCTCATCTTTACTAAGCTCAGCATAATCTAGGCTTCCTAAAGTTTCAATAAGTTTATTATTCTTCCTATTTTTGCATTCATTAGCATAATGCCCTACTTCTCCGTGTGCCCCCCAGCATTTGCAGTTACTTTTTATTGCGGGACAATAAGTAGCTTTTCTAAAAAATCTTCGTTTTTTAGGACTTAGTTTTTTATAATATTTTCTTCTATATTTTTCACCTCTTTGCTTATCAAAACTCTTTTTCTTATAAAATTTTATTTTTTGTCTCCTTTCGCGTTCTTTTCCCCATTGGTGAGGTGAATCCCAGCAAGTTAGGAATTGCTTCTTAATTTTCTTTTGCTTTTGGAGATCAAGACATTGATCATTGACCCATTTTCTTAGATAAGAGATTTTCGAACCGAGGGTATCAATGACATCTATTCGTTCTAGATATGCAATGTATTTTTCATTAATTATGGAATTTATAGAATATGCCAATTTGTCATAAAACATGCCAAGGTTGGTTTCATTATGCCCAATTTTGTAATAATATTGATTAAATTCAGCAATATAATTTTTTAGATATCTCATATCCCATAATTCTATGTTATTAGTATTTCTTTGTCATTCTCTTGCTTTTTCTTAGGAATCAAGTTTAGCACCGATGAATTCGGTTTCAATCTCTTTACATAGATTTTTGAACATTGCAGCTGGTGTCTCCATCATTCTTAATGTATTTTTACCATCTTCGCTTAATGAATCATACCAGTCAGCTATAGTGTAAGAGAAACTATGCTCGATATAATTTAGAAAATTTGCCGCAGACCAAGTAGTATTTAGGTTTAAGACACTATTCATTCATCTTTTCCAGTGCTCAAATATTTGTTCTCTATTATGGGCTCCGTCAATGTTTAAGATATATCCAGGTTGGCTAATTGAGGTAAGACCAATTTCTTCATAGGTCGTGGTTTTCCTTGGGATAAACCCGAAGGAAAAATTGCTTGTACGTCATGCTGAGATGTACCTAGGTCTTCAGAAATGAGTATTTCTTCTAGACGGTTCATCAAATTATTCAGGTTTAGGAACAACATTCTTAACTATATTAGTCTCTGTTTCATATAGGTCGATTTATGCTCCAATCTCATTGATTTCATTTTCATTAATCATCTTACCATATTTCTTATCAAGTCTTCTGATAATTTCTTCTAATGGTAATACATTGAGATCTTCTAATTTAATCAGATTCATCTGTTGATATATTTCTTCTTCTAATTGGGCATTATTGATCTCTTCATTAACATGATCAGACAAAACGTCATGTTTATTACTAATTGCGCTCATAATTTTTTTAATTCTTCCGAATTTTGTTCTTTTTCGAACATTTCTTGTAGCTCTCCAATAGTATATTGTTCATACTCCATCTTCTTTCTTTTCAGTCGATTTGTCACCAGATTGTTCTCCTATTTCTTTTTAGATTTTTATCTCTTGCAAAGGAAATTGAATCTTGTTTTTTTAGTTTTGGAAAGGATATTTATACTGGTAAGAAGTACTAATACGAGGTGTAGTTTTTTCGCTATGTCTGACTTCATTAATAAGAGAAAGATGGACTACAGTTAACTGATTTTTAAACTCCTTCAGTTTCGTCTTAATTTTAGCCACTTCGTCTTTTAACTCTAAAATTATATCAGTGATATAGTTTAATTGAGGTGCTAATGAGGTATTACCTTCAGGTGAGTGGACGATATGTGAATAATTAGGACCAGGACACGCAGGTGATGATTCAAGCATTAATTACAGTTAATTAGCTTAATTCGTCATTAGTTAGCTTAATAATCGTAATTATTTTTCTGCACGTGGCTCTTATACCAGATGAAATAGGACAATATCTATTAGTGAGCAAAAAACCACAAACATAATTTTAAATTTTTCAAAAGTAAGTTTTTAAGGATTGAGGGTAGATTTGCAAATATGAAAAGTTTAGGGCGCTAATGCAAATAGGGTAAACAGTGAATAGGGTCCTTTCAGTTAGTTTTTTCAAAAGTCGAGGTATCCTGCAGTTATTTTTAAAAAGTGAAGGACCTTTTATTGTTTATACAAAACTTAAGGTATGTTTGTGTCTTTTTTTCCTTTTTATGACCATAAAAAAGGAAGTAGGTTTAATTAATTGTAATAGGTTTTGTTTTGATTGAAGTAGCTTTGGTGTAATTAGCTAGAATTCAAGCCAGTTTGTCTAATTAGCTAGCAATCACAAAGTTCTAACTATGTACTATCATTTGGGGTGGGTGTAACATATATATTTATTAATTGTGGCTTGTAGGTGTCATATACTTTAGCTAATAATATCATTGACATTGACATTCCAAACTTGAGTTATGTTGGCAACCAACAATTACCCTAGTGCGTGTTGAACGCAAAATTTTGATAGATTTAAATTTGTCAAAATTAAACCCTCATAAAATCAATGTAATCGTATAAAACAAAAAATATACATAGAGAGGAAATTTATGGGCCAAATTTAAATATGACCTTTAGAACCCATAAATTTAATTTAGGGAGCAACCAAGTTAAAAAAAAAGGGGGGGAAGTGATATCACATAATCTTCTTTTTTTCCCCGCAATCTTGTTGCGTCAACCCACAAAGCTATTATACATCAAATTATGGATTGATAAAGACAATAAAATCAAGTCAATAAATAATTGGGTAGTTACTTGAGTAACCATCCTCTCCCACTCCCTAAGACATTAACTCCCCATTAACTCCATTTTTTTTTAAAGCATGCTCCAACATGTGAACAGCAAAATTAACCTCCTGGCAGCATTAACTTCTCACTAACTTTAATATAGGGGGGGGGGGGGGGGCGGCAGTAAGGGAGGAGGGACACAAAAATTTTGAGAAAAAGATGACAAATGAAAGAGTTTGGCACCGAAGAACCAAAATACTCGATGAAAGAGCAAGACAAAAAAAAAAACTCAGACAAATACAGAGGTGGGTGGCTAACCGAGCACAGATTAGTTTGCAGGGGACGAGAACTCTGAGCAAGAAGAAGGGAGCAGAGACAAGGTAGGCGGTACTTGTTCTAAAGGTACAAGTGATCTCATCATCTTCGATCCTTACACAAAAAATATATATACCATCAGATCTCCTGATAATCAAATTTATAGGTATCCCATTTCGGTTCTCCCTAAAAGGGATACCCGCAAATTTTTAAGATCAAAAGGACTCCCGAATTTAGATTCGAAAGAATCCCAAGTTTGCAAGGACTTACAAATTTAGATTCGCAAGGATCTTGAGTTCGAAATGACATTTATGTTAAATTCGTGGGATCAAACCCATGGCGATTTGTAATATAATCCTTGTATTTTTCAAGCCAAAAAAAAAAACTCCCTTCTTTTCAATCCAAGATTTCGTATTAGTGTAGATGCTAAGTCCCAAAGATTATTAACATGACATTCGTGTGTTTAAAGCTTTTAATAATCAAATGTAAAAAAAAAAAAGAAAAAAAAGAAGAGAAGTGTCTCTTTTCTTCTTACGTGAATAGCCACAGTCATAGGTAGGCTTCCCCCTTATTTTTTTTGGGTTTACCTTCCTGTCAAAAAAAGGGGAGCACAATAGAAGTGAAGTAAGTGGAAGTGAAAGTCAGAAGCTAATAGACATGGATGCAAACGTCTGGCAAAGATCAAATTAAATTGGGAGTATTGTGGTCTATTTCTCTTCTCCAAGTCCTTTATAGCCCAATTTGGGTTTATTTATTTATTTATTTATTATATACGTATTAAAAAAGGTGAGATTTTATTCATGGAAACGTGTTTGAGTTTGGCCAAATTAGTCATCTTAATCCCATTAAAGAAGGAGTTCACTCGTTGATATGAGGGGTTTGTGTTAAGGCTTTGGGATAGAAACAAAGATACAATAAATCAAATTTGCGTCTAATTTCCATAACTCCGCATCTCCAACTCATGTGAGTTTGTAGGATGTCGATTCTTGCGAAGGTAGGAATTAAATACGCGATTGTTCAAAATATGTACATGAGTTTGTCCTCTCTTGGTTGCAAAAAAAATATTGTTCAAAGTCAAATAAATTGACAAGGCTTGTAACCACGATTATTGTAAACAAAAATTGACTTGTATGACTGAGTCCAATATTGATTAGAACTACGGTGACTTGATTCCACTAAGGAAACGTAGAAAGCCCTATATAAAATTTTCGGGTTCAGTCTAAATCGGAGTCCTCGAACGGGTTTAAACCGATAACCCCTCTTCTCAAAAAGTTAATTTGGTTCAAGTCGATTGCACCTTAACCGCTTAAACACAAAAAAAGTCAAGTATTCCATTACAGAAACCGACCTCCTTAAATTTTCAACTCCATGAAAAGCACCAAAGTGTCTCATTTATTTCCCCTCTTTTCATGAAATATCAAAATTGCAGTTCTGCAACCCTTGGTTACATGCTACGTCACCAAAACAAATAACCCAAAAAAAAAACCGAGCTTCTAAAAATTTTTGTAGCCTTTTTTTTAAAAAAGTCATAAGTATGGCAAAATGGACCAAACCCGAGCCAAATAAATTTCCGCCATTCTAAGCCACAAGCCTAAACTAAAAATTGGGACAAGAACTACGTCGATTTGATCCCACTAAGGGTACGTAGGAAACCCGTAAATGAATTTTGGGTGCAATCGTAAGCTAAACCAAATTAATGGACCGACGCCAATAAAAACTTAAGTTGGTAAACAAAATTCATGGAATGGCTAAAAATGCAACTTAACTATGACTTTAAAAAAAAAATTCGAACATCAAAATTAAACCAAAATAATGGTCACTTTTTTGGCCAGCATAAATAATTAAAATCATATCAAATGGTTAATAACTAAACCGAAATAAAAGATAAATTAAATCAAATAAAATTAAAGAACTACGACTTATTTGATCCTCTATAAAAGTGGTACGTAGGCAGCTCATGACAAAAAAATGAGTGCAACTCAAACTTTAAATCAAATAAAATTACCTGTTCCTTAACCTGCACATGAAGAATGTGCATGTATAGTACCATTCCTAGAAGGTGCCTATACAGCCACTATATGATACAACTAAGCTTTGAATACAGGAGATTTGACATTAAAAATATGATGATTGCTGATTCAAATTACACAAAGTCTTATTAGCGCAAAGCAAAACAAAGAAAGAAAAGGTAAAACAGAACGAGTCGGAATTGAAAGGTGGTCTCCCGAGAGGATGACGTAATTAAGGAGGTTTATCATTTTGAATAGAGTCGTACTCAAAATAAACAGATGTACATTTTTGCATTTCAGAAAGCTGTGTTGTGCATATTATTTATTTTTATTAAATTTTTGCTCAACAGTGCAGAAGCTTGTTTGTGTCTTGTACCTACTTGATTGTTACCCATTACGGTGGCTACTAGAGTCACCAAGTATTCAGTCTCCAAAACCTGAACCTCAAAGATGGCTAGGTTAGGTGAGGGAGAAGGCAGAGAGCAGTTAGATTTAGGGAAGTTGTTTGCTACTTAGTTGTGTGTTTCATCCTTTGATCCACATCCTCGTTTATAGCAGCACACAACATCAATATAATCAAAGAATTAATGGCTCATTATGGCTGATTAATAGAGAATTAATCTCTATCGTAATAGCTGAATCAATTGTAATTATGAGCAATTAGTGTGACTGTTACTCACTGGTCAACAAGTTCTATAATTGTTGTCCTAGTTCTCTTCATACTATTCCTCTCCCCCAAGCATAAACTTCTACCATCATTTTTACAAGTGATCACTTCCAAAAATTCTCCATTAAACTCATAAATCACCACTAGTTACATGACTTACATCCCACAAGTCATGCTTTGAATAATTTGCTATACCTTTGCATTGCCTTTAAATTTTGTTTGTTAATATTCGACTCATGCTTTTTTGTTAATGTTAAACTTACAACTGTATTTTAGAAGTAAATCTTTAAAGAAATTATGCATTTTATCTTTATTTGTGATTACGTTATCTCTTTAAAAAGTTTGACACGACATGTTTTATAACAACTACGAGATTCAAGTGAGGAATCTCTTCCGTATCACATCAAATCTAAAGTAGGCCATTGGAAGAATAGTTCTGCATATAACCCAAATAATGGTCGTGAGATGTTTTGATTATTTGAAATTATTAAATTCATAATTTATCTTTTTTATGTCATTTTGCTATAACTTATTCCGGTTTCCCAATTATGAAAAAAAAAACCAAAATTGTTTCATGTGCTTGAAGAAAGGACCATGTTTTGTGTGAGATGATAACATATTAACATCCCTAACCTCAAATATGGACTCACCAAGGACAGCTGAAAGTGGATATTAATTATCTCGATTCATAAAAATCTTTTAAGATCTTAGCCTTCCTTTTTTTTAAAAAAAAAAAAAGATGAGTGAAAAAAAAAAGTCACAATGATAAAGACAACCCATGCTTGCCTGTTAGTTCTGCATCAATGAACGTGAAATCTGTCATGTACAATTGGGGGTTGGCGAGTAATTTTTTGACACTTTTACAATAATTCAACAGAGTAAAGAGGTGGATTCACGTTCACCTGCCCTTCCCCAATTTCTGGTTCCTTTGGTCCACGATAGGACTGGCAAAAATTTGTCCGACCCGATTACCCGAATTTGTCCGATCCGGAAAAAACCGGGTACGGTCACCAAATTTATGTCCGAATTTAAAATTCGGACAATCGGTCATGTCCGAATTTAAACCGGGTCGGGTTCGGGTTTGGGTTTGGAAATCCGGGTTCGGGTTGTCCGGATTTTTGAACCATTTCGGGTTCGGACAAATTCGGACAATCGGACAACCGGGTTCGGACATCGGACAACTATGTTTATATGTAATTTTAGTCCAAATTCTTTAGAAAATTTTATAAAAATAAATTCGGACAACCGGGTTCGGACATTGAAAAACCGGGTTCGGGTTCGGTCACACAAAATTTCGGTCAGAATCTCCTAAAATCATATTACAAATTCGGACATCCGGACAACCGGGTCCGGACATTCGGACAACCGGGTCCGGGTCCGGGTCTGGTCAGAGTGTCCGATTTGTAATCCGAACAGGGTCCGGGTATGAAGTTTTTGTCCGAATGTCCGATTTGTCCGGACCCGAATTGACCCGGACCCGAATTTTTGCCAGCCCTAGTCCACGACTTATTCTTCGCGGTCAGCAAGGCCCCTCTGGCGCTGTGCCAACAAAGAAAAAATTAACTTCCTCGTGAAGTTCAATTTCGAGCTCCAACCCTCATCGACAAGTACGGGGAAAAAAAAAATGCAGAAAATTACATTGCATATTTGGATAACTAATCACAGCAATACCACCAATTTTTTTTTTGTTTTTTTAATAAGGAATTTACCAGGGAAGGGTCGGCGAGAGAATTCGTACAAATTGTGGAACTAAAAACTTTGATCTTTATTAATATGAAAATTGACCAAAATTCTGTTGTCCAATTATTTACGTGAGACCAATCTTATTAGTGCTAAGGTCTATTTTTTTCAACTCTGGAAAAATACTTATTATCAACATTTATCGTATATCAACATTGATCAATAATAAATTGTTTATAATAAATCAAAAAGAACAGATTCTAAATGTTGGTTCCCCCCCCCCCAAGTCATCGATAAGAGGAAATAGTAAGAGAGGTAAAATATTTTCTTTCTTACGAGTTAGACATAATTACCAATGAGGACTTTTTTAGTATGAAAGATATTTAAGCTATGGGTATGTACCACTCAACATAACATGGACAAAAACACGATCACTCACACAACATGCAACAAGAGGAAATTCAAAATCTCAACCTTGGAAGATAACTTAGTCACCAAGAACCAAGTGCTATGCTATTGTAATAATGAGGGGATTTGTATTAGGATTTATCACAGAGTATGGATTCTCAATCCACCAATGCAGGTGGGAATTCCTTTGTACATGAAGGCCCTGTTCTTTTCAGTGGAAAATGAGGGGTGTGGGATGGGTGATTGTAGGAAAGGGGGGAAAGGAGTTGGTGAGTGTGGTTTTTTTTTAAGTGTGGGAAAAAGTGGGTGACTGTGGGTGAAAGTTGAATATAGTTGAACGAAGTTGAGGTATTAGTTATTAATATTTTTTTATTTTATAATGTAATAATTTTATTATGATAGTAATTAATGATGGTGAAATTTTTTTGTTTTTGTTTATTCTGTTTTGTTCTTTTTTATGTTGTTTATTTTTTATTTTTTATTTTTTATTTTTTTTGTTTTTGTATTTGTATTTGTATTTTTTATTTTTTATTTTTTGTTTTTTGTTTTTTGTTTTTTATTTTTTATTTTTTATTTTTTATGTTTAATTTTTTATTTTTAATTTTTTTATATATTTTAATTTTTAATTTTTAATTTTTAATTTTTTTAATTTTAATTTTTTAATTTTATCTATTTTTTAATTTTAATTTTAATTTTAATTTTAATTTTAATTTTTTTAATTTTTTAATTTTTTAGTTTTAATTTTTAAATTTTTTATTTTCTTATTTTTTATTTTTTGTATAATTTTTTTTTGAAATTTTTCGTTGGTTGTTTTTTTGGAATAAAAAAATACAAAAAATTAAAAAAAAACAATTTTTTTAGAATTTATTTTTTTTTTAAAATAAAAATAAATGCAAAAAAAATAAAAAAATAAAAAATAAAAAATTAAAAAATAAAAAATTAAAAAATAAAAATTAAAAATAAACACAAAAAAATTAAAATTAAAAAATTAAAAATTAAAAATTAAAAATAAAAAAATAAAAAATAGAATTAAAAAATTTAAAAATTAATGAAAAAGAAAAAAAATAAAACTGTTCCATAACATCCGAAAAATTAAAACTGCTCATAATTGCTATCAAATTATTCGTACACACAATTACGTAAATTAGAAAAAAATTTTAAATATGAGAAATGGTTGTTTTATGTAGGTGTGGGAAGGAGTGGGTGAATGTGAGAATGAGTGGTATTTTTTTTTAAGTGTGGGAAGGAGTGGGAAAAGGGAGGAAAAAGTTGGTGAGTGTGGGATGGATGAATTTCCCAACGAAAAGAACAGGGCCTAATTTGTGTTGTTCTTTATACCTGCATTATCTTACATACCAAAAATAACTTGTAATTTCCTCGCCTAAATAGCAAAATCTTTTTAGTTCAATAATCAATACCAAATCTAGATAAAAAAAATTGTAGTCTATCACATACCTTTCACCAAAAAAAAAAAAAAAACACAGTAAGGCCCTGTTCTTTTTGTCGGTAAATATAAATTTACTAATTTCAATCAACTTCAACCCACATTAATCTACTTCGACCCATTTCTCAAACTTCAATAAAAAAAATACCAACTTTAACTAATTTTAACTAACTTTAACTTATTTCAATTTATTTCAATTAACTTCAACACAGTTCTCACTACTTTAACTAATTTCTACCCATCATATAAAAAAAATTAAATCTACTTCAATTAATTTTAACCTATTTTTAATAAAAAAATACATACTTTAATTTACTTTTTAACTTCTATTAATCTTAATCAACTTTTTTTTATTTACAAATTCATACTTTTCCACAAAAAGAACAGACTTTAAATAAAGAAACCAGTCAAATACTATTTTAGTCTATGATACTGCCCTGCTATTTTATTATTTTTTTTTTATCGTAAATAGTTTTTCCTGTCTTCTGATGAATCTTGTTTGCATAATCTTGAGAAAGAAAAAAAAAGTTGTGGCCAAAATTAGCCTACCAAAATTTCTCAGTATCCCCACTCATCAGTTAACCTATCCTCTTCCCTCACCCTCACCCTCACCCTCACCTGCATCTCCTCTCTATCTGTCTCTCTGTTTCCCATGTGACTCTTTTGAGTTGTTGTGGTGCCCAGAATCCAAAATCATGGACACATAATTTGAAGCCAAAATTCTTCAAGGAAAAAACTCCAATCACTACTGAGAAGCCCCCCCACCCCCACCCCTTTGCTATGTGGAGTAACTGCCCTCCTAAAACAGCATAAATCTTGCGGATTAATTGCTCTGTACCCCATTCATGCATCCATCGCTGTTCGTGGTTGGTTCCACTTTTAGGTTGAGGGAAGGGATATTATGCGAGATCAGCACAAAAATTGATTGATGAGTCTAGAATTTTAGGAGGGAGAAAGATAGCGAAACATGGCCAGGGGAGGACGCAGCATAGTGTGGTTTAGGAGGGATCTAAGGGTGGAGGATAACCCAGCACTTGCAGCCGGTGTTAGGGCTGGTGCGGTTGTATGTGTTTTCATCTGGGCACCTGAAGAAGAAGGCCATTTTTACCCAGGAAGAGTATCTCGTTGGTGGCTCAAACACAGCTTGGCTCAGCTTGATTCTTCTCTTCGTAATCTGGGGACTTGTCTTATTACTAAGAGATGTACTGACAGCGTTTCGTCTCTTCTTGATGTTATCAAGTCTACTGGGGCTACCCAGCTCTTCTTCAATCATTTATATGGTAAATTCTTGGTTTAGATTATTGTTTTAGTACTTGGGTTTTGTGGGTTTTTTTTATTGTTTCATCTTATAGGTCTCAACTTTTAATTTATTGGGTCTGCTTATTTTATTGAAATTCTGGGGTTCTGATTGATTTTGAGTAGTGTGGTGTCTGGTTGGATCACTTGCAACTTTTTGTCTTATGTGATGTATGAAGCACTCTTTAGGGTAATTGTTTAATCTTGGTATGACGACTATGAGCTTTTTTCCTGAGTTATTTTGGTGTGTGCTGGATGGAATGGGTGAAATATAGAAGACTTGTATTCATGTGCAAATTTATATGAATTAATCTCAAGATCAATTGAAGAGGGGGAAAATTCCCACTTGTCTATGAAATATGGCTTTTGAAAATGTACATAGTACACTGCTGCCACTATCCTAGGTGGATAAAGAAACAATTGGGAGAAAAATTCTGGAGCATTTTGTGTTAACACTCTGCAGCTTCGCTCAATTCTCTTTATTTTGAGATTGACATCGTGTTCTGATGCATCTAAGCTTAAGTTGCTTTGATATCAATTCAAAGATGTGCACTTGCTCTTCTATTGTCTTGAACTTTTTTCTTGTGTGTGCATCCTTACATTTACGGGTTTCTACATTATTAAGATGTTCTTATGTAATTATTGTTTCCTGCACATTGCCCGTTCTGAGAAATGATCAATGAATGACGAACACTGTTTTTGTGTTGCTTGCAAATTTTCAGATCCTCTGTCACTTGCCAGGGATCATCGTGCCAAGGAAGTTTTAACTGCACGTGGTATAGCCGTACGTTCTTTCAATGCTGATCTGCTGTATGAACCCTGGGAGGTTCTTGATGAGAGTGGCCAGCCATTTACTACATTTGCTTCTTTCTGGGAAAGATGCCTGACCATGCCATTTGATCCTGAGGCTCCCCTTCTTCCGCCTAAGAGGATAATTTCAGGTCTGTGGCTAGTTTGAAAATCTAGTCCCTAGGCCCACGATCATTTACGTAATTGATTATTGTTCTAAGCTGACTGATCTTTCTTTTCAATTTTATATCTTATCTTATTTTTAGGCGATGTGTCATGTTGTCCCTCAGACACGTTGGTGTTTGAAGATGAATTGGAGAGGGCAAGCAATGCTCTGCTTGCTCGAGCATGGTCACCTGGATGGAGCAATGCTGATAAGGTTCTTACCACTTTTATCAATGGACCATTAATAGAGTACTCTAAGAATCGGAGAAAGGCTGATAGTGCGACCACCTCCTTTCTTTCTCCGCATTTGCACTTCGGGGAAGTTAGTGTGCGAAAGGTCTTCCATCAAGTCCGCATCAAGCAGGTCTCATGGGCAAATGAGGGGAACACGGCTGCTGATGAGAGCTGCAATTTGTTTCTCAAGTCTATTGGTTTGAGAGAGTACTCAAGGTACATGAGCTTCAACCATCCGAGCAGCCATGAAAGGCCTTTACTTGGCCATCTCAAGTTCTTCCCTTGGGTGGTGAATGAAGGCTATTTCAAGTCGTGGAGACAAGGTAGAACAGGATACCCTTTGGTGGATGCTGGCATGAGGGAGTTGTGGGCCACTGGTTGGCTACATGATCGGATACGTGTGGTTGTCTCAAGCTTCTTTGTGAAAGTTCTGCAGCTTCCATGGAGGTGGGGTATGAAATATTTTTGGGATACGCTCCTAGATGCAGATCTTGAGAGTGATGCCCTTGGCTGGCAATATATATCGGGTACTCTTCCAGATGGTCGTGAGTTGGACCGGATAGATAATCCACAGGTATTTGTGAGATATCAATTCTGATTTGATATAGTCTGCAAATTATTCTGAATGGAAATTGAAGGGGAAAGGACAGCTATGAAGCTTCTAATTTTATTTTCTTCTTTTAATGAACAGAGTACCCCTTTTGTTCATTTGTAAATTAGTAGAAAAGAGACAACAGGAAACCTGACTGGGTTATTAATCTTGGATGTATATATTTCAGTTTACGATAAATGATCATGAGAAACAAAGCCCCTGTATTTCTCTAAAATCCCTTCTAGGAAAGACAAGATTGCCAGGATGGAAGGCTAAGTTTTATCTTCGGTTGCTTTCCTGCTTGATATGACGACATGGTGGAAGTAACCTCCTTTCCTATGTTTCAAAATAAGAAGTGCTTGAGTCGAGAAAATAAGCTACTAAGTGGATCCACTAGTTAGTTTTGTTGATTTGCTTTTCCATTGTTTCCAGTTTGAAGGCTACAAATTTGATCCCAATGGAGAATATGTAAGGCGGTGGCTCCCTGAACTTGCAAGGCTACCAACTGAATGGATACATCATCCATGGGATGCCCCGGAATCTGTGCTACAAGCTGCAGGGGTGGAGCTGGGATCAAATTACCCTCTCCCGATTGTAGAGATAGATGCGGCCAAAGCAAGGTTGCAGGAAGCCCTCTTGGAGATGTGGCAGCTGGAAGCAGCACACAGGGCTGCTATTGAGAATGGGGCAGAAGAAGGGCTTGGTGATTCTGCTGAAGCTGAACCAATTGCGTTCCCTCAGGATTTGCAGATGGATGTGGACCATCAGCCTGCAAGGAACAATCAAGGTGCCAATAACCGTCGATATGAGGACCAGATGGTCCCTAGCATGACCTCAACATTGTTCAGGGTTGAAGGCGATGAAACTTCTTCAGATCTTCGCCCGCATTCTGTGGGAGATGGAAGAGCAGAGGTTCCGAGGAATGTAAATGTAAATCAAGAAACACAACCGCTGAACCAGGGGGTTTTACCCACTCCCAGAAGCAATAACAACATGGCACCGCCGCTATTTAACGTCGCATTTGGGCTGCAGAATGTGGAAGAATCTACTGTTGAATCATCAAGCTCGAGTGTCAGCAGGGGAGAAAGGAGTAGTGGGGTGGTTCCCGTTTGGTCTCCTTCAAACCCCACATTTGCAGATCAGTTTATGAGTGATGAAGCAGCTATAGGACCCAGTTCCGCTTTCTTGCAGAGGCATCCACAGTCACACCAAATGCTGAATTGGAGGCGTCTCTCTCAGACTGGGTGAGCTCTGAATTTAAAGCCCATTACCTATAATCTTCAGGGTCGGTCTAGTTTTTAGGGAATGATCATGGTGTGTGTTATTTTGGTCTTTCTTCCTCGTTGCAAATTTTTATATGCATGAATTCAGTATTCAATGTTCACCCATTGAATATCCATCAGAAATCATCTACACATCATTCTGTGCCTTATGTTCTTGTCTAGCTCTATACCGGAAAATAATAGTGGACGACGGTAATGACAAATAAGTAATAGGGGAAGATTGTTGTGTTCTAATCATTTTGGTACCTATCATGGATCCTGGTTTAACATGCGGAAGGTCTTCTGAAGCACCCTGTTATTGGCAGTTAAGAAGATGATGAATGCCTAGAGTGCAGTGGAAGGTGGAATACTGTATATCCTGATACTGAGGACGAGTCAGTTTGGGAGCGAGGGCGTATTATATTTCTTTACATCCCGTCTAGTCACTCACTCGACGCAGACGACTTCCTGATGTTGTGGCAGTAGAAAAAAACTTGATCGATATCGGGCAGGCAGTTTGTTCTGCTGCTTCCACTTCTCTTTCATGTACCATATATCTAGTTTTGCTGTGTATAGATGTAGTTTCCCTGGAAAGGGAAGAGGAGTCAATTATTGTGGGGATGTGTAGCCTCCAATAAAATCCCAGCTTGTCATCAGTTCCTGAATTATCAAATTACAATAACTGCTATTGTTACTAATAATAGTGCAGCATTAGTGCATTACCCCCTCTTCCATCTGCTCTGGAGGATCCCTTATGTAATAATCCAGGTTTCAGAAGCACTGATTCGCACATTGTATAGCAACCTGAGCTTATCAACAGGGCATTATTTGGAAAGGTATGATGAATTATACTGCCTGGAAGTCATCTGGTGAATTCTGTGAATGTGATGAACCCTAGCCATACATCATAGTTCACAAAAATATGCACTCACTGTGTGGAATAGGACGCTTTGTTCAGTCTGTAATGCCCAAAGAAACCCTGCTGGGAATTCCTTTCACCCAGAAGACAGGCGGCAAGTCAAAGGTGACACCCCCCCCCCCCCCCCCAAAAAAAAAGAATTTATTCACCACGACGTCCATAGATTTCAGACTACCATAGAACATGACTATATGGTAATCCTGTGTCGAGACTGTCGTATAAGTTTTAAATTTTATATTTTTGTTCTTTGAGACTACCATGACGTCCCTTAGTAGTTGTCTACTTGCTGAAGGAATAAGGATAGATACAGCCATATACAGCTCATCCAATAGCTTGGGTACAAAGCAAAGCATTATTGCATTTCAGTAAAGCAGGGGGTTTCTATACGAAATGCAGGAAGCCAATAAGGTGGCCATATTTGGTAAACAGCTGTTAGCTGTTAGTTATTTGTATTAGCTGTTAGTTGTTAGTAGTTTGAATTAGCTGTTTATATTAAATGTTTGAATTAACTGTTTTTAGAAAAAATATTTGGTAAAACTTAGTTGTTTCTAAAAAATATTGGTAGAATTTCATTTATGCTATTATTTATGAATTGATTTTTAATAAGATTTTTATAATTTTTCCAAACTTATAGACAATTATGTCATTTTTACGAAAAGCTCTTTTCAAAAGGCTAATAGGAGGTCCTGTTTGGCAAACAATTATTAGCTGTTAGCTATTTGAATTAGTTGTTTGTATTAGTTGTTTGAATTAGCTGTTTGTAGAAAAATTGTTTGGTGAAATTAGTTGTTTCTAATAAAGTTGTGAGATAAAAAGTTAATTATCTAAACAGCTTTTTCAAAAAATTAATCAAATTAGCTTTTTTAAATTAGCTTTTTGGACCGAAAAAGTTCTTCTAAAAAGCTATTCTACTAAACACCTAAATTAGCTTTTTGATTAGGTCAAACAGTTAATTTTGATCAAAAAGCTCTTTTTTGTCAGAGAGCTATTTATCAAACATTCCCAATAGCTTTTTCAAAAAGAGTTTTTTGGAGCCAAACAACTATTATGAACAGTTCTTTACCAAATACTCTTTAACTATTTAACTTGGTAAAAACAACTAAAATTCTTTCAAATAGTTATTTTTCTCTAAACAGTTGTTACCAAATGCCCCTAAGAAAAAAAAGTGCATACAATTAGATAGTAGGTATAATTTGACGTTGAAAATTGATTATGCGTGGGTGGTCCACAATGAAGCTGCCCAGCCTCAGCCCTAGGGATGATAAGGATTAGGAGTAACACAATAGGTCGAATATTTATTGGGTCAAATGTGTCGATCCATTTAAAATAGGGTCAATAAAAACCTGGATTAATAATGGATTGGATTAATAGTGGTTCGACCAATTAAGGCATATTAATAGGTTGGACCGGGTAGGCCTATTAACGGTCTATTTAATGATTCATTATGGTTCAACTTACTTGGCATCCTAGTTTACATGTTCCAATTATTTAAACTTATTACCAACGCTTTATACATAACAATAATTATTATAACAGTTTTTTTTGCAAGTTTATTTCATTTTAAAATGGGCCAAAAACAGGCGTCTATGGGCCGACCCGACGCATTTATCATACAAAAGTCCCGACCCAACCGAAATAATTAATGTGTCACTCATGATTCGATTGGGTCCACTTTATAACGGGATCAATCATAATCCGATCCGATCCGACTTGGGCCATTGCCCACCCCCTAATCAGCATGCATCACAAATTGACAATCGACAAACTCAAAAAGTAGATTAAGTTTTCTATTTGTATATTGTTGGATTAACTGAGGAAATACTATTGCATAGGCTATAGAGTATACGCTTTTCTAATAGAATGTCAGAGTTTTAAATCCCGTTGCTTACAAAGATTAACTTACCCATTCCTGAAAAACTTTATCCTTCATAAAAATTTTATTAAAAAAAAAAACTTGAAGAAATTATGTTCAATAATTCAAACTCTAAAGAGTTTGAAACTTAAGATCATTTAAAATAAGTATTATCAACCTCTAATTCTTTCTTTGATACCTGAATTATGTGTATACAACAACAACAAACTCCCAGTGTAGGTTCCGCTTTCGCGGGGTCTGGGGAGATCCAGTTGTAGGTAACCTTACCTCTATCGGTATTCCTACCCATAGAGAGGTTGATTCTATAAGACTCACAAAACAGTTTTGTGAAAAAGGTTTAAAGAAAAAACGATTGCAAAACCATTTACATTTGAATTATGTGTATGTAAGATTTTTTTTTACAAAAAAATAAAACAACAGCTTTCAGTGTTTGTCATGGTAAGTATCATTATTACGTTACAATACTAATTCTTACATGAGACCTCTACTTTATATCTCGTAATTAATTTGCCTGCCAAAAATTGGCGTTGTGTGGCAGTAGGTCAAGCTGCATTCGTAATTTGTGTGTGTGAGTGTGTGTTTTCCTGGGCAATGTGTACACTAAAAGCAGGGTCCAAATAGGATTTTGGTAGCTGCACAGATGAAGTTGCACAAAGACATAAAACATCTCTGTTAGGCTTTGGCTTACATGCCCAGTGGGCAATTTGCTGGGTATGATGGGTTCTTTAGCATTTGAGTTTTTTTTTTTTTTTTTTTGGGCAATGATGTTCGAATACCTACCGAGAATATAGAAAAAGAAGAAAATTAATGGTAAAAATAAATGATCAGAGCATAGAAAAGAAAACTAGGGTCAATTTTTGTCATTCAGTTGTTTGATTTATTGCCTTATAAAAGATGTAGCAAACAAAAATAGCTAATTTCACACTGCAATTTTATATGTCTCTATTAATCAATGAATAAATTCATATAGGAAGTTATCAATATAGGTTGGTTCAAATAATTTGAAACTTGTTTTTTTTTTTTTAAAGCGAACAATAATTCAGCTATGATAAAATAGAGACTCGGAAACACCCAAAAAAAAGTAATTAGATAATTTTTTTTTTAATCATGTTAGAATTTTCATTGTAACTTTACGACAGTTGTTAGATTGTACTCCTTAGAGGTTTAAGCATTTTAATTGCTTGTAGTACACTCACGAAATTTTGGCTTAATCGGAGATATTGATCTTCAAATGCTAGTAGTTTAAGAAAAAATTTCAAAAGTAGGAAATTTAGAGATCTGGTGAACCAAAAGATTGAAAAGCTAAATTTTGAATTAGCAAAATTTGAAACTCATTTGAGTTGGAGTATAATACTTTGTACTCTATATATTATAACCTAATTTTCACATAAAATATTGGTTACTGTTATATCTCTTCTTATGTTTGGATATCTAAAACTCTTGGGAATATGCTTGGATTTGGAATCTTTATCTTATGCCTAAGTTTAAAATTTTTCTATGGCAAATTTGTCATAATGACTTACCCTTGCTCACTTATTTAAACAAGGATTGAATCTAGACCCAATTTGCCCTCTTTATCATTCTAAATTAGAACTTGTAAGTCATCTTTTTATCCAACGTTTTATCACCAAGGATACTCGGGATTTGACATTTCAATATAAGTGGATTAAGTTTAATATTTCTCAAGTTGGAATTGTGTCAATCTTTAATCTTTCTAGAACGCTGTCTCGTCCAGGTTAGATTGATTGTGTTATTTCTCTTCTATGGAGCATCTGGAGGAGTTGTAATACTGTGGTGTTCAAAATTAGAATTTACAATTCTATAGAAACAATTATTATTTGTGCTAAAAAAAAAAATAGATTGAAATGGAAGGCGAAAAAACTATTTGATTTGGATGCCTCACCTTCGCTTAGTTCAACATCATTCTCATTTGAATCTCAAGCCTACATCTCTAATTAATTTGGCTAAACTATGAGGGGGATTCATCAAAACCAACTTTGATGGATCTGAATCTTTTTCATCAGTAGCGGCAGAGTTCGTCATCAAAAGAATATTCCTTCAAGCTGCATCTAAGGCTTAGTTCTAGTAGCAAAACAATAGCAATGCGGAATGGTGTATATGCAGGAGTCTTAGCTAGATATCATTCAATTTTCATTGAAGGTGATAATCAAATGCTTATCAAAGTTTTAAAAGAGAAAGTTCAATTTCATTGGGAAATTCAAACTTGCTTGTCAACGTTTTAAAAGAGAAAGTTCAAATTCATTGGGAAATTCAAACTTTGATCAAAGATACAAAAGCCTATCTTAGATATTGCAGTGATGTCTACGTCCACCATATTTTCAAAAAAGGGGATTGCGCTACTGATTAGTTGAGCATATTTGGCCTTTTTATTTCTTTTTGCTTCTCGCAGGTCTCTATTCCTTGTGCACTTTTTCTTTATATATATATATCCCTATTAAGGATAAAATAAATAGAACCTTGAGAGAAGGGTTGTGTAATTGTTGTATTACTTACCATTTTAGAAAAAAAAGAAAGAGAAAGGGCTTGTAAAATATGTTAAAAAACATCAAGTTTAACCTTTGTCAAACAAGCTTGCAAGATACCTATAATAAGCACACTACAGGTTATTGTCGTCTTTTCCAATATTAAAGACCTATTCTTTTCGTTGTTAAATTAGAGTTGGTAAAAAGGTGAAGTTGGTTGAGGTAGGTTGAAATTGGTTGAGGTGGGTTAAAGTGGATATTTTTTGTCGAAGTTGGTTGAAATAGGTTGAAGCGGGTTAAAGTTGGTTGAAGTGAATTGAATTTCGTATATATATTTTTTTAAGTTGGTTAAAATAGTGAGAATAAAATTTTGAAGGAGGTACGTGGGTTGAAGTTGGTTGGAGTGAGTTGAAGTAAGTAAAAGTGGGTTGAAATTGGTTGAAATTGATATTTTTTTATTAAGGTGGATTAAAGTTTGTTGAAGTGGGTTAAACTATGTTGGAGTTGATAAATTGAAAAAGATCAACGAAAATAACATGCCCTAAGTTGACACATTTGAAAAGTGATTGTATATATCAACACTGATAGTCAACAAATTTGTATCTTGCTCTTCTCACTCTACTATTGAGCAATTGTAGTCAACTAAGGCTCTGTTCTTCTTCGTGGGTAAATCTAAATTACCAACCTTAATTAATTTCAGCCCACATTAACATACTTTACGAACTTTAATAAAAAACCTACTTTATTTAACTTTAACCCACTTCCCACTATTTTAGCCAACTTCTACGCATCATGCTAAAAAAAATTCAACTAACTTCAACCAATTTCAATCCACTTTAACCAATTTCCACTTACTTAAATTAACTTTAATTCACTTCAACGCACTTTAATCAATTTCTATCAATCTTAACCAACTTTATCCATTTACTAATCCATATTTACCAACAAAAATAACATATCCTACGTTATTTTCATTCTCATACCCTTGAACGTCAAAACCGTTTTAAAATTTTCAAGGTTTGGCAATGGTTTAGTGGTGAAAATTAAGGCCTTCGGTATACTATTTTTTAATTTTGATTTTGATTTTGATTTTTCTTTGTATGTAATTATATTATGTTACATGAAAACTATTATATTATATTATACTAGTATAGACCCGTACCTTGCACGGTGCATATTACAGTACAGATATATATAGTCAAAATAATCGATGAATGTTCATTGTATACAAAGTTAATATTGTAATTTAGAAAATGATAATTAAATTTATTGAAAAATATGAATAGATAGCACTTTTATGTATAACCATTGAAACTCAATAATTAAAACAACGTATGATTATCAAATACGAGATATAAAGTATGACAGAGATTGTAGGTAGTCAAAATGAAACTAAAAATCATGTTAAATGATATGATAATTCGTTAATTTGTGGTGGTAGTGACGAAGAATTCACATTCTCTTCTTCTACCTACATTAAAATTTAAGTTCTTAGTAATAATTTGATTAGCAATGATATAATGAAGATTACAACTATATCTTGTGTACATGGTGTACCTAACGTCAATGTTTCGTAAGTAATACACCTCCGCATTCCAACTTACTGGTGCAATAAGAATGATAGACAATTCTACTTCATGGCATCGTCGATGCTCCACAACAAATACTCATGGTTTATCCATACAATCATTTATAATCGCATATACTGATAGATGACCATACGGTTGTAGATAATGTTATAATGAGATAGTAATAAAAAAATAAAGCATCCAAAACGTGATTGGCACAACTTCAGTCTGGCCTAGATTTGAGTTTTCGGTGTTGGTCGTTCTTTGGATAACTGAATTCTCTATTCGGTTCATATATACGTTCAGATCCGGATTTTTATTATAGGCCAGAGCTGAAGGGAGTTAGAGGTGAAGAGGTTAAGTTTAATTTCTCTCCTATTTGTTAAGTTCTCTATTTGTATTTTGGTTATTCAAGTTGATTTTGCTTTGCATAATTTGCCCATAATTAAAGTTAATGGTGATGGATAGGGTAGTTTCTTCCTGATATTGATCTTCCAGTGTAGCGTGTTGAAATAATTGCTTATTAATTAACTAAACCTTGACAATTTAATTCAATCGTATCACATTTAGTTTTATAGCGATCTAATTTTATAACACTTCCCTAAAGATCGACACTCGTACTTGCTACAACGATCAACCATACACTTGTGAAATTCATGACATAAATATACAACTGAAAATGTATAATCAATAGTACCTAACAATGAATAAATTAGATAATTTTTTTAGACTATCATAATTTTCAAATTATTATAGAGAAATTAAGATATTATAACTGCGATCGAAAATATTTGCTAAACTTATTGTAGTATATTTCGATATATTAGAAATTTTAGTTGATAGTTTCTCACAATTTGCACTTGTCAATAATTGCTTCTTCTTAAAAAGTTATTAATTATTTTATTTAAAAAACTCAAAATATTGTATATGACATGGTTGCTATATGAAATATTGTAATATTTTATAAATAATTATTACCAATAAAAACCTATAATTTTTTTCACTTACTATATGGGTATAGAAATAATTGTTACAAATAAAAAAAATATAAAACTTCATCAACCTCTTACAAGGAACATTTTTCGACCCTTAATTAATTGTCATTTTGCGAATTTTTGTTCATAAAAAAAAAATAGTGATTTTATGAACTTTAATTCATGACCAAGAAATATAAGAAGAAAAACACCTTATCCCGCATTAAGAATGTTTGGAAAGAAAATTCTTTTGTCTAGGTCTAGCTCTTCTATTAATTCATATATCTCTTTTATTTAATCTAAAAATAATATGCAAAGTGGCTAATTTCGGGTTTATCATTAAAATAAGAAAAATGAAACTTTAATACTTTATTCCTTCCTTGGATCACTAAAATATTAATATCATCCATAAACTTCAGTGCACATATTTTCAGTGATTTAGAAAAAGTTATTAAAGTATATTTTGTTTTTAGGTAATTAATAGATTCCACTATAAAAATGGGTCAAGAAATAATATACTTTTAATTATGATGGTAATTATTTTTATTGAAAATCTTATGGTTGTGATTATATAATCAAATAACCTAATGATATTGTGATGATAATTATTTTTATTGATTTAGGAAAGGATATCAAAGTATATTTTGTTTTTAGGTAGTTAAGAGATTCTGTTGCCACAAAAAAATCAAGATATTATATATTTTTAATTATGACGGTAATTATTTTATTAAAAATTCGACGGTTGTGATTATATAATCAAATAATCTAACAGTTTAAAATCTCAAATTTATGAGAAAATTCAAAAAAATTACATCATCACATCATTGTTTTTATATATAGTATAGATTATATTAGCCTGAGAACGGACAGCAAACACAAAAATAGACAATAGTGAACACTACAGACAAGACAGTCAATACGGAACAAGTCTGGCTGCCTTTGGTGGGCTGACATCAGGGCTGACTTTTCTTTCTCAGATTTCTTCATTTCCTTTGTCTTTTTTTTTTATAATCCCAAAATATAACTTTTTTTTTTATAGTTTTAGTTTAATTTTTATAGCTTAATTCCTCCTTCAAAACGGTTACGAAGTTGGCCACACGCAGAAACGACCCACACTCATCATCATCATCATCACCATCATCATCATCGTCAACATCACTTGGTATGATCTCTTTCCAAATATTAGCTTTTTCTGCAAAAAAAAAAAAAAAACCCTTTGGATACTCGAATATATGATACTTAATCAACTTCATTCATTTTGTTGCCCAGAATTTCATTGAACCCAATTTTGCTAACTGCTTTATAAGACGATTACTTTCCCCTTTTTTTATTTTATTTTATTTTTTCTGATTTCCCATCTCAATTTCGTACTCACACTATCTCTGCCTTTCACTTTTTCACGCGTTTTGGTTTTTTTTTGGGGGGTTTGGTGGGTACGATTTCGACTGCCCCAACTCATGCTTTTTCTTCTTCCATGGAGTCATTTGGTTGACTTTCATGGGGCTTGCTTCTTCTTGAATTTTGGTTTAGGTTTTAGGGTAATCAATTATTTTTTCCTTTTTTTCCCCCCTGGGAACAGGGTGTAGTTTTGATTGTACCCAGAAAAGTTTGCGGTTGTTGCTGATAATTGATAATTAATGGAGCGATTGTGCTGCTTCAGTGCCTCTCAGGTAACTCTCTACATGCTTTCCAACTTTTTCTTTTTTGGTGATCGATTACTGTAGTGTGATCTTCTTTTCATATAGATGTATGTAATTGTGTCAGATACAGAGTTACTGTGGTTAGTTGATGGGCTAGTTCATATGATGAAATCAAAATCTCTTGGCTTGGTCGTTTGGGTTTTGTTGAATTCATAAGTTAATCATGATCAAGCAATTGGGTATTAGTTGAATGGCGGGTAGATGTTTTAAGAGGGCTAATTGTGAGGCTAACATCCCAATGGTATGATTTTGTTCGATGCTTTTTGATTTGGTGCTTCTTCAACCATATATCTAGTTAAAAAAGTTCTCTTTTGATAATTTTTTACATTCAGGCTCCCTGTTGATTTATGAAAATCGGATGTCCCACATTGGTAATTGAGTCTACAATAAGCTAGAGAGTTATTCCACGTATTGGCAATTAGTTCTGGGATGGAATCTTGTCTAGGCTTATATGAGTTCAGCTCATATATACAAACTTTTACATAGGATTTGAGAAGGTTGCTCCTTTCTTTGCCACTGTTTAGGTATAGTTAACGGTGTCACATGTTAGGCCTTGTTTGTAGCCCATATGTCAGGCTTGTGCTGGAATATGAAAGCAAGGTATTGCGACTATTGTCCGACATTGATAACCTAGACCTCCTACAGTCCACATATAAGTTGGTTAGTTATTTCACCAGTTGGTGATTGTTTTTGGAACGAAACCTCACTTGGGCATCATATGAGCTTGATTGATTAAGGTCCAACCTCCAGGTTGTTTGACATACCCAATTTGTAATTCTGCTCGGTTTGGATTCATTGGGTGGTGAATTTGGTGATGCTGTCTGTTCTACTATGGCTGGAAACTCAATTTGTATTATATGTTGATTATGCTAGTTTCCGCTCCTTACTGGCATGAGGCTGAATGGTGTGAATATCGCTGTTTGCATTTCGGTTTTTGTTTCAAGATTGTTGGACAACAGATCTCGTGTACTTCTGGAAAAGGAAGAAGCAACCAAGGTCAAATTACGTTTGGCTACAGGCTTGTTAAGGGCAAAGCTGATCATCCTATTGAGGATTATCATGTTGCCAAGTTCATTACAGTTCAAGAACATGAGCTTGGACTGTTTGCTATTTTTGATGGCCATTCCGGGGATGCTGTTCCTGCATACTTACAGAAGCATCTGTTTCCTAATATTCTGCACGAGGTTGGTTGATTTCCATTTGCATGAGAAGTTATTATGTGATTCCTCTAGTTTTGAGCAAAGAGACATATATGCAACATGGCCACAATTTCTTACAGCTTTTCTGTTATTGCTTTTAGGAAGAGTTTTGGATTGACCCTGGGAGATCAATTTCAAAGGCATATGAGAAAACTGACCAAGCTATACTGTCCGATACTTCAGACATGGCAAGAGGTGGTTCTACTGCCGTCACCGCAATTTTGATTAATGGTCGAAAGTTATGGGTAGCTAACTTGGGAGACTCTCGAGCTGTCCTTTCAAGAGGGGTTCAGGCTATTCAAATGACTGTTGATCATGAACCGAACAGAGAGAGAGGAATCATTGAGGACAAAGGAGGATTCGTCTCAAACATTCCAGGTATCTGGAGCACCTCTCTCTTGTTGAAAAGTATCACAATTTTGCATGTTCTTTGATATGGTAAGTGGGTTTTGTCAGGTCCTATTTGTGTTTTTATGTAGATGTTAAATGAACCCCCAACTTGGGTCTAACCTGCTTAGTAAATGGAGTGAAGTCCTTGAACTAGACATGTCTAACTCATCAATTCATTCTCAGAAAGATTAATGTTACTGTCTCCTTAGCAAGGACACATTTGTAGTCCAAAATCCAACCCCAAGGTCAATGTCATTTTAAGAATCTATGCAAGCTACATAAAACATATAGCTATATATTACATCCTTGCAAAGTTGCCGTCTGGCCGAACACTAGTCAAAATTATTAGAATAGCAGTGACCTTGCAACCAGGTTAGTATTATACTTAATTAGCTTTCAAGCTTTCTCTGTGCTGGTATGCTAGAGAGTTTCTCTCATCCATAGTATATAATCGTTGTATCCCAAGATGATTATTGCAATAATTGTTGCTATGGAGCTAAATCAGATATACAACCAGTTTGCTGCAGCAGTTGATGGACTTGAATATATGTGTACTGGACTTGAATCGTTGTGTGGACTTGAATAATTGTATGTGTAGTTCCCTGAATTATTCTGCTCTGCCTGACAAATTTTCTTTTTTTTTACGAGCAGAAGTGGGACTTTCTGTGCTGATCCGTTTTGCATGTCGCTCTCAGAAGGACTCACTTCTTTGGTGGATTTTTGGGGGGGGGGGGGGAATAATTTATAACCATTGGTAGCCTTGTGTATTTTTTCGTTTTCCCCCAATTGTCATTGTTTCTAGCTTGTTATAATCAATAGAATTTCTGTTTCCTTTATTTTCTTTGGTCGACAGGAATGACCGGGGGGGGGGGGTGTAGGACAGGTTATCCTTGGAAGGTCGAGAACATAATGTGAGAAGAATGAAAGCGTGGATATTTGTTGAGTTCACTTAGTAGGTTGAGAGTACTAATTTTACTCAAATATGATGGGAATGACTTCTGCAGCCAAAAGAAGTGTGGTGGTCTGCCATTCATGGGGACAATTCTTCTGTTTTAGAGAGCCTTTCAATATTTATTCCTTCTGATCTTGTTTGTGCCCTCTATTCCAATATGTAAAACTTCAGTTCTTTTAAGCACTTGCTTCACCTGTTCTTTATCAAAATGCTTTATTCATCGACTTGGTCTTGTGAGCGATCACTGGTTTGTAAGCCGCTTGTTAAATTACGTACACTTGTTGATGTTTCCTCAATTAAGGTTCTTTTTTTTGTTTGGGGGGGGGGTGCCTGCTGGCATTGTTCCATCCATTGAAAGTCCACTGTTTTACTTCCTTTTGAAACCCAAGGCATATTGGTTTTGCTCAAAAGCACTTAATCAACACTTTTGCTTCATGAGGGATTTGATCTTGTTGACTGTATGGTCAGTTGTGCTGGATGTGTATGTGGCCATTGATTGCATATCCTGCTACTTGGTAGTTCCAGGGGAAGTCTTTGAATGCATTGTAAAGAAAGAAGTAAAAGGCACAAACGTGACAAAACCCGGGCACCTATAAAGGTGGTATGGCAACCACATTGCTGAAGTAGTTAACTAAGCAGGCTTTTCTTGTAGAAGAATCCCTGCCAACTAGTTCTACCCTAGTGACATGTAGATGTTTGCACTCTGTCAACTACACTAATGGTTTGTGTGAAAGATGAATCATGGTTGTGTGTTATTTCTCAGGGGACGTCCCTAGAGTGAATGGCCAGCTAGCAGTTTCTCGTGCTTTTGGAGACAAGAGTCTTAAGTCACTTCTTCGTTCAGATCCTGATGTTCACCGTACTAATGTAGACATGAACACTGATGTCCTCATCCTTGCAAGTGATGGTGTATGGAAGGTGATTCTTGTAGTTTGTTGCCGCCTTCATCTGAATACTAACATGCATTTCTAAGCAATTGAACTTGCTTATTAAATCAGGTGATGTCTAATCAAGAAGCAGTGGACATCGCAAGAGGGATAAAAGACCCCCAGAAGGCAGCAAAGCAACTAGCAGCTGAAGCATTGAAGAGAGACAGCAAAGATGACATCTCATGTGTCGTAGTGAGATTCCAATGACAGTGATTTCAGAAGCTTCATACCTGTAGTAAGTTCGAACGATAGGTGCAAGTTGCTATTGCTTATAGTGAGATTCAAATGGAACACAGCCTTCCATCACATACATGAGGTTTTTTTGGGGAGGGGGGGGGGGTGTTATGCATACTTTATAGGATTCTGGAAAAGAATTCTCTTGAATTTTGAGCAGCTTCTCTTTCCCCTCAAAAGAGAAAGGGTTCTGGCATGGCATGGTGCAACAATTTTTATTTTTGTTTACGCCCAGGATGGTTTAGATTACGCCTTGTAAATTTGATTTATTGATGGCTGGTTCTGGGGATGAAGTTCTTTACAATTCATTTGAGTACTAAAAAAGGAAGAACTTGTGTAAGTAGGTGCTGTTTTTGTGTGGCTCAAGAGTGAACAAACTTTGGGATTCTCTGACAGGTTGCCAAAAGTCTGTGGTCCTGTTTGGCAATCAGTTGTTAACTGTTAGCTGTTTCTATTAGCTGTTTGTTGTTAGCTATTTGAATTGGCTGTTTGCATTAGTTGTTTGAATCAGCTGTTTTTAGAAAATATATTTGGTAAAATTAACTGTTTCTGATAAGGTTGTTTGTTAAAATTTCATTTATGCCCTTTCTATATATTACTTTTCAGTTGAACATGATTTTTTATTTATTGGACATTTTATTTACTTTTCAAAATGAATTAAATTTATGCCATTTCTAAAATTAATTTAATCCTTGGAACCTTATTTTGTATTCATTATTTATTTTATTTTCTATTCAATTTATATGTTATCACCAGTATGCCTAGGCCTCACAACCTTGTTTCGTTATTCATTGGAGGATTTTTTTTTGGGGGGTTGTGAGTTGAATTTTATATGATTTTTTATTTATTTTAATCTTTTCAAGTATCTTTTTTCTTTGTTTTTTACAAATTAAAGTTTACATGAATATCACATGATTTGATCTTCATAAGATTCAATTCAAATAAAACATATGTTACTATTAAACAAACGGAAAGAGGGAGAAACAGGCCAAATAATCTAAACTATAAGTACTAAACATTGACATTACATTCAACTATAAAAGAAAAAAAAAAACCTCTTCAATATAACTAATGACACAACTTCTAACTAATGTAACATGATTTCCTCAAATTAGCTTTTTATAAATTGGCTTTTGAGGTAAAATAGTCATTACAAAAAAGTTGTTTATCAAAAACTAATTTGGCTTTTTGACTAGGTCAAAATAACTAAAAAGCCTTAAAAAGTCATTTTCTATTAAAAAGCCATTGAAAAAGTGAACAATCAAGTACCCCCTGTATCATTAGGGGGTGTTTGGTAATAATAGCTGTTTGGATAAAAATAGTTATTTGAAAGGATTTTAGCTGCTTTGACTAAGTCAAACAACCAAAGGATATTTAGTAAAGAACTGGTTGCAATAGTTGTGTGGCTTCAAAAAGCTCTTTTTAAAAAAGCTCTTCCTATTAGCTTTTAGGAAGAACTTTTTGTGGAAATGAAATAATTGTCCACAAGTTTAGAAAAATTATACATATTCATTAAAAACTAATTCGTAAATAAGGGCATAAATGAAAATTTATCAACATATTTTTTTGAAATATCTAGTTTTTACCAAAAAAAATTTTCTAAAAACTAGTAGTTCAAATAATTAACAGTTAATAATTAACACAAACAACTAACCGTTCTAATTATTTATTATTTTTAAAAAAGGGGATATACTTCCTGAATGCGATTTGTACCTCCCTAAAACCTTGGTTTGGTTACGTAGTAAATGGGTGAAAATGATGGGCTGCAATTAGGGGTGGGCAATGGGCTATGTATCTATTGGATCAATCGGATCAACCCATTTAAAATCAAAGCCTATAGTATACACTTGAGAGCGCATGCTCTTAGAGGACACATCATCAAATAAATATTAAAAAATAGAATATAAGATAAATACATCCAAAAATATATATATATATAAATAGGAAGCCAGAACAGATGTTCTTGGATGTACCTAATAATTTGCTGTTTAAAATATGATCAATAAATGGTCAGGTTAATAATGGGCCGACCCAATAAGGCATATTAACGGTTTAGACCGGGTTGGGTCGACCTATTAACCACTCGTTTAATGACCCATTAATTTTTCAACCTACTTGACACTCTAATTTACATGCTTCATTTAGGGCCTGTTCTTTTCGTGGGTAAATAAGATGAGTAAAAATGGTGAAATAGGTTGAAGTGGATTGAGGTAGGTTGAAGTTGGTATTTTTTTTTGAGGTGAGTTGAAATAGGTTCATGTAGGTTGAAATGGGTTGATATAGGTTGAAGTGGGTTGAAGTTTGTATATTTTTTACGTGGTAGGTTGAAGTGGGTTAAAATAATGAGAAACTAATTAATGTGTGATAATTTATGAAGTTATTAAAATTTTGTGGAATTTTTGTTTATTCTTTTTCATTTTTAATTATTTAATTAATTAATTTTTAATTTTCAACTTTTAATTTTTTTAATTTTTAATTTTTTTTTTTTAATTTAATTTATTGATTTTATTTATTTTAATTTTTAATTTTTAATTTTTAATTTTTTTATTTTTTTTCTTTATTATTTTTTTATTTTTTTAATTTTTCATTTTTCATTTTTAATTTTTTTAATTTTTTTATAGTTTTACTATTTTATTTTTTATTATTATTTTTTATTTTTTTGCTTTTTAATTTTAAATTTTTTAGTGTTTGTCTTTATTTTTGGTTTTTTGTTTTTTATGTTTTATTATTTTATTTTATTTATTTATTTATTATATTTTATATTTTATATATTTTTGCTTTTATTTTTATTTTCTATCTTTTTATATTTTATTTTTATGTAATATTTAGTTTTTTAATATTTTTTATTTTATATTTGATTATTTTTTTTAATTTTTTATTTCGTTTTTCTTATTTCTTATTTTTTATTTTTTATGTTTTATTTTTTATGTTTTACTTTTTTATTTAGTATTTAATATTTTTTATTTTATTCTTTTGGAATTTTCTATAGCTTTTTTTTGGAATAAAAAATTGAAAATTAAAAATAAAAATTAAAGCCAAAAAATTAAAATAAAATTAAAAAATAAAAAAATAAAAAAATTACAAATTAAAAATAAAACTAAAAATTAAAAATTAAAAATTTAAAAGTTCAAAAATTAAAAATTTAAAAGTTCAAAAATTAAAAATTTTAAAAATAAAAATTAAAAAATTAAAAAAATTAAACGAAAGAAGGTAAATTAAAAATTAAAAAATAGAAAATAAAAATAAAAAATAAAAAATAAAAAATAAAAAAAAATTAAAAATTAAAAATTAAAAAATAAAAATAAAAAAATACATAAATGCAAAAAATACAAAAAAATACAAAAATAAAAATAAAACATAAAAATTAAAAAATTAAAAAATAAAAAGCAAAAAAATAAAAAATAAAAAATAAAAAATAAAAAATAAAAAACATAAAAAAAAAATTAAGTACAAAAAATTAAATATTAAAAATTAAAAATTAAAAGTTTTAAAAATTTAAAAATAAAAAACTAAAAAAATAGAAAAATAGAAAAATAAAACAATTACAAAGTACGATAATTTACAAAAAAGTAGTATAGTGAAGTTTTTGGTGCAAGAATGATTAAATCTCATATGATACTTTACAAATTATTAAAATTATGAAGGGGTGGGTTGAAGTTGGTTGAAGTTGATTGAAATGGGTTGAAGTTGGTATTTTTTTCAAGTGGGTTGAAATAGGTTGAAGTAGGTTGAAGTGAGTTGATGTTGATAAATTGCAATTGAGTATCAAAAAGAACAGGCTAGTTACGCTTATTACCAACGGTTTATACTTAACAATAATTATTATATATAGTGTTTTTATGTAAGTTTGTTTCATTTTAAAACCAGCCAAAAACAATACAAATCCAACTTGTTTATTTACACAAATGGTCTCACCCAATCTAAATAGGTAACAGACGGATCATACACTGACTCAATTCACTTTAAAAACAGGATGATCTTAATTCGGCCCATTGCCCATCCCTAGCTTCAATTATGCGGACGAATTGGGCGGGCCGGTTACAGTGAGAATGGGTGGATGGGAGCTTAGAATTACTCAGAACCCACAAAAGGGTGGTGGCGAAAGCAATTGGATTTGTAGGGTTTTAGCTTCCCCATCCGTATGCTATATAGCTAACCCCCTTCCCCTCCTCACAACATCCGCCGGTGGCGCAGCCAGTAAGCTTTCTTTCTCTCTCTCTCTCTCTCTCTGCCCTCCTTCCCTTTAGGCCTTGTTTGTGTTAGCTATAGTAATTGTGTTTGTGGCAACTAAAGTAAGTATTGCCTCTCCTTTCGGCTGCAAGTTATATTGAGATCTCTGGATCGATTTCTTGCTGGCTTTGTTCTGGAGGCGTATATTCAATACATGTCTTGGGGGATTTGATCTGCCAGATTTGAGATTATTACCTCAATTTGGCATCCCTCTCTTGGGATATCTATCAACTTTTTCAAAAATTAATCCTTTGGTGTTCTTGATTTCAAGTTGATTTTTTTCTGAAATTTGTAATTTGATCGATTGCGATGATGACCATGGAAATATTCAAGCTCAACAGACCGGAATGCAGGGGATTTTTTTCTCCTGATTGTGTCGACAACACTTGGCTGAGCAATCTTACATAATCCAACGTCTTTTAGCCGGCCAAACTGTCTAATAAATTATTTAACGTAAAGCATCGGAGAAACAAGAATCACAGGTCCAAAAAACAAGATCATATGAAGGCCTACTTATAACTGAAGGAAGAGAGTATATAAAAAAAAATTCCATTCAAAAAACGCCAAGTTCAAATGAATGACACTTTTAGCTAGAGATGAGAAAGGGGTTGGGTCTATTCCTTTAAGGTCCGGTTTGCTAAGAAAAAATAAAATGGAATGGAATTAAGAAATGATATCTGAAGCATTAAGGGTGGAACTAGTATAAATTCGTACTATGTACGTTCTATGTATGCTGTATGATGAAACAGATATTTAAAAAATATGTATCATTGAAAAAATAAAAAAATTTATCGATAAGTAGTTAGGGGAAAAAATAAAAAGTTGTGAACTTCATAAATAGCAACTGAGATAAATAAAATCAAACAAAAAATTAATTGAATCATGTAGGATAATTTAAAGATATAGAATTAGTGGTTTATATTTAGAGGGATGGGGGCTCTACCCAAATCCGAAAAATCCGAAACGAACCATTTTTATTTATGGTGGGTTCGGGGACAAAAAATGGAGGAAAAATAGGTATGGGGCGGGTGTGCCAAAAACGGGTATAGGTATGGGTACGGATCAGGTACAGGAATACCATACCCAACCCCGCCCCATATCCAAACCTGATTTTTTTCAAAAAAAATTCTAGGGCTGAAGCGAGTAGGCTGTAGTGAAAAAAATGCCAAATTTGATATTTTGTAGGGACACAATGCATTTTAATTATGAGTATTATTTTTTAAACTTAATAAACCCGACGTGTATTATTTTAATTTTGAATATGTAAGCAAAAATTTAATAAAGGAAAAATCTATGTAAAAAAGTATTTTTCATTTAGTTTTGAACCTTTAAAAATTAAACTTAATGAACCCGATAGGTGTTAGTTTTTACAATGTATATGTCCCAAAATAAAACCTGAATAACTCGAAAAACCCGATGGATATGGATAGGGTATGAATTTTTAAAACCCAATGGGTACGGGTGTGGGTATGGAGATGGTTTTAGAAAATTAGTATGGGTGCGGGTACGGCTCCACTCGGCCCGAACCCGCCCCATGCCCATCTCTATCTATATTTAATAGATAGTTATCCCGTAGATAATAGGATTATTATATATTCTTTACGATTTTAAAAAAAAGTAATAATAAAGACATGATTTATTTGGGGAATGTACCTTTTTTTAATATATATAATCAAAGGCTTTGATTTAACAGGTGATTAACTTTTACGGTTGAGATTACACCAAATAAATCACTCATGTTGTAGCATTTTAGGTTTTTCCAAAAATTATAATTTTTATTAAATGTTTGAGATTTGTTTAAGATAATATGATTATCATATAGTCTTTTCACATATAAGTGACATTATCATGAAGTTTTTAAAAAATAAAAATTATAAATGGGTATTTTACTTGAATAATGTAGTTTTTTTAACTTTAAAATCTACGGTTTATATTTAATAAATAAATATAATTGCCTATTTTTTTCCCTATATAATTTTTTTGATTGAGTTTTTTCCCTGGATAATTGGATCGCCATTTATCTTTTATAATGTATATCCAAAATCATGGGGGATTTTTCTTAAAAAAATAAACGGATATCTTAGCTTTAAAATCAACAACTTAGATCTATTGCATAAATAATTTTTATCGTTAAGATTACACTTGTTGCAAATCATGCAAATCACACTTGTTGCAGCATTCCAGGGTTTTTCAAAGATTACACGTTTTTTAACTACTCGATATTTTTTTTAGATAATAGGATTATCATATATCCTTTATCACATAACTGAAGTTATGATCGATGGTTCTAACAATAAAAATTATAAATCTGATGCATAAATAATTTTTAACTGCATAAATAATTTTTATGATTGAGATTATACTAACTCCACAAGTCACACTCATTGCAACATTCTAGGGTATTCCAAAGTTATCATATTTTCTAACTGTTGAGCATTTTTTTAGATATTAGAATTATCATATATCCTTTATCGCATATAATCAAAATTATGAAGGATTTTTAAAAAAATAAAAATTATAAATTAGTATTTTGCTTGGATAAGGTATTTTTTAACTTTAAAATCTATGATTTAGATTTAATGAATAAATATAACTACCTATTTTTACCCTAGATAATTTCTTTTGATAGATTTTTTTGCCTCGATAATTGCATTATCATCTAGCTTTTATCATGTATATTTTTAAATTATGGGGGATTTTTTTAATGAAAATAAAAGGACATCTCAGCTTTGAAATCGACAACTTAGATCTAATGCATAAATAAATGTTTTATGGTTGAAATTATAGTAAATCTCGCAAATTGCACTCGTTGTAGCATTCTAGGATTTTTCAAATATTATCACATTTTTTAATTGCTTGAGATTTTTTTTAAGATAATAGAATTATCATATATCCTTTATTACATATAACTGAAATTATGAGGAATTTTAAAAATAAAACTATAAATTGGTATTTTAATTGAATCAGGTATTTTTTTTAACGTTAAAATATATGGTTTAGATTTAATGAATAAATATAACTACTTGGTGTTTTTCCCGACATTTTTTAAATTGAATTTTTTTCTTGATAATTGGATTATCACCTATCTTTGATCATGTATATCCGAAATCATAGGGATTTTTTTAAATAAAAATAAAGAGATATCTTACCTTTAAAATTAACAATTTAGAACTAATGCATCAATAATTTTCATGGTTAGGATTACACTAAATCCCACAAATTACTTTCGCTGTAGCATTCTAGAGTTTTATAAAGATTACTATGTTATTGTATCTACTTGATATTTTTTCAGATATAGGATTATAATATATCCTTTATCACATAACCGAAATTATGAAGGATTTTTTTAAAAAATAAAAATTATGAATGGGTATTTTACTTGGATAAAGTAGTTGTTATTAACTTTAAATTCACAGTTTAGATTTACTAAATAAATATAACTGCCTAGTTTTTTCCTAGATAATTTTTGTTGATAGAATTTTTTTTTTCCCAGATAATTAAATTTTCATCTATCTTTTATTATGTATATCTGAAATCATGGAGAATTTTTTAAAATAAAAATAAATAGATATCTTAACTTTAAAATCGACGGCTTAGATCTAATGCATAAATATTTTTATCGTTGAGATTGGACTTATAATATTATAAATTATATAGATATAGATATAGATATAGATATAGATATAGATTATATTATAGATATTATGGATATAGATAGATTATAGACAGATAGATTTTTTTAAATTAATTTGATTTTTTATAATCCAACAGTAATTATTAAAAATAATCTCAATCTAACGATTTAAAAACTCTAATTTTGGAGAATTTAGATAAGCAATAAGACTCATAAGATTGCTATTATATAGAGAGATAGATTATAGATATTATGGATATAGTTAGATTATAGATAGATAGATTTTTTAAAATTAATTTGATTTTTGTATAAATCCAATGGTAATTATAAAAAATAATTTCAATCTAACGGTCAAAAAACTCTGATTTTTGATAATTTAGATAAATAGTGGGACCTACAAGATTGCTATTATGTATTATATAGATTTGAATTCTACACTTATGTGTTTGGAGAGAAAAGGAATGGAATCAAGTTCCAATCCTTATTATTTGTCTATAGATTATGGAATGGAATCAAATCTGTTTTATTTAAAAAAAAATAATAGTGATTAATAATAGCAATAATAGTAATATTAATGACAATGATAATAATAAACATTATTATTACTATCAATAATAATAATTATTAATATTAATAATACTTAATTATTAATTATTATTATTATTATTATTAACACTAAAAATAATTATTGTTAATATTATTATTAAGTAATAATAATAATTTATAATAATAATAATTTATAATTTATAATAATTATAATTATAATAGTAATTATCAATAATAATAATTACAAAAATAATTCTTATTAATACAAATAATAATCATAATAATTCTTAATACTAATATTAATATTATTAATTATTATTAATTATAAATTTTATTATTAATAATAATAATTAATATTATCATAATAATTATTAATATTGATAATTGATATTAATATTAATATTATTAATTATAAATATTATTAATAATATTAATTAATTACAAAATAATACTGAATAATAATATTAATAATTATTATTATTACTAATAATAATTAATAAGAATAATTATAATTATTATTAATTATTATTAATCATAAATGTTAATAATAATAATTAATAATAAAAATAATTATTATTAATCATAATTATAATTATTAGTAGTAATAATTAATAATGAAAATAATAATTATTAATCATAATTATGATTATTAATTAATATTAGCAGTAATAATTAATAAGTATAATCATAATTTTTGTCGTTATTAATCATAATAATAATAATTAATATTATCAATAATAATTAGTAATTATAATTATAATTATTAATTAATATCTGTAATAATAATAATTGTTAATATTAATAATAATAATTATTAATAATAAATAATAATCACAATAACACTTATTATTAATGTTATTAATAATTATATCATTAATGTTAATAATAAAAATTATTATTAATATTAATAATAATTATTAATAAAAATAGTGATTAATGATGACGATGACGATGACAACGACGATGTTGATTCTAGAGGGTTGGAGACTTAAACTCCCTTGAAAATGGGAGGGTTCAAAATCCTTAAGATTGGGGGAGCTTGATACCTTTAGATATCAAATTCCATCTCTTTAAAGTGCTCACCAAACACAAAAGAGTGGAACTTTATATTTAAGGGTTTAAGTTTCATTCCATTTTATCTCACCAAACAGCCTCTAAATGAGTTACTCACTTTTGTGCCGGCGTGAAATATAACAAATTTTCATTCTATACGGTCAAATCGTGTCGACTTTGAGTCAAAATCAATTCGATTCTAATCGGATTTATGTTTACTTTCAATAAGTTCATATTAGATTTGTATTGTATAATCATATCAGATTAGACTTTTTCAACTATAGTTTTAACTAAGGTAACTAAGCTATGTTTACATTTGCGTCATTAATCTTGAAATTTCATTCTCCTATACCGTGATCAATATGTTTGGGCCAACCGCCTTGCATCCTGACACCTAAAAAACGAATTTGGGCCTTGTGATACAAATGTGGAACAGTATGAAAAAACAATATAATAAAATGGACAAATTGGAGCCCCTTGTAGTGAGTTCTAGAATGGACTGTGTGTCTGTTATTCTCTTCTAGACATTGTCATCCATTCACATCCAATTGGGTGAGTTGAAAGTCACCATCCAGAAATCTTATTGTTGCATATACTTCTTCATAACTGTTGAGAATTTGCAGACTCTGTTTCATATGCTACTCTGCTTAAAAGCAAGCTAAGCAATGTCACGGTCGTTTTTCAGCTTAATTTCACTTCGGAACTGGTGCATCCGGTCCACCTTCCTTAACTCGGGCCTCCGGCCCACAACCACCGACCTCGGCGACGGCACCGTGATTCACTGCTGGGTCCCTAAGACCCGGCAGGAGTCCAAGCCTAACCTGCTTCTCATCCACGGCATCGGAGCCAATGCCATGTGGCAATGGGCCGAGGTGGTGGGTCGCCTGACCCCTCACTTCAACGTCTACGTACCCGACCTGGTCTTCTTCGGCAACTCCTACACGACCCGGCCCGAACGGACCGAGTCGTTCCAGGCGGAGTGCTTGATGAGGCTCATGGAGGCTCTCTGTGTCAAAGGAAGGCTCAGAGTGGTGGGCCTTAGTTATGGGGGTTTTGTAGCCTACAGCATGGCTGTACAGTTTAAGGATGTGGTCGAACGCCTTGTCATTGGCTGCGCCGCTGTCTGCATGGAGGAGAAGGATATCGTTGAAGGCCGGTTTAAGGTGGTGGATGTGGAGGCGGCCGCCGATATTTTGCTGCCTCAGACGCCGGAGAAGCTTAAGGAGCTCATGAGTTTCACCCTCTTTAATCCCCCTAGGTTTCTCCCCACCTGCTTTCTTCTTGACTTCATTCATGTAAGTCTGAATGCTGGTCAGATGCATTTCAATTTAGTGGTATGAGTTCATGGCTCATTTGTTGGTTGTTCCACCTGGTTCAAATTGAGGGGCATTTTTCCTGAAAATTGTGCAGGAAATGTATGGTCAGCATCTCCAAGAGAGGAGAGAACTGATCCGAGCTATTCCAAGAGATAGGCAGATTTCAGAAATTCCGAGGATAACTCAGGTTTTTATGGACTTCCATTCTGTCATTGCAATCAACCAGTATTTTGTGTTTAAGCTGTTCTTTTTCTTGGATGTAAAACTATATCAACCCTGTGTTTAATGTTGTTGGTTCTCAATTTTTCTTGCAGCCTACGTTGATAATATGGGGAGATCAGGATCAGATATTTCCCCTGGACTTTGGTCACAGATTAAAAGGGTCAGTCGTCTATATATCACTATGTAGAACTAGGAACTGCACGCATCCGTTCTCCAATCTGTTTGCTGGCTTCTGTCCATTGTTTTTTTGGTTGAATACTTGAATTATATCCCTTAGACGGCGATGGGTGCGCTGTTACAACTATGCAGGCATATAGGAGACAATGCAAAGCTTGTAGTTATAAAGAATGCAGGGCACGCTTTCAATGTAGAGCGACCCAGGGAGTTCTACAGGCATCTGAAGGAATTCTTGATTGATCACCATCCTCCACGAGCTGCCTGTCTTTCTGCATGTCAAGACGGCAAATAACAAGAAATCTGTATGATCTGCACGGAATGCTTCCTAATCTGATGAAAAATTTCGCTTCAAGTCAAATCCTTGGGTTCTAGTCATCCTTTGGTATGATGACTGATCATTGTTAGTTCATGTTCATGTTGATATTGCAACTTGAGTTGTTGCTGAAAAATGTAAATGTGTCATACACAAGTGCTGATGTGCACAATATGGGCCAAGTTACTGCCTTCCAGCATGTAATTCCTGCTTGTCTTCGGTTTGTTAGTGGAAATTGCAACTTCTTGAACTCCATTTGTGAACAGTGATGGCATTGGAGTGTGACAGCAGATGATCCAGGCCTGAAAGACACAAAGTTAAGTGCATGGATCATCCATCCAAAATACGGACTGGCTTTGTTTTTTGTGAGTTGTGAAAATCGCACAAGGTCAATGTTAACAAAGATATACAGACTAGAGTTGACAAACAAGTCGCGTTGGGTCAAATGGTTAATTTTGTGTCAAATTTGAAAATAGTTTAAATTTGTCTAAAAATGAAAAATAACATGTTTTCACGCTAAGCAGTCAAATTGTGTGGAATTAAAGTTGAAATCGGTTCGGGTCGGATTGGGTTTGTGTTTCTCTCAATAATTTCACGTCGGATTATCGTATTAGGTGAAGCTTTCCTAGCTCCAATATGTACAATCTCCAACAATTTTATTAGGCTGCTAAATTAATGCAATGGAAGGTTGTGACAATGGAGGCAAGATCAGGTCCAAAGGCTCATTGAAAATCCAACAGTCTTCACGTAATAGAAAAGTCGCTCCCCTGGCATTTGATCGCGGAAGGTGAGCATGCTCATGACCTGACACTCCAATCCGGCTTCCACCGTTTAGGGGCAAGGGCAACCTAAGGCTTCAATATTTATATAAAAGAAATGCTATTATTGATTAGTACGCGAGTGCTTGTAAATTAATTTCACTTTGGATCGTTGTATAAATCTTATTATACTCATTATATTCCTTTCATATGAACCATATCAATTTTTTGCATAACTAAAATGTAGCACATCATATGCAATATTCACATGACCAAGGTTGAGACACAGCAACCTAAATAATGAAAATATTGAGTTTGTGACAAAAATGTGAATACCGAACTAATTATTTAACCATTCTTAAGTATAAGAATATGCATTTTATTGTACGTGCACCGTTGTATTGGCTTTCTATCATTTCAATTTTAGTAAATGAAACACTTTAAAAAATTTAAAAGTATTTTTTTGGGTATTGTGGAGTATTTGGCCACAAGTTGGGATTGTATGATAAACAGTAAATATTATTGTTTTTGCTTGAAATCGAATAATTAATATTTATAGGGGAAAACTAAACAATGACCTATATTGATTTTTGACCTGGTGTATCACGTACTAAACCATGTGGTGCGATATTTGTAACTATGGCTTTCGATAATAGGATGGATGATAAACTCAGTTGCTCTTTTTTTGGGGCCGTTTTGGGGAGAAATTTATTTTATAAGCCCGGTATTTATTTTATAACAGAGGGCTGACCGGCTGAGCCAGTGAACCGCGAGGGAACCCCAGAGAGAGAGAGAGAGAAGACGAGTTTCTCCCGTCGCACCACCATCCCCTTGGTCCCGGCCCCCTCCACCATCGCAGCCTCAAGGTGCAAACCCTAACTCTATCCTAGGTAATTACTTTGAGTTTTAGCCTTTGTCAAATTTTCAATTGTTTTGCCTTTAATCACTTTAGGTTTGTTTCACTTGTTAAATTATTTGTCAATTTTAGTTGTACTTGTTGTTGGATACTCGGATTGGGGTTGAGTAGTTTATAGTTGAACACTTGAACTTGGTAGTATGTATTGTGTTGAAAGTAACTATATTTGGATTTACTTCTCATATTGGTGTTGAAATAGTTCATTTTTCAATTATTTGGCCTTTCATCAGTTAGGTTGCTTTCAATTGCTTAAATCATTGGTCAATTTTGGTTGTATTTGTTGTTGGATAGTTCATGGTTGAATGTTTAAACTTTGTTGAATTTAACTATATTTCTCATGTTGGATATTTTGATGGTGTCTGATTTATTTGGTGCACTCATGTGGGAACGATATCTTGTCAATATTTTTGAATGACTAAACAAAAATACAGGAAATGTAAGGAATTTGAATATGTTGGTTTAAGAAGTATTTGGCAATAATGCTGGAGAAAGGGAAAGGAGGGGGGGGGGAGACTAGATTAATTCATTGCCTCTTAACTTCATCCCCATCAAATAGCCAAAAATGTAACTGCAAATATAAAGTGTACATTTTGAATTGAGCTGGCCAACTAATGACTGCTAGTAACAGATTTGACTAATCACATAGGCAATCTTAATTGCAACATTTTGTGAAATAGATGTCACCATCTCATGCCTCTCCTTGTGTAATGCGTTACCCACCTTGAAACAATAGTCTCCCCAGGGAGTGATGTTTGGATATCTCTGCATTAGGCAGTAGTAGCTCTCCCATGGTGAAGTCCAGCGTTTGTCTATTCTTCCATTTTATGACCCCCAAGTAGCTCCACAACATCCCCTTTTTACTAGCTGTCAAGGATTCAAAATACAGTTTTAGTCGCGGAACGGCGAAATCACTCTAATGCGGCAAACGCATTCCGTATCACGGTTGTTTGCCCAGGTCCAAAACATTTATGATGCGGCCGTTTTGTTGTAGAACGGCCACATTTTGAATCCATGCTACCTGTCTTTCAGTTAAGCTCCAAATTATATGTTGAGAATTTGAGATGCATCATAAAGCATGGCATGAAGCTATAAGTATTGTAGGGTCATAGCCTTTCATACACGAATACATGGTGGATTGAGGCCATTCAGTCACTTTCATTCTAAGGTATAGGCACCCTAGCCTGCCTCTGCAATTTGAGGCCCAGCCAATCACCAGGTGCAATGATCCTTTCTGTCAGCAACTGGTCCCTTGTTGTGTGGAGTCCTTTGCAATTCACTATGCACCCTTGGCTCTTGCTCATGCAAACTACAACAATTGTTAATTCATCAACTAGATATGGGAAGTGGACTAAGCATGTCGATAGGGAGCTTCAGCAAGGAAAAACAATTGGTACTGTACCTGCATTTGTATACTGGAATCTATTCATATGCATCTCAAATGTGTTGACCATTCGTGGGCTCACACCGCCAATCAATTTAGGGATGAGTGGATGACACCGTGAACACAAAAAGGGTGCCCTTTTGTACTACGTTTCCTACCAGAAATCACCATGGGATATGTTGCCTGCCAGAACTGATGTGGGCCGCGAGAAGGGCCCTTATGCATTAGTACTTGCTGTACTTATTGACTACAGCCGTAGTTACTAGCCTGCCGCGTGAGCACGGGGGAGTTGCATTCCACCTTTGCATCTTTAAACCTTCTGTTAAGATGAATAGTGGACTGTTCCCCTTGGGATAATTGGTTGATATTCTGATCTTAAAGCTCAGGCTCCCATCCAACGTGACAAAACACGGGGCTTAGAATACCCATCTAGTTCTTTGACCCCTTTTACACAATCTGGCATAAGCTATGACCTGAATACTTGCTGAATACAGGGGGATAAATGATATACTCTTACCTAGTCATACTTACACAAAAGTTACAGAAATCCTATTTGATCCTGCCCTGCTCATCTCTCTTCAGTTTCTCATGCTCTTCATCTGAGTATTGTCTCACTTTTCTCAATCTGATTCCTTCCCATCATTGTTCACTACTCCCTGCATCACATTCTCATATCACCATCTACCTGCCCTGCAAATTTTCTGAGTGGTATAGCCTCCCGCACATCAAATGTATTGTTGCTGTTTCATTCTGATTCCCGGCGTTCATCTTATACAATCACTTAAACTGAATACATGCTTTTTCAAAAATTGATATTTGATACCTGTTTTCCGTGTAAATATAGCAAATTCGGGTGTTCCTCTTCATTTTATACCATCACTCGCCATTCCTCACTCTCCCTTACTAATTTGGGGTGCAGTCTCAATGTACATCTCAAATCAATTTTCTCCCCTTTACTATCACGCTATCCCCTCCCCCCAGCATGACATATGATATTTATATTAGCCTTAAATCGGTGAGTAAATGAGAAAAATGTTGTTTGATCTCAGTGAATGTGATGACTGAATGGGGTTTTTCTGGTCTGTGCCCGGGGGGGGGGATTGGGGTATAGTATAGCTCTTGTGGTTGAAAAATTGGCTGGCTGTAAACATGCATCTGGGGTAATGGGTAGGGGTGCAACCAACTACATGGTTGATCATTGATGCAAGACTGTTGGGTGCTTCCCCCCCTCCTGCTCTGGGGCCGGGGTAGAGGGAATGCTTAGGCAAGACAAGGTGGGATTCTTTCATTCAAGTTATGAATTGTGATCTTTAGTATAGTAATAGTAGGAAAGCATTGAAATGAAATGGAAATCATAAATTTGAAAGTAATTACTTAAGGATGTTTTGTATGATCTTTGCACTGTGTACTTAGATATTGGTTGATCAAATGGATAAGGCAAGAAGGTTTTTTTTTTTTTGGGGGGGGGGGGGTGCCCTGGGAATCAAGAAAAAGGGAAAAAAAAATCTTTAATAAAAGTTGGGACTCTGAATTTAAGAGCCATATAAGAGCGATTGAGATGTGTAAATCATAGCAAATGGAATCATACTAGTAAGTTTCTAATTTCTTGTTTCATGAATGATAAGTAAGGCTGTGAGCCTTTAAGAACTAAGAGCTAAGAGGAGAGTACAAGACGATTAGAGCTTATCAAATTGATAATTAACTAAACAAGAATAAGAAAGTAAATAAAGGAAATACAACAACAACAACAACAAACTCCCAATGTGGGTCCCGCTTTCGCGGGGTATGGGGAGATCCAGCTGTAAGCAACCTTACCTCTACCGGTATCACTACCCATAGAGAGGTTGATTCCATAAGACCCACAAAACAGCTTTGAGGAAAAGATTTGAAGAGAAAACGATTGCAAAAAACCATATACCACCGTAAGAGAAAGGGGAGGGGGAAAAGAATCTGGATAAGAGAAAAGATAGGGGGCGGAGACGTACCTCATCAAACCAGGGGCGCTTGGTGCCGTGGCATTCCGGGAAGGCATGACCTGCAGACAAGCAAACTTAACCACCCCACCCCACACCACCTAAGCTACTGCCACCTACGAAGTCGGTCCCCTACAATCAGGCACCTTAATCCTGTCCCGCCACAAACTTCTATCCTGAGCCATGTCTTCCGTGAGACCTACAACTCTGAGATCTTCCTTAACCACCTCTTCTAGGCTCTTCTTCGGCCTGCCCCTCCCTCTCTTACCACCGTGGGGGTTGATACTCTCACACCTTCGCACCGGAGCGGCCACACTTCTTCTCTTCACGTGGCCGAACCATCTGAGCCTCAATTCCCTCATCTTCTCCTCTATGGGGGCCACTCCAGCTAAGCCCCTAATTACCCCATTTGTGATCCTATCCAATCTCGTGAAACCACACATCCACCTGACTATCCTCATCTCGGCTATCATTTGAACCTGTGCCTTTTTTAGCGGCCAACACTCTGATCCATAGAGAACAGCCGGTCTAACTACCATCCGGTAGACTTTGCCTTTCAAACCCATGAGCACTCTTTTGTCACACAGCACCCCTGACGCTGCCTTCCACTGTTGCTAGCCCACTCTAATCCGCTGGTTAATATCCTCGTCAATGTCCCCATTCTGGTGGATGATCGAGCCCAAATACTTGAATTTGGCGACCTTCGGTATTTCCCTCCCATCCAGTACGATTTCTCCCCCCTCTTCTACTCTTCCGCTGAAACAACAGTGAAGATACTCTGTTTTCGCTCTGCTCAACTGAAAGCCCTGAGCCTCAAGTGTATGCCTCCAACTCTCCAACCTGTCATTCACCCCCTGCCTGGTCACATCAATAAGAACGATGTCATCTGCAAATAGCATGTACCAAGGCACCTCGTCCTGGATTCCTCTAGTGAGTTCGTCCAAAACTAATGTGAAAAGAAAAGGGCTTAAAGCTGAGCCCTGATGCAGGCCCAAACTAACAGCAAAGTCATCGGAGACCCCTCCCGGGATCCTAACCCTCGTCCGCCCTCCCTTGTACATATCCTTGATAACCCGAATGTACGCGGGCGACACCCTTTTCTTTTCCAAACACCTCCACAATACCTCCCTTGGCACTCTATCATATGCTTTCTCCAGGTCAATGAATACCATATGGAGATCCACTTTTCTATCCCTGAACAAGCCCATGAGCCCTCTGAGGAGGTATATTGCCTCGATGGTTGCCCTGCCTGGCATGAAACCGAATTGGTTTTCTGAAATCTTTACTTCTTCTCGCAGCCTTCTCTCAATCACTCTCTCCCACAGCTTCATAGTGTGGTTGAGCAGCTTGATACTCCTAAAGTTATTACAATCTTGGATATCCCCTTTGTTTTTGTACAGTGGGATGACTGTGCTGGCCCTCCATTCTCTGGGCATCTTGGCGGTCCTGAAAATGACATTGAAAAGCTCCGTGAGCCACTCTAGTCCCACTTCCCCCATAAACTTCCAAACTTCCACTGGTATCTGGTCTGGGCCCACTGCCTTTCCCTTCGCCATCTTCTTCAAGGCCTCCCTAATCTCCTCCTTTGATATCATGACGCCCGCACACTGATCACTACACTCGCCGCCCCTACTACAGTCGTCTCCCCCCCTTCCCCATTGAGGAGTTTAGCAAAGAACCTCTGCCATCTCTCCTTAATTTCAGTATCTTCCGTCAACACTTTACCCTCTTCGTCCTTGATACACCTTACGACTCCCAAATCCCTAGTCTTTCTCTCCCTCGCCCTAGCCAGTTGAAAAAATAAAGGAAATAGTTAATAGGTAATAAAATGAGAATAAAACTCTGCAAGTCGTCAAGGTGTTCTCCCTGCAAGTTATCAGGGGCCTAAAAACCATGCGGTTTTCCTGCAAGGCTAAGCCTAGGCTTCCCAACTGGCCTAGGACGGGTGCACCTAATCAATGATTACCTGTATCAGGGATAAATACCTGCAAGCGACATCTTCTGAGTAATCATTTCAAAGTCAGAAACCAATGTAAAGGTTGACCGTTTTGGTGGTATCGTTAACCTCAACCATAAACTATATCGTTTTCCTTTTTTGGACTGCAGTAATACTGCAACCTGAGTCTTCCTCTGTGCTAACTGCTAATTACACAGTCTATTAGACCAATCAAGTGGTTAAGGGGTGGGTGAAGCACGAGACTCAACAGGTGCCCATGGGGTCATGTAGTACTTGTGTCCATGGGGTCATGTAGTTCGGGTTCCACACTAGGTCTCAGAAGTGTCTAACAATATTGACATTTGCACCCTTTCTGAGTAAAACAGCCAAATAGAACCTCGTGACGAACCATAACCCTCCATGCCTGATTTTGGTTATGTGTAGCATAAAGAATCATTTTTATCAACATGCTATTGTATAATGGGGAATTCATTAAGGAGTTCCAATTCGGTCTTTTTGAGGTTTGAGGCAAGGCATTCATGAGGTATTTTTGGGTCCTTGGTTGAACCCAATAGCACAATCAAGAGCCTGATTTTTTTTCAACATATTTGCTTCAGGAATGGCAGACAGTGTTGAAGATTTTTCTCAGTTTGACTTGTCCAGAGAGGTTTGAATGCTGCTTTACTTTAATGAATTGGATTTTAACTGAACAGAACTATTCTATTTATTGATACTGTTGGTGCTTGTCTGCAGGAGAGGGATCGACTGGTTGCTGAAGTTGTTCGGTATGTTCTATTCAAAACTTTTCAAAGCTCTGGATGCCCAATCAAAAGAGATGAGTTGTCTCAAATCGTGACCAAGAATTATCGGCAACGGGCTCTCCCTGCTGCTGTTATAAATGAGGCCAAACGGAAGCTGGCAAGCATCTTTGGTTATGATTTGAAGGAGCTTCAGCGTTCTCGTCCTTCAACGAAAAGTCAGATCCGCTCTTCACAACAAAGTGAGTAGAAGCCGCCATTCAGTTAGTTGTTGTGATTGGTAAACAACTTTTATGGTGAGCAAGTTTCCTTGAGGGAACCAACTGTGCTGCTCAATTTACACTTTTTCATGAAATTAGTCTGTCTCTTTAGATCTGCGGGGATGGTTGTTCTATGCCTTTATCTATTAGATAGAAGCACTTCTGCAATCTTTGATTCATTTTCCCCTTAAAGGAGGACGCTTAGCATTTCTTCTCTTATAAAAGCTCTTTGTAGCATATTTTAGTAGTATGAAAAGTTTCTTACCTATTGTGGTCCAAAACTTTTAGAGTAAGAGTTCATGAGCTCGAAATACCTGATTTGGTAGTGTGTAATAAGTTCAAGTGGAACTTTCTGTTTCCTTGCATTTTCTTTTTAATAATTCATTATTTCCTGGACTTTCGCTGAGCAGAGTCTTGCGTCTTGCAGGTGCTTTGGCTGATCAAAAATCATATATTATCATAAGTCAATTGCCCGCTGATGTGTATCGTAAATATGTTGAGGATATCAATACCGCGCACCTGACTGGATTTACGTTTGTTATTGTCAGTATCGTGCACCTTGCTGGAGGCAAAATCTCAGAAGGTATGCATGTATAACAAATTGTTGAGGTATGAATATTACTTCCCGTGGCTACTGAAAGGCCAGGAATATGCAATCGAGATGAACTGGGCACTATGACTTAAAATATTCTCAAATTTGGTACTATCATATAATTTGTCATTCTAATATTTATCTTCCCCATGATTTACCATTTTTCTGTCAAAACTTAAAAAACAGAAAACCTGTGGCATCACCTGAGGCGAATGGGGTTGCAAGAAACTGATGAAAGCCATCCCATACTTGGAAATGTCAAACATTCCCTGGATGCGCTTGTACAGCAGAGGTTTAGTATTTTCTGATTTCTGAAGAGGGGGTAAACTTGTAACAACACATTTGATTCCTGTGTGGACCTGACCCCAGCCATTTTTAAAGGCCATATTGCAACTGATTCTTTGTTCAGGTATCTCCAAAAGGATAAAGTTAGTGGCCCAGAAGGAAATGCAGTTGTGTATGAGCTGGCTGAGAGAGCTTTAGATGGTGAAGTTAGCCAGAAGATTAAAGAATACATATCACAGGTGCTCTTCAATCTCTCCTTTTGATCTTTGAGTAAGCATCCCCTGTTGTATCATTTGATCTCTAGTATTTCCTCTCCTAGCTCCCTAGGCCTAGTAATCATTAACATTGTTGGCCCCTGGGAGTAGTGATCTGTACGATTGATGCACACATATATTTTGTTTTAACACCCCCCCCCCCCCCCCCCCCCCAAAAAAAGTTTTAGCTATTGATTCTGTTCTTTGTTCAAAGCCCTAGACCTCATTGATGTCGTTTAATCTTTAATCACCTATCAGCATTGTTCATCTTAAGTTTGATGCCACATTGTGCTTTCCCCGATTTGAATAAGCAAAATTCCTGTATTCAATATTAGATTGTGAATAAGGATCTTGGAACGGTGGAGATTGATTAGTGAGCATCAGCAAATTTGCGCGTTTGAGGTATGTTTCATATTCCTGTTTCCTTGGCATTCCAGTTGATATGATGTTTATCCTTTCCAGTGTTCGGTTTGCATGAGTCCTGCCATTTCATGCAGTTGATCTTTCTCTTGATGTTCCATTCAGGTAGGAGCCAAGTGTTGAAGACTGAGCAGAAAGGAGAGGGCATACATGCCCTTGTGGAGAAATATGTCGGTCATATGATGCGGTAGAAAATAAACCGTTGAGTATGGAATTAATGTATTGAGAATACAGAATTAGCACTTACGACGCTTGATCTCAAATGTTGCAATTTCACTCCATCTGACCGGTTTCCATGCACCATAAGAGAGGCCAGTTTGTCCAATCTGCAAGTTCACATATATCCTTCACAGTTGCTCGCTAATGGCGACTGCTGAAGCTAGTGACGTTGATGCCCATGCTCATGCATTTTTCTATCTTATACACCAAGAACACAAATAGAAGTTGATGCCCATGCTCATTCATTGAATAAAAGCCCATTCCTTAGAATAAAAAAGAAATGAAATTATCACACTATTCTCAAAATCAGAACTACAACTAGAATGAACAACAGTATAATCATTGCCGTCCAATGAATGGATTATTATCGATTAAGGTCCAAAAAGAGTCAAATTTGAATGTTTTCCTAGAAATAATGAGTCTTTTTATTATTAAAAAAACTAATGTGAACCAAAGAAAAGAGTAAGGTTATGTTCTTTTCATTGGTAAATTTAAATTTACTAATATCGATCAACTTCAAACTTCTTTAATCCACTTAAATATATTTTATGAACTTCAATAAGAAAATATCAATTTTAATTTATTTTAATTTACTTTAATCAATTTTAACTAATTTTACTTATTTACAAATTCATATTTTCTAATGAAAAGAAAATACCCTAAAAATGCGTACAAATAAAATGTAAAGAGTGCAAAAGCAAATCATCAACATCAAGTGCATTCGATGCAAAGTCGAAATTAGAAGGCAACAATGTAACGGGCAATGGTGTTTTTTTGGAAAGGCGGGCCAGCAGCTTTTCTGACCCTGGAAAGGTCACGCCTAGGATTCCACCGACTTTGTTTTTAAAAATCATTTACTAGTAAGAGCAGAGCTAGGATTCAAAGTAAATGAGTCGAGATTAATAATATCTATAATATAAATTTTAATAGTTTTAAACATAAAATTTGTAGCTAATACATTTAAGAAAATTGTCATCGATGAGATCTCATATTTTGAAAGTAAAGCATGATATCGTTTTTAATTCATAAATCCTCAATCACGAAAAGCAAAACCTAATATTTTAATTGATGAGTAAATCTCTAAATTAACCACTTATTCAACACAAATTCAATAAAAATTAGTAAACTAAACATAAATAAGTAAGCAATTACAAACAAAATTAGCCCAACTTTAAAGGTTCAACCAAGAAGACAATAGGTAAAAATCCTCATTTTTCAATTCATGAATCATCAGTAATTCACGAAATTAATCAATTATTTAACATGAATATAACTAGAATCAGTAAAATAAATATAATTATTTACAAAATAACAAAGCTAAAAACAAAAATTGAAAATTTTTGAGAGTTCTCTCAAATTGGGACTTAGGTGGAGCGCCGAAGAGGAGTGGAGGGCTGGAGGCGGCGGCGGCTGGCCCTTGGGTGGCGGCACTAGTGGCATCTGGCAGCGACTGGGCAGAGAGTGAGAGAGAGAGAGAGAGCGCAGTGGGTGGTTTAGCGTGTGCGTGGTAGGAGTGGACTGTCGAGGGAGTAAAGGACGAGAGCTGTGAAAATTTTGAAAATAAAAGGCACTTCTAAAAAGCCCAAAAAAAAAATACATAGAAGGCGGAAAGAAGAGTTAAGCTCACAACCCCCACACAAAATAAGAGACAACAAACCACCCTATTATATGCACATTTGTTGATTATTTATGCACTAATTAATATATATTTATATTTATTATCTATAAAAATACCCCATATTTAATTTTTTTTCAAAACCCGGAAGAGTCAATTCTTTACCATCCAAAGCTCAGCCCCCTTAGTAGCTTGGCCCTTGTTTACTGGCCAAAGCTCGAAGTACAATTCTTTCGCTAAATTATAAAATTTTGCAAATAAGCCAAATGACTATACTGTTGTACTTTCTTTCAATGCAAGCCATAAGATAACTAACTAGTCTTGTTATACATTAAGCTTACTTTCTTCTCTCAATCGTTGTCTTTTCTCAAGTTTCTATTGATATTTTTTTTTGACAGAAGTCTTACTACCTATAATAACTACTACAATATTCTTACAGTTTAATTCGAAGAAGACGAATCTTACAAATCACCACACAGCAGTGTGTCTTGGGTTCCATTGTTACCTGATTGTTCCTGGCTTTCTTCTTCTCTTTTCTTTTTTTTTTTTTTTTTGGAGCGTACTGTTTCGGCTTTTCGATGTCTGATTAATATGACTGACACTAAGCAGCTGTGTGGTTTTTTTCTGACTGTGATTAGCCTCGGTCAAGTAGCAGATCAACCGATTCACCTAATCACATTCACATACGGACTCTCTCTCTCACACACACACAGAATGACAAAATCAAATAAGACACGATACTGCAAATAAAAACAACTAAGAAGGTGGGCTTGTGGTGGGCCATATGCATGAGTAAAATTAAATATGATAAAACTGAGCTAATATATGAAATCTAAGCTGAACGAACCGGACTACCCTATAGCTAAAGTATGTTCATCCGAAATTTAAATTGATCCGAATTGAATCATATATGACTTGAAATTTTTTACAAATTTGTTTTTTTTATATAATGAGCGTATTTGACCAAAACTTGATTAACTCGAAATCGATCTGAACCGAACCATAATCGATTCAAATGAAAATGATCCGAAATATATCACTTTATTCAAATATGATCCGATTCAAACTTGACTCAACCAATATCCAAATCGCATAATTGATTTATCATATCCAAGTAAAATTGATAATATCCACTCGATATTATCCGACACCAACGGCGTCACTGATATAAGCGCGTCGTTATCACACAGCGCAACATGACCGTCCAAATGAGTTACTATCCAAACCACGCCAGGACGCAAGGTTATACTTTCCCATACGGTTCTCGTACGGGTTTCCCTGTTTTTTGGGGGGCGGAGGGGGATATTATTATAAAGAATTCCTCCATATACAGTTGGCAACATCATCAAGGACAAAGCCTCCCATTTTTTAGTCAAGCTTACGTCCTTAAAAACATCTGCCATCACCAACCTCCATGATTACCAATTTCGCAAACTTTTAAATGAGATCATTGTACATATGACTTAGTATCAGATAGATTCTTTTAAGAGTAGCTTTTTAAAAATTTTGTAGTTATTAATAATATATTTTAGAGTGACTTTTAAATTTAAAGGTAATTAATAGTTCGTTTTGGTATGATTATAATAACAGTTGCTCTTAGATGAATTATTAGTTCCTCCAATAAAATATTAATAGTCACCATAAAATCATCTATCTCATGATAAGATCTATGTGAGACGGTCTCACTCAACACTTACTATAGCAATCAGTTGGTTGGGTTGTAAAGGATGCCACCACTAAATTATGCTACTCAGAAAATTAAATGATATAGTGTCATTCAGCTTACGTTTTAATTGACTAGGAGTGAATTAGTCTTATGTTATTAATAGAGTTGGACAAAGTTGATCCGACACAATTGACTATCAATCCGAAACCCAGATGAAATTAAGTCGATGTAGTACAATTTTCAATCCATTTAATGAAATGAGCTGACACGTTTAGCATGTTTTACTAAATCAGTTAAGTTCAAGTTAAAATTCTTGACACGAAAAAAATATAGATGTAATACATTTAATGAAATGGGTTAAATAGGTCTACCTGATAATTTGTTTATCTTTTACTTGTTTACATTTTTATTTGATAATTACAAACACAAAAATTACACGCACACACAGAAATATATATATATATATATATATATATATATATATATATATATATATATATTTATATATATGTGTGTGTGTGTGTGTGTGTGTGTGAATTATGTGAATTGAAGGAACTTTAAAAAGTAATTACTTGATATGGTATGTAAACTTAATTTTTTATTATATAATTAGGTATCAGTTTAAAAATTAAAATTAAACAGGTAATGAAGTGACCTAAGCTTGACCCTTTTTTATCTTAAACGTGTTAAACAGATCAAAATCAGGTCAATTCGTTTTAAATTAAATGGATATGGGTCAAGGTTTTTCTTCTCATTCAATAAATGAGTTAGGTTGAGGACGAGGGATTTTCAACTTGTTTTAATTTGACAAGAATACGAATCCAAACTCGATGCGACCTGACATACTTTCCCACTCTTAATGAGTTATAAGCTTATTAAATCAGTAAGTTTTGGGCTATGATACTTGTTAGTTGAGTAGGATAAGAGGATTGTTGATCGATTGTTGAGACCTTTTATTTCCTGCTTAGAATGTTTTCGAGGAAGATGACTGGGGTAAATTATTGGACATTGCATGGAAGGTTATGGAATTAATTATCAGCAAATATATGTCTAGCTTCCAAAGGTTGTTGTTGATCGATTATTGGATATTGCATAGAAGGATTGTTGATCAGCTGTTGAGACTTGTAAAGATAAAACTGTATATATTTAAATTTTTTTAGATTATGTGAAAGCGAAATACACACTAGAAGTTGTTGTTGTTATGTCTAGCTTCCAAAAGCTATTATTCTAACGTATAGTCCGATTAACCCCCCCCCCCCCTACACTCCCTTTCATTAAAAAAGTCACTAAGATCAACTTGGTCAAAATATACAATAAATAAATATCCTCCAAACACTAGGTATAGGTAGTTTTGTTTTTTTTTCATGGTTAAACATGTTAAGCCCATTTACGTCCCTATCTCAAGGGTCATCAATGGGCAACAGAGATCAGGAGGGGGGAATTTATTTTGGATACCAAAGCCAAGACAACAACATCAGGAACCAAGCCCAACCGCATAACCATACACAAAGCATACCATATGCATCTCCCCCGAATTGAACCTAGGTAGAGAGCTTGGAAAAGGTAGCACTCGACTATCTGGCCTAGTGCTCGCTGGTAATAGTGGACAATAATTCTTAGATACGAATTACTTTTGTCTAATGCTCCTAAACGTAGGATTATTGGCATTTAGAAATCTAAAATTTGACACAAATTTAACTTCAACAATGGTGAGGCTAACTTTCTGCCCTTCTTTTTCGCAAATTGTTTTGCACTTTTTTGCATATGAGTAATTTTATGCTTCTTGCCGACATTATTAACTAACGATGCATGTTTTATTATTAACTTATCTAATATGAAACCGTCTCACATTAAAGACATGGTGAGGCAGACTCTTTTAAGGAAGGCTTTGTAAAGGTTTTCAGATAATGAATAACTTTATGTTAGAGTGGCTTACCAATTTCAGGGAGACTAATATAAGTTGTTGAGTAGCGATTTCTATCAAGTTACTAAACATAAATTAACCAAAGTTTGATTGTATTTTCATTGATGATATGCATGGGTACACGGCTAGGGCTTAAATACAAGAAATCAAGACTTAGTCTCCAAGCAAACTTAGGAAAACAAGCAATCCAAGCCCCTGACTAATTACAATCCTGAATATAAGAGCTTTCCTAATACTCTCCCTCAAGTTGGTGCATGAGGATTAATCGTGCACAACTTGTCCTGTAGGTTTAGAAACTGCTTAATTGCCAGTGCTTTTGTAAATATATCTGCCGATTGATCTTGGGACTTGAGTTATGAGAGTATCTGATCTCCAACTTACTAGTTTTTCACGAACAAAATGACAATCGATCTCAATATGTTTTGTATCCTTATGAAAAACTGCATTCTTAGTAATGTACGTAGCTGCTTGACTGTCACAAAACAACTTCATTTTCTGAGTCTGGAACACCCCTGAGGAAGCCAGAAGAGATTTGAGCCAAACAAGCTTGCTGGTAACATTAGACCATAGAACGATACCCAACTTTAGCTGAGGTACGAGATACAGTAGTTTGCTTTTTGGTTTTCCATGTCACAAAATAACCAGTTAAAGGTCGCCTGGCAAGAGGACACACACCTCAATCAGAATCACAATAAGCATATACTTGCAGGTTGCTATCTGCACACAATTGGAGACCAAAAGTAGGATTACCTTGATAGATCAAAGCACTCGTCTAGCAGCATTAAAATGCTCAACTCGAGGACTTTGCATGAACTGAGACAACACATGAACAACAAAGCTAAGTTTAGGACAAGTAATCCTTAGATAAATAAATGCCCAATCAATTGATGATATTAGGAAGCATCATCAAGAGGCGCCCTATCAGCAAGGGCTAGTTTGTGATTTTGTTCTCGAGTAGGCCACATGCATCCACAATTTCTAAAGCATATTTCCCTTGACATAGAAATAATCCCTTGCTCAAGCTACCTCAATGCCCAATATTTAATAGGACCAAAATCTTTAATGTGGAAGCAATTATTGAGATAGTTTTTAAATGCCTAACATGCTAAAGCATCATTCCCAACCAGAATGATATCATCGACGTACACCAAGAGTCCAAAAAACACAGCTCCCATTCGATAAATGAACTCCACATAAGACCTGACAAATCCATATGCCTCCAGTTTGTCAGACAATTTCGCAAACCATTGTCGGGGGGCTTGTTTCAAATCATAAGGAGACTGTCATCTACATACCTTGTGTGGCGTTCCACAGAGAAACCCTGGTGGCAACTTCATATGCAATTTTTTAATCTAAGTCTCTATACAAAAAGGCGTTGTTCACATCTAACTGATGAAGTTCCCAACCTTTTGCTACTATAATAGAGAGAAACACCCGAGCACTAGTCATTTTTCCTTACAGGAGCAAAGGTCTCATTGTCGTTAAAACCTGCTACTTGTTGGTCTCCATGAATAACCAAACACGCTTTGTATCATTCAATAGAACCATCAGAATTGTACTTGACCATATACACTGATTTACACTTGATGACTTTCTTGTCAAGAGGGAGATCTTCCATAGTCCGTGTTTGATTCTTTTGTAGAGCTCAAATTTGTTCTTCCACAACTTTTCTCCACATAGGGTCTTCGGCCGCTTCATGATAAAACCTGTGCTCCACAATGCTGGTAATGGTAGCTAAAAATTGTTGATGAGGAGCAGAGAAATTATTGCATGTGACATAATTTACTATGAGATAACAAGTACCTGAGGAACCATGCTAAATGGAGGTAGAAGAGAAGGGGTCTTTAGGTCGAGCTTTGAAACAAACATAATCATTGAGTTTGCTTGGAGACTATGTCCCCATGCATATCATCAATGAAAATACAATCAAGCTTTGGTTAATCTGTATACATGATATTAGAGCGGATCGCTCGATCTTGATTTGCCCCCGTTTCCATATGATTAAAATTGAGTGCACATGTTGGCCTTCTTAGTAACCCACACGTAAAGGAGCATGTTAGAGTGTGAAAGTGGTTTGTCCTGCATTGATAACATTGAAGGTCGTGAACATATATAAAACTTTGTAAGTTACTTCACCTATTGCCAATTAGTTTTGAGTTGGAACCTCATTTGAGCTTATATGTATGACTATTTATTTATGGTCCAATTGAAATAAAAAAGTAATAATTACCTCTAAATGAATCATTAGATTCCCTCATATTTATTAAAGATCACTATAAAAGTGTCTCGCAACAAGCTTCGAGTGATACGATTGTACACAAAACCAACTAAATTTAGTATTAATCATTAACTTAAAATTTCAAAGTTAAGAAATCCCATTATAATGTGACACATATCAAAACAACTAGCGAATTATTCACTTTTATTTTATAGATCATTAAGGCATGCATTTTATGTGGACCACCAAATACAATACTTCATGCATTCGCCATGCATATATGTAGGTTATGACTTACACATTTCATAATTGATTCCGATTAATCTTGTTTATTAAGAATAATTGGGATATGCATACCTATCATGCAAAAAAGAAAAATTGTTTATTGTTGTTGACCAAGATTGTTTGTCTCTAGCTAGAAGCATATTGACATGTAATCCTTTTTTTTTCCCGATCCCCTTTGTCACCATTCATTTGCCCTGGCATCTTTTATGGTTTTTAATGGATTATAATCCAACAATTTTAAGTTTTAATGTCAAGCCCCTTAATTTCTGCATACATAATAAGTAGATGAAAGCTACGTTCAATAATAGAGGTTGAAGTAAAGAATAATAGTTTAACTTAGTCCATCAATTTCATCCACTATATATTTTAAGTGTTCGACAACGTAGTAATTAACGACAGTGATTAAAGATTTGTATAATGGTTTGAAAAAGTTGCTTTTAGTAACTTTTGAAAATCTCTACCTAATGGTTGCATTTACAATTTCAAATTTCTCCTTTTTATTTTTTCAAAAAAACATTCATTTACGGTCTCTTTTTAAGTCATTTAACATAAATTTGCTATTTGAACAACACCTTTATCCTAAACCATTAGTCATACAACTAACCATCAAACACTATCTGGCAACAGCTAATTGTTGATATAATAGCTGATAGTTAATAAAATAATTAATCATTACTAAAACAATTAATTTTACCGAATAGACATAGATTATGAGAAAAATAACGATCATAGTGGCATCTTTATTCTTTAATTAGGTCTTATCCCCATGGTCAATAGTCGATCCCATGGCCACCTTTGTATTTTGTAACAATATTTTAAAACTTCCACCCTCAAATGAGGATAATAGGACATGGATGCTATCTAATTTTGATTAATGAAAATTTTAAAACTTCCCCGGAATTGATCTATTGAGTAATAGGATTGATTTTAGGTATAAGACCACATGTATGTGATCTTGACAAGCTATACAATGAAAGTCATCATTATTGTTAAATTATTTTAAAAGTGATATCGCAGGCCCATTTTGCTGAAAAATTCATAGTGGCCATTATCGGCTAATATTGATTGGTACGGGTGGATAATGAAAATCGACTTATACCAGGTGGTGCCAATATTGACTGGCATATCAGCCCAAAAAAACAAGAACTCCTTTGTCTTAAATTTTGGAATGATACGGGCGTGATATAGACAACTGCTTATAACCACTAGTTTCTTACAACTTGAACTCATCATAATTCTTTCAATTTACATCTTAGGCCCTGTTCTTTTCAGTGGAAAATTCACCCACCCTACACCCACTCACTTTTTCCCTCTTTTCTCACACTTAAAAAAAAAAATACCACTTATTCTCACATTCACCCACTCCTTCCCACACCTACATAAAACAACCATTTCTCATATTTGAAATTTTTTTATAATTTACGTAATTGTGTGTACGAATAATCTGATAGCAATTATGAGCAGTTTTAATTTTTCGGATGTTATGGAACAATTTTATTTTTTTTCTTTTTCATTAATTTTTTAATTTTTCAATTTTTAAAATTTTTTTAATTCTATTTTTTATTTTTAATTTTTTAATTTTTTAATTTTTTAATTCTATTTTTTATTTTTTATTTTTTAATTTTTTAATTTTTAATTTTTAAATTATTATTTTTTTGTAATTTTTAAATTTTTTTGTATTTATTTTTATTTTTTAAAAAAATTTTAAATTTTTAAATTTTTTTGCATTTTTTATTTTTTTGCATTTATTTTTTTATTTTTTATTCCAGAAAAAAAAAACAACGGAAAATTCCAAATAAATAAAAAAATTTATACAAAAAATAAAAAATAAAAAAATTAAAACTAAAAAAATTTTAAAAAATTTAAGAAAATTAAAATTAAAATTAAAATTAAAAAATAGACAAAATTAAAAAATTAAAATTAAAAAAATAAAAAAAAATGAAAAATTAAAAATTTAAAAATTAAAAAAATGAAAAATAAAAAATTTAAAATTTAAAATTTAAAATTAAAAAATGAAAAAATAAAAAATAAAAAATAAAAAATACAAATACAAAAACACAAAAATAAAAAATAAACAAAATAAAAAATAACAAAACAGAATAAACAAAAACAAAAAAATTTCATCATCATTAATTATTATCACAATAAAATGATTATATTATAAAACAAAAAAAAATTAATAACTAATACTTCAACTTCATTCAACTACATTCAACTTTCACCCACACTCACTCATTTTTCCCACACTTTAAAAAAAACCACACTCACCCACTCCTTCTCCCCTTTCCCACAATCATCCATCCCACACCCCTTATTTTTCACTGAAAAGAATAGGACCTTAATATTGTATTTTAAAAAATAGGGAATAGATACCTTAGATGTTCTTATTAGACCAATCTTAATTGGACATCTTACAACGACTGTGTTCATTAACAATATTTAAAGCAAGATTCGGTATTTTGACCAAGTCAAACACTACAACACCTTCTAATGTAGATTCCGTTTTAATCAAGTTAAGACACCAATCAATCAAATTTTAGCATTTGATAATCTAGCGGTAAAACTGTATTTTAAGTAACATTTAGCATTTCAAACTACATTTCTCAAGAATTAATAAACTGAAGTTTGGCCTTCAAAAGTGTTGTTTTATATTTTTTGGTTAAAAAAATCTTTTGAAAAATTTAACTTTAGAAATTATCCATATACTATTATATTAATTTATGTTAATCAATTAATCCAATAACTAAATTTATGAAGTACATTTTCTTTAATTACTCATCTAAATTACTAATCACTAACATCTAAATTAAATAATTTATCATTATTTAAATAGTTATCTACTTTATAAATAACTAATTTTCTTCGAATATGAGAAGTAGTGGGACTTTGAGATAAGCCGTCGGAAATCTTAGTGTTGAAGAAATGAAAAATATTGATTTGACAAAAGGAATAATGAGGGAATATTAAGAGAATATACGATCCAATCAATCTCTCCCGGCCCCCTTCCTTATATAAGCCAAAAACAAAAATTCTATAAAAAAAGTCCAAAACTTTAATTGTCTATTATTATTCTAATCTTTATATGATAAATGTAAAGATGTATAAAAAGTTGAGAAAGACTCACTCATCCAATTCTAAAATCTTAAACAGTAGCGTTTATAAACCATTCATCATTCTGCAACATAAATTTTAGCCATTGAGGTCCTGAATACATTAGGTCTCAGGTTTGATTCTCTTTTTTTTTATTGTATTGTACTGCCTTCATGTCTCATTTGAAACAAAAAAAAAACATAAATCTCACTCTTTAGATTATTTTTGATTTTTTGGGGGGAAAAAAATCCAATCCCATACTTGTATCAATATCGCAGCTCCTGTAACCCCTTTCTTCAGTTTAATCGTTGTTGCACCACCCATAACTGTTTTTTATCTCATCAATTTTCATAGGTCAATAGGTCATATAGTTAAATTTAAAAAAAAATAATAGATCACCCAATAAATTATATATAAAGTTGAAAATGTTAAAATTTTTAGAAATAAATAGTATTTGCAGACAAAATTATAAAAACAAACCATATTCAACATTGAAAACATCAACATCAATTTTTATGCATATATTAGAAAGATAATAATGAATTGAAGTTCATTCATAGAAAGAATAAGTAACTATGTTTAAATTATTTTATGGAGGATAGAAAACTTTAGCTACATTTATAAGTTATATCTATGAATCCTAAGAATAAAAAGTAAAATAATTCATAAGTAGTATATATAATAAAAATTAGAAGATATGTTTTATTTGTTTGGAGTTCACTGTTATATTCTAAATGATGATTTTAATTAGTTTTAATATTTAAATATTAAGATTAATTATTTGTAATACAAGATATAACTTACTTTTATTATTCAGCTCATAATTCTTTTTTTTTTTGACAATAACATAGGATTGTTTTTCTATTAAAAAAATAAGAAAAGGAGATAATTAATTTTAACTATTTTATTTCTAGAGAAGAGAAAATAATAGCTATCTATAGTACTTATTTATGTGAATTTTTATAATAAAAATAACTAAAATATATTATATGAAGATTATATAACAATATATACAATTGCTTTATTGATCAACAGAGTTGCATTACACATAGAGGACAAGCTTTTGAAACTTCTAATATTAAAGTTTTAGAAATTCTAATGGATAAATTTTGGTCTCCGGTGTTGCAGAAGACCAATAATTCAAACGCTTATCTTATATTTCAACCCGTGTAAGTATTAAATTACATGTCAGTAGGAGTAGCTTAAAAGCTCGACAAACATATGTATATTAAATCAAAGAGCACATTAAACCCTAAACCCAAAACAATAGTCTTAAACCCACAAGTTATAAATCTTCAAACCCACCGTAAGCCTTAAAACTCTTCAGTCCTACACCCTAACCTAGCTTTGCATAGGATCACATTTAAAAAAAAATTATAGGATCATATTGATGACAGTCGTTTTACTTTTCTCAAGTGTTAAAAATAAGATATAAGGAAAAAAAAAATAGTTTCAAAATTTAAGAACATAAGAGTTAAATTTATAATAAAATCTTTAATGTTTTACTCATTATTGTGCATTGTTTCGTTTTAATTCTCCTCATTCTTAATATTTTGCTCTATCTATATATTTAATTCTCTATATTGTGTTTTTTATTGTATAGTTTTATCATGTTGTCATTGCTATACATTATGTATTTTTAAAAATTTGCAATATCTCTATCCAAATTCATACCTAATATTCTCCTGATGTGCTTTTGAGGGATTGAATATATTAATTTTTTTTATTAAAATAGAAAATTATGATAAGAATAATTTTTCACTATTAACATTGTGAACAAGAATTAATTATTTAGACTATTAAATTATTTCATTTTTATTTTAGAATTAATTATACCTAAATTATATTTTAAAATTTAAATGGTCCCTGTAAAAACATATATACAAACTAGTTCCAAAAATATAAATTTGTATTATTATTCTCCACCTAGAGAACCTGAAAATTGAATTGAAGGCCAAAGCCGAGGATTAATCTAAAGCCAAAATTGACATGTGCGACAGGCAAAGCGTCCACAGATTTGGAAGGGAATAAAAATAAAGGGTGGAGGAGGAAGAGGAGGCGTGCTACGTCACACATACCATCGATTTAATATTCCGTGGAATTGGTTCCAGTCTTCTCCAGGCCACCCTCATCCTCTCTACTCCATTAATTAAATTAATAAAATTGTCATTTGTCAGTATCAATAGTCATGAGATTTTTTAAAATTTATTCTTATTTTCATAATCCCCATACAAAAAATAAAAATTCTTTAATTCGAATTATATGTATTATCGAATCTATAAATTTCAATGTGTAATATCTCCCAATGCCAACCATTATTCTCCTTTATGGTCTCTAAATCTCAACCCCACCATTTTATTTTTCTTTTTTTCTTCGTCTCTTCTGTCCTCTTAATGAATCGTTGACTCTGTAATTTGGACCCTCTTGTCTTTTTTAGGCAAATTCTGATATATTTCTAAAAACATACACTCCTCTTGATTTCAAATATATTTCATACTATTCTTACATATATTTATTATATAAATTATTTTTATATATTTTTGATCTCCTTGGTCGTATATATTACATTGGAATATAAGCGGCGTTAAGCCCAAGCGCAGCACAACTCCTACTTGTGCTCCTTTCTCTCTCTCTCTCTCTCTCTCTCTCTCTTTCTCTCTCCCCTGCTTCTCTTCTCAAATCAAATCTGGCGCTGTATACTTTAATCAGGTAATTAATCCCACACCACCCACAATAAACAACACTGTTTGTTCTCCATCTTCTATGCTATAATTTCAATAAGAACGGATTACTGTATTTAATGGGTTATTATGCTCTTTCATTGTTATGTAATAACATGTTTGTGTGTCTTCAACTCCCCAAACTTGAAGTCGTACCTTTGCTTAGCTTTTTCTGGGTGTTCTTTCATCAATGGTGCCCCCTTGTTTCCGACAAGTTAACCTGCTTTTATTTGATGTTTTACGGGCAAATTTTGGTGGGTTTCCATTTGTATTTGTATTCTTGCTCTGATTGTTAATCAAATCTCGCTTTTGGGTGTATTTTATTCGGATGATTGATTGCTCCACTATCTAGTTGACTGTTTTAATTTACTCTAATTTTACTCCCCAAGTATGTTCTGACCGAGGCATGAACCCACTCTGTGTATTCCTCTTTCTTCAGTGGTTGAAGCTCTTTGCTCTGCCAATGTACGCAAAGCATGCCCTTGCAGTAATTTATGATTCTGAAAAGCAATTTCTTCTCTGTTTTCTTCTTGTCTATCTTGTGGTCTGTCTGTTGATATCAGTATTTCTGCTTGCATGAATGCTTGCAGGGATCAGGTTGCCTACAGTTGTTATTTTTCAGAACTCGCGAAAGCGGGGCGCACTCTAGAGTTAGTTATTGTTGTTGTTATTGTGGCCTGTGGGTGATCTTGAAGAAGTGGTTGGGAAAATGTGTGATGTTGTTTTGTGGGTAATCTCTGATCTGGAATGTCTCTCATGGTTTGTTTGTTTCTGATTACTTTTCCCTTTTTTTTTGGTTTCCACAGTGGGGAGCTTTCTGGATATAGTTTGGGGAGTATATCATCACTCTGGCCAAGATTGCAGTGAATTCTCCGCACTTCTTGTGGTGGAGAGTGCTTTGTGCCCGATTCCAACAACGAGGACTTCCCTTAACTTTTGTCTGCAAATCATTGGTTTGGCGCCTACCCATTGATTACGGCTAATATCCAACCTACTCTCAATCTCCTTTTTTTTTGGGGTCTTCTTCGACTTTAGAGATGTAGCTTTAATTTTCATACTGACCAAGGATACTCATACAACAAAGAAAAACCCAAGTTTGATTTCATTTCGATTTGGTTATCGTTGAACTTGAGCAATTGACATGGCATTGCTCAATTGCTTCTCCACCTTTGCAGGAAAGAAGAAGAAAGTTAAGGTATCAATCCTGTTATTGTCTGATTAAATTTCTCTTTAGTATGATACTTAGTTTTTGATACCATTAGTTTCACATTGCCCTCGTCATGTTTGTCTCTCTAGGTGGATGGAAAAACTTCACCCGGTGTGAAGAACAATGGACTGAGAACACTGCAAGTGAAGCTTGAGCGCCCAGCTCAATCTTCTGAACCTGCTGAGTTGAATTCAACCTCTCTTAGCATCCCTGTTCCATTTGATGTCTCCGAGGAATCTTCCTGCAAGGTGAAGTTGATCAAGCCTGAGAGCCCTGTTAACATGGAAGCAGTGGAGGTGGCATATGAAGGTGAAGATGAGCGTGATGACAAGTCATCCATCAAGAGGGATGACTCTGATTGTAACCTTCAAATGCAGGATACCAGCTCTGGTAAGCTCGGTTTCCAATTCAGAAGCACAGATGTGGAGTCAAATTATGCTAATGAAGAAGTGATTAATGATTGTTCTAAGATACATTCTGAGGAATATGCTAACAATGGGCTGATGAACATGATTGAAAGTGGGCATATTAGTGATCCTGGTATGGCGAGGGAAAAGCATTGGGATTCACCAAAGCTCAAGCGCTCTTGCTCTAGCCTTGACACAAGGGAAGTGCTTAAGAAGATAGCCGATAAGCTGCCGCCATCCAAGTCTCAATCCTATGAGCAATTGCAAGAGTTGGCTCAGAAAGTGGAGGAAGATGTTCTTTTGGGATCTCCTTGCAGCCAGGCATCTGCTTTGTCACATCGTAGTGCGGACAAAGTGATGCTGAAGAAGCATTCTTCCAGCCAAATTCTGCCCTCAAGGAGCAGGAAATTGTGGTGGAAATTGTTCCTGTGGAGTCACAGGAACTTGCAGAAGCCAAAGACCCAGGTATCCCATATTGCTTCCCTTAACCAGCAAGGGGGATACTCATCAGACACGCTTGAAGCAACTCGAGTCAAACAGGTCAGCAAATTGGAACCACCTGGCTCATTATCAGAAATGTATAGCGAAAAAAGTGGCCATAAGAGTGACAGAAATCAACAGAGGTGGGATGGATTTAGGAATGGAGTATCCGGGTTATGGCCCCAGAATCAATGGGTGGCTTTCTCTGGGGAGCCCTCTCCACTAAAGAGGGTAGAAGACTGGGTGAAGGACCTCGACATTCAGTCCACAACATCTTCCATTGAAGTAGAGAATGACAATGAGCAAGTAAACTTTCCCCCTTCTCCTGAGGCCACTGGATTACTGGCAAAAGGAGCAATCAATGCATCTAGGCATAATAATAGAATCTACCTGTCAGAAGAGCTCTTGCATGCCAATAGTGTCATCCAGTCTCTGAATTCATCCTCAACTGTTGCTCACATATCAGGAATAGGCCTGAAAGCCATCCCTCTTATCTCACATTTCTCAAGTCTCCGATCTGTCAATTTATCAAACAACTCAATAGGTATGCTTCGTATACTCTAATCATGCTTGATAAATGATAATAAAAGCAATTACAGCTAGGACTACATCCTGACAAGCGATTTACTCTGTTCTGGTTCTTTCACAGCTCAAATCACTCCTGGATCTCTTCCAAAGAGCCTTCATGTTCTTGACTTATCCAGGAACAAGATTGGCGCAATTGAAGGACTGCGAGAATTAAGCCGATTGCGGGTACTTGATCTAAGCTACAATAGAATCTCCCGCATTGGACATGGTAAGTATCTATATAATATCATGCTTCATTTTTATTCACGATTCACAAATGCGCAGATTATGTGTTTGTGCTAACTGAAGACCATGGATTATGGTTGTCAGGACTCGCAAATTGTGCTCTGTTGAAGGAGTTGTACCTAGCTGGCAATAAAATCAGTGAAGTGGAGGGACTGCACAGACTCCTGAAGCTTACAGTTCTGGACCTGAGCTTCAACAAGATAACCACAACAAAAGCTATAGGGCAGCTGGTTGCCAATTACAACTCTTTGCTAGCCCTGAATCTGTTGGGAAATCCAATACAGAGCAACCTCAGTGATGATCAGCTTCGCAAGGCAGTCTGCGGGCTTCTCCCAAAGCTGGCTTACCTGAACAAGCAGCCTGTCAATCACCAGAAAGCACGAGAGGTATCAATGGATATTGTCACCAAAGCTTCATCCCGAAACAGCAGCAGGAGTGTGCATAGGAGATCAGTGAAGAAGACAAGCCAGAGCCAGAGTGGAGGAGCGTTCTTGTCTAGTGCTGCTAGAAGCAATGCAAATGTCGTCCAGAAAAGTCAAAACAGGTTGAAAGGCCGAATCAATCACCACTCACACCTGAAGATACAAACATAAGCCTCAGCTGTTTCTGATTCCAGATGTCTTTGCAATTGTTAATTGAAGCTTTTCGATGTTAATTTGAGTTTGGTTGGACTATTTGCCTTGGGTACACACTCCGGACAGGTTCAGCTCTCTTGAGATTTGGAAGGAGCAAAATAAATGTAAAGCACAGAGTTTTAAATTCCACAAATAAGTAACTCACCTTGATGTTTGTCCTAGCCATTAGCTTGTATCATGTCATCATGTGTGGTTGAGGTTCCTGTTTCTTCAAATTGACATTTTCTCTTTCTACCATAAGTTACATTTGGGTAGCATTTGGTCACAACTCTGAGGACCACATTAATGAGATTATAGCAAGAGCTTCAAGAAATGGCTTTTCCTTATAAAAGCGTCCGTAGGTCCAGCAGAAGCTTACAGTAAGCAAGTATGAAGCTAATTTGTCAGACCTCAGATGCGAATAAGCTTATGTCAAATCCATTATTATTGCAACTTTGTTGAAGTATCACAAAAAACCAATTGTTGAAATCCAAATATAAGTTTTGGTTGCTGCCAATACTTAATTAACATGCACTTGCTAGAGCCTAGAAGGCCATTTCTAGTGTAGCCTAAAGCACACTACGTAAACATTGTAATGATCTACGATGTATGATTTATGATTAGCGAGCTAGACCGATAAATTGCTCAGCCTGTGCGAAAATGTACACAAAATGACCACTACACGAAAAATAGGTAATGGACAAAGAACCATGGTGAAACAATCCTCTACCATCATTCACCATAGCTCGTCGAAGTTTATCAATTCTTCAGGTTGCTGCATTTGAGCATACTTGTATAGTCTCTCATTGAAAACAACCTGAGGATCCTTCTCCACCAAATTGCCATTCTCGTCATAGGCATCCTTCAAGAAGACAACCCAGTTCATCTCGGTGCCAGCCAAGTAAAACGTCCGAGGCTGCTTCGAAAGCATCTGATAAGTATGCTTAGTGAGGCTAAACTCCTCCTTGAACTCCACAATGTGATGAATAGAAGCTCTCTTCTCCAATGTCAAGCTCAAGAACTCATGTATGAGCCCAACTCTATACTTCTCCGCCTCCAATGTCCAAAGATCATGCTTCCATCCATCCGAATAAGGCGAAACCAAGGGCAAAGTATTCAACAAACTCAACCTCTTTACTTCATCATCGTCCAAATCCAATGCTTTCCCATGTTTCAAAGGAAACTTAAATGCCCTCTTCACCTTCTCCTCATCAACCATGAACTCTCTCTCCAGAGCACTCACAGCCAATGCCGGGTCCCATTTCACCAATTCAAGTACCCGGGTCCCATCATCTCCATTCACAACCCGGAAATCATCTGGAAATTTCAAGACCCAATCCCTAAAGTCATCTGGGACACCAAATATAACCCTGCAATGATAAATCTTGCTCAAGGGCATCTTCTTCTCCTTGGACATCATCAATAACTTCTTTACCACCTTAACCCTCTCCATCTCCATAGACTCCATCACCCTATCCTCCTCTTCAAGCAAACCCTCCATAAAATCAGAGAAACCCAACCACATCTTGTTGTCATTGTGGCGATAGATTTCGAAGAGAAGGGGGTGTTTGGCAACAAATCTGGAGACTTTACGGCCGCGAGGAAAACCCAGTTCGCGGTAAAGCTTGCCGGCGTCGTCTAACCGGAGAACATGTACGGGCTGCTTGGATAGGTACTGTTTGGATCGGGTCAAGAACCGGAATTGATTGTCGCGATCTACGAGGCGCTCGAAGTGGGGGATTATGGAGGATTCATGTTGAATAGGGGTGGTTCGTGGGCTGGGTTTTTTCTTGCGTTTCTTGAATTTTTTGGGGGTTTTGGTGACCAGGAAGGAGGTGGAGAAGGAGGCTGAGAAGAGGGGAGAGAAAATGGCAGATGAAGAAGGAGACAGAGGTGGAGGTGAAGATGGAGAGAGAAATGGGATTAGGGTTTCAGTGGTGAGAGAGGGTTTACGCTTTAGCAGGCGCCAAGCCATGGGTTTTCCTGCTATGTGGAGGTAGGGATGACTCGATGTTGCAGTTAACAAAAAGAGAAGGGCGTGACTCGTGAGGACTCCCGGAAATCAAAAGGATGGGGGTGAAAAAAGAATGTCCGACCTGCCGGATTCGAACCAGCGACCTAAGGATGCCTGTTCCAAGTTCCAACTACAGTCCTCCGCTCTACCAACTGAGCTAAGGTCGGATGCTTGCAACGGCAGTCTTCTTGTTTAATAATTATGTGCATTGCGTAGGTGCATCTTGCAACTGCCAACCAAGAACTCTGAGAACCCACCCCCCCAAAAGGCCATGAAAACTAGAAGATAAAACAATTTTGGACGTTAATAATTCCAAGTTTGAGGGTATTGGATATTAATAATTCATATTTTACATATAACGTCTAGTGCCATGTAATTTGATGGTATTAGATGTTAATAATTCATATTTTAGATGAGCTTATGACATTTATTTTGTGTATACCACCACTAATTAAAACATACATGTACGTAATTTAACTTCCTTCATATTTCCTAGTATCAATTTGCATGTGACAAACACACTATAATGCCATTGCATCCTTGAATTGAGGAATATTTGGTTTGTAAAAACAAATAATAAATCATAGATGCTTTGACTCATTAATTTGATAATGTGGCAATTATTCATTATACATGTATTGTATAATTCATTCACCACTCATATCTTATGTGCAATAAATAGGTTACAACATCACCAAATCACTTAAATCGAAGTATATTTGATGCATTGATAGTATATATGAGACAAAAATCATCAAAATGTGCGACACTACGTGTTATTTCTTAAGTTCAAATGATTGATATTCAATGACTCCAATGCAGAGATTATTGGAGTCTAAAAACGGAAGATGAAAAATAGTTTATTTAATTACACTTCTTAGAGTAAACAACTAACTAGATTTTCTAGGTAAAGTTTAATTTAAGTGAAAAATATAAATCCTCTATATCTAGAAACCTCATTATCTCCCCCCCCCCCCAAAAAAAAAAAGAAAAAGAAACCTCATTATTTGGGTCATGAATCTAGGATATAATAAATTGATGATCTCATGATACGCCGGTTGGATCTCACATGTCGTTACCAACCTTATAAATTTAATGACAATGACCTGACACCTACTCGTGGCCTGTTCTTTTCGTCGGTAAATAGGAGTGGATAAAAGATTAAAGTGGGTTGAAATTGGTTAAGGTGAGTTGAGGTGGGTTGAAATTGGTATATTTTTTTGATGTGGGTTGAAGTAGGTTAAAGTGGGTTGAAGTTGGTATATTTTTTTTGTGGTGGGTTGAAGTGGGTTAAAATAATGAAAATGTAATTATGTGTGATAATTTATGAAATTATTGTAATTTTTAGTGCATTTTTTCGCTAAATGGTAATTTCAAAATTTTGTAACTATTTTTCTGGAAGTTGGAGACCGGCAGAACTTGTTAATTATTTTTAATGATTTGGATTACAAAATTTATTGATGACAACTGTTTATATACGTGCCTTTTTTTCCATGGGTAAATTTGAAAATAATAACATAAACCCACTTCAAACTATTTCAACCCACTTCCACAATCAACTAAAGTTCAATTTATGACATTAAAAAAATTCAACCTACTTCAACCCACCTCACCCTTTTATCCGCCCCAATTTGCCGACACAATAATAGACCCTTATTCGAAAAATTCAGATGTAACAAAAGAAAATAGTATGATCGTAAGTGTTACAAAATATATCAGAAATAAAGATTTGTTAATTTTTAAATGCAGGAGTTGGTTGAAAATATAACATTAGCTTTTTTCTAATTTTATAAAATACGAAAAATTAGGTTATGAAAAATAATAAAAATATGATGTAATTTGAAAAGCGTGTGATAGTAAAATATGATGACGATAATTTGAAAATTAAAATAGAATCATATCTAATCAATACTGTCTGATGCATCATGATAATCAACAAAATGAAATCGTATCTAGTCAATTCAAAAATACCAATCTCAACCTCCTTTCGTTAGTTTAACTAAGTTTAATTTATCACATCAACAAAATTCAACCCACTTTAATGTATTTCAACCCACCTCAACCTACTTCAACCTATATTAACCTACTTTTTCCTTGTATCCACCCCAAGTTACTTATAAATTTCCTCAATTTTCAAATCATACCACTTTTGTAAAAATAATTAAATCTCACATGACACTTTACAAATTATTAAATTTATGAAGAGGTGAGTTGAATTTGGTTGAGGTGGATTGAGGTAGGTTGAGGTTGGTTGAAGTGGGTTGAGGTTGGTATTTTTTCTTAAGTGCGTTAAAGTTGGTTAAAATGGGTTGAAGTAGGTTGAAGTGACTTGAGATTAGTAAATGTAAAATGACATACGAAAAGAACAGGACCTAGATATTGATGCAACCCAAATAGGTATTTGACATCGAGTGAAGCATTCTTGTGCACATTGAGACTTGGCAATCGGATTGAAAATGAAGAAATAAATCTTCACATTTTGTCTAAATTTACACAACACCACCTCTTAATGTGGATCCCGCTTTTGCGGAGTATGAAAAGATCCAAACGTAGGCAATTTTACCTTTACAGGCATCCCTGCACGTATGCAGAGACAGGACCGATGTAACTCAACAAGGAAACGAGACCATAATTGAATGATGGAGCTGTACATTCACGGATTAAGCACTCCTCTGCCTCATCATAGACAATGTCCCCAACATTGGGTGTGTCCAAACTAGAAAAATACATGCAATGAGGGTCCCAAGCACTTAAAACTTATCACATGGAACGAATCGACGTAATAAGGAATCATTAAGCCAAACAATTTTTCAATTGATTCTAAACCAAGTTCGATGTTTACAAGAACTTGCATGGTCTCGTCGAGTTACCGATGAATGTTCTTTCTACAAGAAAGAGTGATAGAGAAAGGGGAAGCAAACCAACAACCGGAAATGAAAACTACCACTGAACATCGTATATTCGTATGTATACACTGCAGTTGATGGCTTGCTCTTCGCTTGTTTCTGCTATTCTCATCTTTATAATCTGAATTATTGGTATGCCCACGTATAATTTAATAAACAAGAGCAAAATAAACTGATTTAATTTTTATCCTATACTTGAAGATCAATCTCAATAAGCCTAATTACAGGGGTCCTATGTCTGCCTTGCGGCTCCATAGGAGTTTGCTGTTGGTGCTTCAACCATGAATACTTGAAGATAAACCTTAGTTTTTTTTCCTATACGTTCATGTACCTTTTCCTCCTTGTTTCAAAAAAATTTGACCTTGCCTGGCTTCCTTTTTCATAGACGGTGTCAGAGTAGAATAACGGATGAGGGAAAGGGAACTACCCGCATATTTTCAGAGTTACTTTGCATGTCTCTTGAAGAAAGGCTTCTGGCAGACGAGGAGTTTCTCATCGGTATTACTCTCAATCTCGATAACCCGAGCCTCCCATCTCAATCGTGCAATGAGGGGTCTTGCTGACTCGATCAGAGAGGTTGTGTCTCGGAATATAACCCATCCCTGAACAAGTAACCTCTTATGTTAGCTGCATTTCTATGCTGGCTAATATGTGCGGCAGAGTCAATCATGACGATAGATCAGTAATAATACATGAGAAACAGGTGAAATATAACGAAGTTCAAATACCTCAGGGCGAAGTATACGATCTATCTCAACAAGAATATCAAATGTGTTGCATCGACGCTGGGCGCGGTTTTCTAGGGTGAGAAGACCGTTGGCATGAACTAAGTCATAAGTTCGAGGATAACTTGGGAATGCTTCACACCTAGTTGTATCATGGAAAGTTCAGAAAAGTGTCAATATACGAACGTCATTATTGGAATACAATATGCAACACTGAATCGAGAAGACATCAGATAATCAGGTACAATAACAAGAGTCACAAGATAACAAAGTGAAGAGGGGTACTAAGCGCTCACCAGTCATGTAAGACACCCACAAACCCCCTGTCTAAAATCAAGGGGAGGTAATTAGGCCCGCTTGTAGGCACAACATTCATGACCCACACAGACTTCCCAGTGTCATGCAAGGCAGCATTAAAACCACCTAGCCGAGCATTCATATCAAGCACATTTCTGAGCATGTTGAAGGGAGGTGAGGGATCCTCATCACCAGGTCTCTTAGGATGGTCAGAGAAAATTAAAGGTGAGAGAAGAGTCCAATAATTGCTGATTGCTGAGTTCCAATTTGCACCATCCTCAGCCAAGTCATCAGAATGCAGTCCTGGCAAATCAAGTAAATGTACCGACCATAGTCAAGAGAGGTGACAACCACAAACAGTAAGAATGAAACAAAATTATAATCTGTGATGATGAATAAAAAACTTGATCATACAAAGCAAAATTCAATAAAGTTCCTCCTACCATGAAGCTTAAGTTCCCTAGCATTCAGTTTAGCCCGTGAAGGCCAGGTGGGCCTTTGCTCGATAGGGACCCAACGGCTGCTGCGAGTTCCTCCTATGCAAGGTTGGAGCGGTCGATAGTATGCAGATTCAATATCCTGACCCTTGCTACACACAGCCGGACTTGAACCGGGTTTCCTGAAATTTAAGAATTTTGTAGAACGATGTGTCATTTACTATCGCTTTTCCCCGGCTAATACAAACTGCAGTGTCAATGCATGATATTTACATACAGGACCATTAAAAAACTTACCTAGAATAATAGCAACCCCTTTTAGGAGTCTTCTTCCACACAACTGTTTGATCCTGTTGTGAGAGCAACTCCCAACAAAGGTTCTTGGCAAAATCACTAACAAGATTCCATTTCTTCTGATGCACTTTATTACGAGCATTGGTAAGAGGTGAAGTCCAGACAAAATATCCACCGGGCCTCAGGACTCTATCGACCTCAAATAAGAACAAGCCATCTGCAATAATGCAATTAGTTCATTAGCACACTTGCGTATCTGATTCACAAAATCAAAATAAGTTGCTACAAGAGATTTCAGGAAGATTACAAACATCAGCAGATGATAGAAATTGTATTCCACAGTGATTCATTAAAAAGCGCATTACAAAAAGAGAAGGGCAGCATTTGTATTATTCTGCCATACATTAGGTGACCTGAGGAGCAGCAAAAAAGATTCAGACTAAGCATATTTTAAGAGAAGTCTTATACAGTGACACTCCTTGCTTTTAGGACTCCCCCTCCCCCGCGGCACGGCCGGGAGGGAGGTGAGGTGAAGTGAGCGCAGCAGCTTAAGCTCTGAAAATGAGCCAAATTCTTGCTGATTAAAACTCCAATACAGGAATTTAGATGTTACATTCCTAAAAGAGAGCAGACGCGCAAGGCCATATTCAAACAATGGAGTGAACAGAACTTGGAAATGGAACCTCTTCAATTTAGTAGAACATTAATGTCATGGAAGGTAAACATTGATCAACAGAGAACATGACAAGGTTGCTCTGACAGTCACTGTAAATGCTTGTTGATCATCTACTGACCACTACCAACAATGTCCACTGAATTCTTTTTGACAAACTCCATGTTCCAAGACATATTCTGGTATGATCAATTGCTGATGAAAAGCCTTCCACATACAGACACTAATAATTGTTTTTGCATGGACCTTTGCTACAACTTTATTTGTTTACGTTCTAACTCTTCTCCAGAAGTCAGATAAGGAAAACTCAGAACCAGTACCTTTCTGATCCCAATCAATACCGCATCGCGCACAATGTACCATGTCATAAGAAAGAGATGGATAGGGCAATTGCTTCGTAGTTAAAGAACCAATCATTGCAGGAAGTCCTCTTTCAAGTGTGAGTTGAACTTGACTGCCTGAAGCCTCATAGGGTGCAATGCACATGGTTAGTATCTGCTTTGAGGAAAGATGTGCTCCAAAGGTACCGTATCCACATCCTATGTCTAAAACAGTTCTCACCTGTGCAGGAAAAAAATGCAAGACACCTCACTTGGAGAAGTTCACGACTAACAAAAAAGCATGCAATTTCAAATTAAGGGATGAAGACAGAACTGAACGCTTGCTTATTATGCAAAAGAGAATAAATTTGGAAGGAGACCCCACACACTTGCCCCATAACCACAGCCAATCTGTCCTGATAGTGATCAATTACTATTGGTGTTCAGTCATAATGCGCTTAATTCTCTCACAATTCTAGTATTGCAGGTATCGTAGTGGCACACGAAGATATACATATGTTCAACTCTGCTATACAAGGGACGCAGGGTTACGTTGTATCTTCTTTAAAACAAGTACCAGCCATGAACAAACCTTTACAAAGATTTCTTTCCATAAAAATATCGACCCAGTTTTAAGAGAGGTGAAAAAAAACATCAATTGGGACAAAAAGAGGGAAATAGAAATTGATTGAAAAAACAGAATCAACTAAAGAAGATGGCATACCCCAGCTTGCACCAAATTGGAAGCACTTCTTAGACCAATCATTTCAGCAATTTGATGTGAGTAGTCCTCAATACTATCAGAGGTCAGTGAGTCAGATCGAAAGGAAATTTGATCTTCCTCTAGCATCATCATCCTGTCATTAGAAATAAGAAAATTTTAGCAAGAAGACCCAAAAACTAAATATCACAGAATACAAAGTTGTGGACAGTTTATACATTTTTCCATTCACCTTTTCGTCAAGCTTCCCGATGAAAGCACTTCTTGAGCAGTAATTCTCACATTTGCAACCCAAATGACATCCCTTCCAGTAGGCCATCTTAGGGGAAGCCGATAATTTACAGGAGAAGAAACCAAGCAATGCTGATTGAACCTTTGTTCACAGTGACGTTCATACTCGTCGCCATCAGATAAGCTCATGGCAGAGCTTTCTGACACATTGTAACAAGGCACAAAGTTTTCAAACTCATCAGGGCAGAAGTCCAATTCTGTCAACTTTGCAGGTCCTTGAGAGAGCTCTCCTATGGCTGTAAAATCTGAGACAAGCTGCTCTTGCAGCCTTCTATAACTATGATATATGTGGCCTCTTGACGATGTAGTGATCGAAATTGTCCACCAAAAAGATCCGGTTAGAGCAAGAATTACTATGACAACTAAACTGATCCTGAGGAGAAGCAAGGTTAACCTGTGCCGACTTCTTGGACTGCCTCCACCAAATAGGTCTGTTGTGAAACCGTTTTCATTAACACCCAACTTTGAGGAAGAATTATCAGCAGAATGTAACGCAAGAGGGAATTTAAGAGATAAAAAGCTTTGGTCGGCATGAGTGTCCTCCTTTTCTGTTTTGTCTTTCATTTGTGAGTCCTGAGAGTCCCAGGAACCATGGTTGCTACCAGAAAACCGCCTATGTTCACCCGATATGCCCCTCTGCAGAGGCCTTGACATTTTATACCCCTCAGAATCCTGTCAAGATAGCTTTCAGGATATTAGAAGAGCTTGTAAACAAACCCAACATGCTTTGGTGTATCTCAGTACATTAGCTAGCTACAACGCCAATTAAAACATCATAACAAATTGAAAAATGCACCATGATGAGCAGAGATCTAACCAAAAATGCCCAGGTTGAAATCTGATTCATTACAAACCAGAAAAAATAGATTTTCTTTCCCCAAAAAAATCAAATACATCAGTAATTTTTATCAGGGCCATAACACACTTCAGTGACAAGTTTCAATGAACATTAAAGAAGGGAAAAGTATGATATAGTCAGTTCAAAATCTAGTCCACCTATCATCATCATTCTGGAAATGAAGATCCAGCTAGAACTAAAGCCAAAACTTGTGAGAAAAGTGGCATATTAAGTACAGGCAAAGAGGTTTATTGGGTTCAAGAACTAGATTTGCAGTACCCAAGAAAACTGAGGATAACCCCATTTTGATTTACACCATTTGAACTTGTTCAGATGAAAATTTACCCAACAAGGACCCATCAATCAAGACCTTGGTAGAACCAAAATGATAAAGCCAAACTGATAAAAGAACAAATTCAAACAATTTCATCCATTTCAATCAATCTGAAATCATAATTCATAGGCATTAAGTAGAAAGAGAGGGAGACGTACCTGAGAGTAGAGCCCAAGAGAGAGAGAAATGGGGAACCCAGAAATGAGCAAGAATTAAGAGTGCAAATTATTGAGAATTGCAATGCAACTGGCAACCTTTGTCTTGTTCAGCACCCGGTCTATCCTGAGCGAATTCTGGCTCCTTTAAAAAAGGAAGAAGAGTGAGAAGGAGAGAGATTTTGGGGGATGAATGAATGGCGAACACAAACTGAATCCCAACCCAGACAAAACAAAGCCTAATATACTACTATACTGCTACTAATTAATAGTGATATGTCTGCCATTACTAATTAGTTGTAAGCAATAGATGCTTTAGCAATAAATGCCATGGCATTAATAAATTAATTCCAACTCCCCACCCCCCACTCTCTCTCTTTTCTCCCCTCTTCCCCTGCTTTTTCCTGTGCCTGTAAAAATGAGTCCTTTTCAGACGCGTTATCCAAATCACTCTAGTTGAGATATAAGAGTAACCCAGATGGAGAAGTGTTATATATATGATTTCTAGAGAGAGAAAACGGGTAATTAGAGAACACCCACTTTCCCAGTAAGCAGAGAAAAACAAAGGCTCCAGCTTTTTACTTACAGTCAACCCCTCTGTTCCTCTCTCTTAATTACTGAGATTAGAATATGAGTGACTCGGGATTAGCTCTATGGTTTTAAGCAAAGGCAGTGGTTTTCTGCAACTTCTCTCCATGAATCTGCGTTTTGGGAAGGAAATGAAGAAAGAGTTCAGCATCTAGATCTGCGAGGAAGAGGGGTTGAAATTACTCAACCGACATTTATATTTCAGAAGAGAAAGGAATTGATGGCTTGACACTCACCATCTCTGGCCGGATTTGCCGCTCTCTTTACAATTATATTACTACTTGTTTACTCAACAGTCAACAGTAATGACCTTTTTCAATAAATATTTGCGGATTAACATGTTCCCTTTTACCTTTGTTTTTGCCACAAGATGTTCCTTTTTCATTAAAAAAACAAAGTAAAATAGATTTACATATCAGAAATGACCTAATCTAAACCAATGGAGTCTTGACCTAGTAGTAAAGATCGAGGTACTTGGTACAGTAGGTCTCGAGTTTAACTCTCCCCCCTCTCATTATATTATAATTGTATTGCCCTTTGTGTTTCTTACAGACAAAAAAAAAAAAAAAACTAATCTAGATAAGAGTATTACTTATTATAGAGCATAAAATGTAGTGTACCTAAAAAACCCACTTATGCAGGGAGAGTCATTAGGCAGCAAGTGCCCCCGTTATGGACCTACGTATTTTTTGCGTCCAAGCGTCCATTTGGTTTGGTACGGTTCTTATGCTCCCTTTGCCTGTCCACTGCCTGCTTGTTGAACGCTGACCAGCTTAGGGGCGGCATGAATGAACAATTTACCTTGCAAAAAAAACAAGCAAACTAATAACTATGTAGCTCACTCCTAATTTACGAATATAATATATTACGCCAAGGCTCTAATGGGTTTGTACAATATTATTTCCGTCACACTTACAAACAGATTAGGCCAACGGGTTCGGGTTGATCTGATTGTAAAAATAGATTAAGACTCAACAGTAGTGATCAATTGAGTCTCACTTTAAAAAAATCAAATTCAAAATTAAAACAAAAGAGTTTAGAGGTTCAAAACTTTTTGGTTTTCTACTTTCTCACGTCTTCTTTGTCCCACTATCACTCACCCTCTCCAGATTTTATTGGCTCTCAATATTCTTAGACTCTCTCTATGATATTTGGAGTAGTTACTAAAGTATGCATTGGATAGTTGTAATTACGATAACTTTCATTTTAGTGTTATATTGTCGTTTGGCCTTTCGTTTAAAGTGTTATCTAGCGTTCAATTTTATAATGAAAAGGAAACTTATAGTGAAAAATCTCATTTTCTGTATGGAGAAAGTTTTAGGGTTGGGTTTCATCCGATTGTCAGAAAGCGGCACCCATAGGATCAGGGTCAGGGTCGAGTATATGCTGACCCGCATGAGGGTCAGGTAGAGTTAGAGTCCAGAAAATCATGCATATCGGCCCGCATGACCCCCTAGCTATCAATTTAATTTGATCTGATCTACCTGCAATGGAAAAACTAAGTTGCTTCCTATAGAAGTCATTTAACAAACTATATTGGCTAAAATCCACAAACCTTGTTTTTCTTCAGCTGCGAATGATGATAATGAGTTAATTAGTTCACGTCTGATAATTAACTTAGGACATTTTTTTAAAAACCTTTCATGAGTAAGTTATTACTAATAAGTGTTAATTGATATTGATAAGTGTTGATCAGTACTGTTGAATGTTAATCAGAGCTAAAAATTACAATTATGAAATATGATTAAGTGCTTATGAGTCTTAATCAGTATTGAGGAGTGCTAATCAATCCTGATTGGTGACAAGTGGCAACAAGTGTTGATCAATTATGAATGTTGATAATAAGTACAACTGATAAGTTAAAAAATGTCCCTAAAGTTTCTAAGCTTCTCCCTTTGTAAATCCCTGAAAATTAGATAATACTCCTAAGAAGAAAAGTAATGCATTATACTCGACTCACTAAAGTTTCACTGTTTACTAATTAAATTGAAGACACATTTTGTGGATCTTTGAGGCCACAACACCCCAAAATTTCATATTTTTAAGGTATGATATCTTTTTCTCTTAACTCTTCGGTGAAACTAGAGACTAATTGTCTCCAATGAAATCAAAATTTGATTATCGTAGAATTGAAAAATATAATGTGTTATACTTCTGAAATACAATCTAACTACTAGTACCTATCTTTATTTCTACCATATTCCCATTGTCATCAAATTAGTACCACTTTGGTGAAAATTGTGTTAGTCGGCAACTACCTCTCCACCAGCAGTCTTAAAAACCATGTGAGGCTAATGTCACCGCCAACAATGACGATCTTGCTTCTTGGTGTACCATCGGTTAACGTTGCTCCTCATTGCTAGTCCATGCACGTAGTTTGTTAGTACGTACGTAGTAACTAATACTGGCAGATCTATGCTGTAGCTTCGATTGTCCATAGACACCTTTAATAAAAAAAATTATAATGACACTCCTATAATAAATAATTTAATAGATAAATACCTTTATTTTATATGCTTAAATTTGTCACTGATAATTAACTTTAGTTTTCAAGTAAACTCATAGACGGGCCATACAAGTACAGTCGCACATGACGAAAATAAAAGGCAGAAACTTTATCATTAATGATATCATGAGGTGGGAATGGGATCAGTCGATCACTTGCGTACAAACCTTTTTTTTAAAAAAAAAAAAGAAATGTACGAGTATTTCTTGTCGTATGCATGGATAACAACTACCAGAGGAGTGATCGAGTAGTGACACAGACCATGCATGATTTTGATGATCATTTAAAGCTTCCTGTAGTGTTGCCCATCCTTGAATTTATATGATTAATAATTCACCTTGATTCGAAGGACTAGATCTTGAAATCGCCCTGTCAGGTTATTGTTTTTGTAACTTTAATTTAGCCGTGTTCGTGGATCAAACTTGTTATGTTTGTTTGATAACATATAAAGCTTAACTGCTAAATTGCCTTAATTTAGCAAAATATCGTTTTATGAGAATTTTTTTTTTAATAAAGGTGAACGGGAAACAATAATAAGGTTAAGTACTTCTTTTTGTAAGAGTGTGTCTAATTATATGATCTGTCATAATTGATCGAAGCATTGGTGAAAAACATAAATCAAACCAGAATGAATTAATAATAAAATGTCCAAATTTGGAGAGTCAATATACCGCCGTGTTAACCTCTCTAAACACCGAATTTGCAATAATGTGTATATACCCATATCTTTCCATGTCAGAACATACCTGATGATATCTTGGATTTGCCAAGGCATCTTTACTTTCCTTGCAGCGCTTGAATGACGATTTTATTGCCACCTTCAGCAATTATACTGTGATAATATATACACTTGAACTATTGCAAAAAAATCCATCGCGTGTTTGATCATTGGATATGCGTGGAGTAACCTTCCAGTCCAATGTCGAAGGATATACCCCCCAGCCGCTGAGAAGTTGATGAGCGATTCGTCAAAATTTAGTTTGATGAACCCAAGAGGAGGAGAGTGCTACATTGCTACCTTACGAAGTGAATGGAGGTGGAATGTGGAGAAGAAATCCCTTAGAAAATGTGTTAAGTAACATGGCAGTTTGGATTCTCTATTCTGTAGTGGCTTTTTTCACCCTTAAGCAAGCAATAGGATTGAAAACTTTGTTTTTGAATACTGTTGCATTCCTTGCTTTCCAAATGCTATGTAACAAGAAAAAAAAATTGTTTGATCATTGGATTATGAGAGGGGTGAATCCTCCATACTATGTTGCATATCCATTAAATGGGAGCCATTGATGTTTATCGGCCATCTCCCATTCTCTATTAACTGTTGAATAGTCCTTGAACAGATGTTCTACGAATTCAATGTCTCCCGGATAGAGTGGACAAATTGGTTCAATGTTAAGCCCTCTTTTGAAGAGGGTGCCTCGTACTGGTAACACTCCATGGCATAATTGCCACAAACATATCATAATTTTAGGCATGGTGTCATTTTTTCAAATCCAGTTGAATAACCATTATAGTAGCTGTTGGCTATGAAAACCATGAGATATCCATGTGGTGAATTTTTGTAGAAAATTCACCAAAACTATTCATTCTCTAGCATAAAGAATCTACTAATGCATTCATGGGAATGAGAATTCCCTTAATTTTAAGGACAATCGGGTGGCTACTGAGGACCTAGTTGAGAAGTGGAATGGTGATTTATAATAAAATCACTTACTTTTGCCTCTAGCTGGGATATAATTTCTTCGTTAAGTTCTAAAATATTGATTAAATTTCTATTTTCTACGCTATTATCATTCCAAAAAGAGATTTGGTCACCATTTCCAACTTTCCATATAATTCCCAATTTGAGTAAAGCTCGACTTCTCAAGATGCATTTCTATACTTGTGAGCCTGCTAATCTCTATTTGCAAGTAAGAAAATTAGAATTCTGGAGATATTTAGCTGTAATAGCTTGCATTCACAAACTGGGGTTCCAATGAGAATTTTCCATGCTAATTTGCATTGAAAAGCTCTGTTAGTGGCATCTATTTTACGTAGGTCAAGTCCTCTTGCACTTTTAGGTAGACAAATCTTATCCTGTGCTATCATTGGTAACCCTTTCTCAATGTTAGATCGATTTTTCCCATAAGAAATCCCTATTACATTTATCCAAGAAATTGGTTGTTTTATTGGGTAACTAGAAGCATTGTATTGTATGAGTTGGTAATGATTCAAGGTGGGACTTAATTAACATTGATATACCTGCTTTGGATAAGCAATTGGCCTTCCAACTTTGTCGTTGCTGTATTAATAAAATCTTGAAAGATAGTACTCGAGGGACGCCCTTGGAAGATTGGACAACCCAAATATTTGCCTAGAGATTGTCTTCGTGGGATATTAAAGATAGTGGCTACTACGTGCTTTTGGACAAACAAGGGATTACGAGAAAAAGTCAGGGCATATCTATGATGGTTGATCAACCTCCCTGACGTAGCGCAAAAATAATCTCGTACTGATTTTAGCTTATTACAAGCTTTCGAGTTGGCTTTACAAAAAAGCAGGCAATCATATGCAATGAATAGATGAGACATTAAATGTGATGTTTATATTAATTTTATGTTATTTAGTATATAAGATAATATCATCTTATATTATGTTTACATTAACTCTATAACATCTCCAATATGTGCATTTATATTTATATTTATATGTAAAAAAAAGAGTCTGAAAGTACTATTCTCGTTGGTTTTTATATATTTTGATTTGATAAAAAGATGTATTTTAAATTAATTATTGAATAAAAAAATAACCTTCAACAAAGTCGTATATTTATTAAATGCAATTTTAACTACTTTTGATATGTAAATACGTTTACAAGAATTTCAAAATGTTTAATAGACTTGAATAACTTTTGATACCTATGAAGAGGAGCTATATGCCTATATATGGAAAGACATAACAAAAATCAATTTAATTTTAATATGGGATCCTTAATGTTAATAAATACATGCAAAAATCTAACTCAACGGGTGTCAATTATATATAATAAGGAATATAATTACCTAAAATCCACAACACTAATTCTAAAACAACAGAAGCGCCGTTAAATATTGCACTTGCATGCTCCCTGTAATGCTGTTAATTACATGTGACATAAAATAAACTTTACATATATATATATATATATATATATATATATATATACATACATATATATATATATATATATAGGTAGACGACATGTATGTGATGTGCGGGAAGGGTCAAAACTTCAAAAATCAAAATCAATAGTGTGAGACAGAAGAGAGGAGGCGGACGCATCAGCATCATACAAATGGGGTGCGGGCTCCACTATTGCCGCGTACCGCTGTCGGTGACTCGCCAACTGACGTGTCAAGTCTCTGCCTTTATCGCAATTCTTTGATTTTATTGGATCGAGTGATAGTATATGTTTTATCGCAAAATACTTTTAAATAATTTATTTTATTATAAATTAATATATTTTATTTTTAAAATTATAAAATTTTTAATAATTATACTTAGTCATAAATTATTGAGTATAAATATTTGTCCGCTATACAAACGAAGTATTAAATGACACCCTAATCGTATCCAGAAAGTATTTGATGTATATATTTTAGAAATGTGGCAAATTATGCATCAAAAAATGATTTTATATAATTTATAAGTTGTAATATATTTTGACTATTCAATCATACCATTTTTTTCAATCTAAAGAGATTATAATATAATTTTTTAGACAAAATAAAACACTTAAAAAGTGTCTTATAACAAACTATTTATCAATTTCCTATTCAATTATTCAGCATATCACAATACTCTTCCATTCTTACATATTGAAAAACACAAAAACAAAACTAAGAACTTAAAAACTATGCGCTCTCATTTTATTTTCTTTTCAATTTATTTTCTTTTATTTTGACAAACAAAACTAGGAAACTTTATTAATTAATTACGGTAAAAAATTAAAAAGCCATTGGTCAATCAAGAATTAAGTTTGCCAGTTTGGGGTTTGTGTGTTGGCCCTTGTTTGTTTGTTGCAGTCTGTAGTTTTGGCACCACTGTTTGCCTTGGGAATTCCGAACAGTTCACGGGTTCGAACTGAGGCAAAAGTGATAACTTTTTCGCCTTTTCTTCCGGTTTTGATAGTTAATTATATGCTTGTATTATTGTACTGAGAGTAGGAATCAGAAAGGAGTGGAACTCAGGAAGCTTTAAATTTTTAACACAAAAAATGTGCTTGAAACCATGAAAGCCTACTCTTTTCATGAAGAAAAAAAAGGGCTATAGAATGGGAAGAAATTTAAAAAATAGGAACGAATGGAAAGAAATCAGAAGAAATTATATTTTTTTTGTAGAACTGAGAATGAATGAGAATAAATAGAAACGAATGAAAAGGAACAGAAAAGAATGTGGAAAGGATGGAAGTATTGATATTATTGTGGTCATGAAGTAGGAAGGATTGGGAAGAAATAGAAGGATGGAAAAGAACAGTATTTTTTTTTTTTTTGATAATTAGTGCCAGAGGCAGTTCGAGACAATATAATAAAGATGAAATAAGAATAGTAACTGAAACAATCAGATAAGGAGTGGAAAGGAATGAAAATGAGTTAGAAGTAATAAAATGGAATTAAAACCTCAAAATTCTCCACAAAAATAACAGATCCAATACGAGGGCTTAATTAAGTTTTTTTTTTTTTTAAAAAAAAAACCTCAGACAAGTCACTTTATGCAAGTAAGATCTTAACTTGTTTGTTTTTCTGCTGTTCTGCTTAATAGAATTTGGTTTTGAAATTTCTCGTACAAAACTTTATGGGTGTTGGTTAAGTCATTTACCAAAATCTCTAAAATTGTATAAAAAGCGTGGGTTCAAATTTCACTTATATTTACCTTCGCACGTATCGTGCATCAAAAAATTAAACTAAATTAAATAATTTTTAATCTCACATAAGATAAAAGAAAATAAAAATTATTCATTAATACATTCAATTTGTTCTTATTTGAACTGACTTATTATTGAGGAATTAGTAAGTTTGGATAGCAAGGCTTTTTACTTAATTGACATAACCACAATAGGCTTAGAGTCCAGAGGGCTATATTTGCAGTGATGAAGCTATGTTTCGAATTTTCACTGCTCACAACAAACATTCTACTTGAAAAAAGATAATTAATGCCAAGATATCATAATTATTCATCTCTGAACAGATAGACTCAGGGCACCAGCGCTTATTGGTGCGTACAACATTTGTCATATACAGTAATGTACTTCTTTTTACACCCTTGTTACAGAAAGATAGATGCAGTGTATATTGACCACATTTGATATGTAATCTTGAATAATACTTAGGGGCATAGCCCCTCGTTTGCACCAAAAAAAAAGACAGTAATGTGCATTTTCGGGGAGGGGGGCGGGTCAGCATAATTTTTTATTTATAAATCTTTTGGAATAAAAAAGTCAATGTGATTATGGTTGGAAGCTCCAAATTTTTTTCAACAAGTTTGTCCAGGACGAGCGTGTTATTTCTTACTAGTTACTTATGATTGTAATGAGTCAAAATAATTAGGCTATAACGCCATTAAAGTTAAGTGTAAGTGGGGATGGGAATCCATTATGATTGTGCGAAGACAAAGAATCCAGCCAAAAAATTCCACTCAGATTGTGCTTTCCGCTTTCTTTGTTGACTTTGGTAATCGATACAACTATACAAGACATAAAATAGCCAAGAGCCCTAAGTACCAATTGGATCGCTTAATGGGAGAAAGAAAAAAAGAAAAAGGGAATAAAAAAACCCCCTCTAAATCTGAAAACTTTCAACCATCAGCTCAAATTAGTTGAAAGTCCGGTGATACGTTTATACTCTAACAAAAAAAATATATAATAATCTTCTTAAGTGGTAGTTAAATTTATGCAGTTCGAAGATATAATTTTTTTATATTGTTTGCAGCAAACTAAACTCGTCTTTGGTAATATTTAACCTTCTTGAAAATCATATTTTTTTGTATCTAGGAACATAAATTTGAAATGGAGGGAATAATATTTTGAGACGGAATAAATCTTAATTTTATATTGTTTGTAGCAATTTAGTTGGTAAAATTTTTCAGAATTGACATTAAAATTTAGATTCGAGTCTTACTTATGAGGATTTTTATTCTTCCATTTCTTGGGGAAAAAAAACACACAGACATTTTCATCATGAACAAAATCCATTAGAGAGAGGGAGGGGGAGAGGGATAAGGAGAGATGAGAGATAAGTGTAATTCTGAATACGAACAACATATTCGAATGAGTATTAAATAAATCTAGTAATTTAATATGTATAGAAGAAAATGTGCACTAGCTAAAAAGAACATACTTTGCCAATATGATCTTAATTTGTCTAGTAATTACTAATTTAGTAATTACTAGACAAATTAAGATCTTATAATTACTGGATACATTCAGATCTTATTGGCAAAATATGATATTTTTAGCTAGCTTATTAGTCATGTTGGCAATCAAAGCCTATATAATATTCCTATGAACACATATTCTCATAAGCCACATCAATACCATATATTAAAATTTATCCATATGACAAATACACGTTGAAATATATATATATATATATATATATATATATATATATATATATATATATCTATACTTGGTAATTAAGAAAGAGCACATATTCTCAAGTGTATGATATACATTACCTGTTGGCAATAATTGATTTCTTACAAAGTTTTACCAAACTCTAGCTTATGGAGCTCATAACCGGTTCCTTATTAGTTATATGCCAAGAGTGCATAGAGCCCTGTGACTGCAAAGTAGTACAATGCTTACTATGTCCCCATGCAACAATTTGAGGCTAGGCTTTTTTTTTTTGGGATCTATAGATCTAGTAATGTTGAATAATTTTAAAAAGAAAATTTATTTTTTCAAAGGAAACCATAAAAATTGAGATTAAGCTTTAGACAAATAAAAAAAAAACTATTACATATAGTAATATTTGAATGTACAGAGTTGAGCCATCATATAATTTATAATCCATTGGAATATAGTACTCTGAGTACGAGTTTTATATTAGAACCAAGGGGTTTAGAGATGCGGCATGTAGAAGTTGACCCGGGAAAAGTCAATTAATATTTTTTTAGTTAATGGATGAATCATATTACATATTAATTAATAGCAGATCAAGGTAACAATAAAGAGGCAGCACTAGCAAGCTTTGGAACATTGGTTTGAATTAAGGGGAGCAAATCTAACCATATAAGCTGGGAATTGAACTGGGACATACAGAGTGGAAAATGGTCTGCAATCCAATGACCAAATCACACTCATGTGTACACTCTGTTTCATTTTCAACCATTTTATATTCTACATTTATTTTTTTCATGTATGGGATGTGAACGCAAGAAAATTTCAAAAAATGCAGCATCAGTACACTCTCATCGGTCCACCACTAGTGGGACCGACAGCGATGCTCTCTACATCGCAACAACTAATATTCAAGTACTACTTTGCAGGAGTACGTTGCTAATTAATTAACTTCAATAATTATTGACAGTAGTAAGTGGATGTTGATCCCCATTTGACTTGCACAAGAAAATGGGAGACACAAAGGATAGAGAAAGAGTTATTTAGGGTTGGACTGAATCAAATTGGGGAATTATTTGAGTTCTTTTTTACAAATAAAATATTAGAGTATAAAATTTATTCATGAGTTTTATAATTAATAATTTAAATTTTATAATTCCGTGATTACTATATATAGTGCAATTTACACTAGAAAACAGGTATGTAATATCAAGTCTTATATAACCTTATTATTATTATTATTATTATTATTATTATTATCATTTTTTTAAAAGTAAAAAAAGCGAATAAGCGTGTTAATGAATAAGCGTCATCAGCTGTCAAGCAATGAAAGCCCGCATCAGGCAATTTGTAGAATGGGACTACTTTTGTTCGATGCTAACTTTTAAGCCAATTTCAGTGTCATACGCTTCATTTCCAGGTAGCTCTCAGTTACAGGAGTGGGCATATCATCTATTTTGATAAATTTGCTGGCCACAAAAGGAAATATTCGCCTTTTGTCAAATCCATTAACATCTTCGCCCTTGTTTTTCTTCCCATATATATTCTTCCTTTTGCATGTGTAACAACTTAGCTTCTAAATCGAATCTTTGACTAAGGAGTATACAGATTATAGACTACACTTTGTGACATAAAAATTTAGTGCCAATGTGTCTTTAGGGCGTATTTAGCAATAGCGTTTGGCATTTTGACTAAGTTAATACACTCATCGGGTAATATTTTGTATTCGGTAACATAATATTTTGACTAGCATTTCAAGTAGCATTTAGCGTTTTAAGCAGCGTTTTTGAAAAACTAATAATATTAAAGTTTTGTATTCAAAAGTAGCGTTTCATATTCTTTTTGCCAAAAAATATGCACTGGAAATTATCTATATATATACTTTTATGTCAGTTTACATTAATCAGTTAACCCAACAACTAAATTTACTGAACACATTTATTTCAACTGCTCATCTAAACAGCTATCCGCTAACAACTAAATTAGAAACGCTATTCGCTACCTGAACTGTTATCCGCTACTTGAGCCGCTGATTTTGCCGAACAAGATCTTAATCTAATGCGTTAAAGACTAGTCTTACATACATAAATTTTAAGTTAAATTTTCTCTAGCTGTCATTGTACATGTTAATTATATTGTACTGTCTTGTTTATTGACTAATTTACCGTAAAAACATGTACATTGTTAGTGCAATATGAACAAGCGGACAACGAGACATGGAATTTGCAGTTCAAACTCAAGAACCAAGATTAGGAAGATGCATATGTGAAGGAGTTATTCATCGTAGAATGTTGCCTTTATTTACAGCCGGACTGATTTTGTGAACTATTTTGTCATGTTGGAATTCCTTGGTATGTCATGTGGTTGTTTCTCCCTTTTATTGCCTTTTAGCATTGATAAGGATTAATAAAAGAAAATTAAAAGACGAGAGGATGAATGATGAATGATGAATGACGAATGACGAAAGAGGATGCTCCTTAATGAAATGTGCAGAAGAGAAACAAAACTATTAACCAAAGAGGTAGGGTTGTTGAGGCCTGGTATTGCTAAGTGGGCCGAACAAGGGGGGCCCAACTCATAACTTCATTTCTATTCACGGAGGCCACTTCATTCCCCCTCACCTCAGTCTTCATTCTCCATCACGGAGTAGCATCATCAGCAGCCCCTCTGAAACCCCGTGACTCGTTACGACAAAACTGAATGGCCGCTTCTTTACTATCAAACCACGTTTCATGGCCTCCCCTCACATATTTCTAATACATCCATTGTTTGTATTATTATATATTATATATCTATGTTCCTTTGTAAAACCATGAGCTTGTAATTTTTCTTTAACTTATCATAAATAATTTATTATAAATTAGTATTGATTAATACTAATCTGTATGAATTAGGGTTGAAATTATGAGTAAAAAATATGACTAAATATTGATTAATGTTAATGAGTACTGATTAGTGTTGAATGCCGATGATAAATACTAATAATAAGTTGAAAGAACATACCCTATATCTATTAAACTATGATACTACTGTGGATAAACAACAATTATCTTGTAGAGCTGATATTGTAGATTGTATGGTGTGGCTTAATTTGGATCACACAAATCTTTTTATTTCTATTTTTTCGGAAAAGGAGACTATGAAAATTGGGTTGAAATTTACAAAAGTAAAAGAAATTACCATGGTAGTCTAAATTTATAGACTCATGACTGCCTAATAATATATAGTGAAGCCATGCTATTGTTGAAAAGTTTTAGGCACTAGTTTGTGTAATTAATTTCTTTTATTTATTCTAATTTTTAAAAATATATAACAAAAGGTGCACGTAATACTCTTTATAAAAATTGAATCAAGAACAAAAGACAACTTTAATATTAGTATCAATAATTAAATACTCAAAAACTTGTGGAGTAATTAATGGAGGACATAGCACAAGTCACATATTGGTGTAGGGCCAACTCACGTCACATGTAGAACGATAGGGTTGGAGACAATAACCCCTAACTCTATCGAAATGACTCAGGAGGAGTAGGTTGGCTCCAGTCCTTTCAGAACCCAACACTAGTTAGTGCCAACATGTCCAATCACCCTTTGCCGTTACCATGATAGTGATGTTCCTACAGCTCAATGATGACCATAGACGCCCATTTGCTTAGATATATAACGTGCTCTATCATTATCCCTCAAAAAATTGTCCAAGATTTTTCAATATTTTTGTATGGTATAGTACACTCTTTTCTTTAGCTAACAGTCTAAATATAACAATAATAATTCTCAATATGAGTTATGTTTTTACGGAGTTCGAACTGAATTGATCAAGAAAAAAAAAAAAAATAGATTACAAGTACTACTAACAGTGCATGTACTCAATTTACGTAATGTGGGTGTGGGAATGGAAGAATAACAATAATATGAGATTACTTTCATGGCTATAACAAGCTAGCATATTGAGTCCCTTTCTTTCATGTTGGTATCCATCACATGGTGCATGTGTCTAATTGATATCACATCTATACATTTTTTGCATGCTAATAGAAGAAAGGAACGACTTTGATTCATTACTTGTTGGTTTGATAGTAGAAATTGAATTATTAACCAAAGTATATCTTGTCGGTCGAATACTTCTCCACATTCAATGAATTTCGTACTAGCTTATCAATATACCTAATTGATAAGTTTTAAAGAAGATGCAATTAATTGAATCCCAATTTGTCATAAAATTTGGTCCCAACATGTATACATGCAAATAAGTTCTATCTTAGAATTCAGTTCAACTATGGCCCTGTTTGGCAAATAACTATTAACTGTGTTGTATTAACTGTTTAAGTTACCTGTTTGAATTAGCTATTTGTTGAAAAACTTTTTAGTAAATTAGCTATTTCTGATAAAATTGTAAGACAAAAAGCTAATTCTTCAAAAAACTCATGGAATTAGTTTTTTTAAATTAGCTTTTTGGACTCAAAAAGCTCTTCTGAAATTTTTTTTACAAAACACCCAAATTCGCTTTTTTATTTGGTTAAACAATTAATTTTGATCAAAAAAGCTCTTCTTGGAAAAAAAAACTCTTCAAAAAGCCGTTTGCCAAACATTCCACATATCCATTTTGAGTGATGATAATGAAACTAACATCGGATTAAACAATTAAGAAATATGCCTTCTTTAATATAACCACCAATCTAATGAGAGTGTCGAAGAGCTCCCAGGAGTGGCCTTGTCCAACCACCCTTTCCGAGTTCGAATCTAGGGGAGAGCAAATTGTGCTTTGTGCATGGAATTTACGGTGGGCCTAGTTCCCGGGCTTTTGTGCTCAGGCTTTAGCACCTTTTACACTTGGTCTGTTAAGGCTCATTAGATACCCTTGAAATAAGGGTCTGATGGGGGGTAGGTCCGCTTACCATTACCAAAAAAAAAAAAAAACCCAATCCAATGAGAGTTCTAGTTGATGTGGTAAAGATGGATGGGGACTAGATCACTAGACAAATACGCCAATGTTGATATACAAAAACAGCCATCAATCAAGTAAAGAGATGCAAAACGAATAAAAATAAAGACAACGAAAGGTGCAAGTTTCAATCAATTGGTGAAGGAACTACAATGAAAATAGGTTGAGAAATACAATTCTTATTCCACAATTGACATCGAAAGCCAAGCCATTTGTCAATTATGTTCCCTCGCATGAATAGCAATCACCTTCACAAGTGTTATTTCTGATATCAAATTCGAAAATAGACCAGTAAATTAGGAAGACATAATTCACATTGTACTTACCCATGGCAAAGCCTATATCATACATTCGAGTGTATGTGCTCCCATATGACACACTCGATCTCATATATATTGATCTTAGTTTTTCATGAGTCCCCTTTTTTTTTTTTCAAGAGAAGGAGGTTTGCGATCACGTATTCTATTATGAAATGGGAAGAGTAGAAACATGTGCTCGACTATCGCCTATTCATTTTAGCAGTTAGAACTAGTGGTTACGGTTAGCAGATAAGAGCCGTTAGGAACATTTGGGAGTGGCTAGTAGTTAAGAGTGGTATAGAGTGTTCAAAGGCGATATAGAGCGGTTTAACATCAAAATTAATAAATTATTATTGTTTTTGCTTAG
>JACYFF010031954.1:3432656-3450717 GCA_017589665.1 Selenicereus undatus | reverse complement strand
ATATACACGTTTAGCAGTTAAGAGTGGTTAGAACCAACTATTGATAGTTTCTTTTTTGTTTTTTTAATCGAACTATTGATAGTTTCAAAATGCTGAAACGGACATGCATGCAACTGTTTGTGTGCGGAATTCATGCAAGGCATAAACATCTAAATTGCTTTATTTTTCTTCCCCCAAGCGATGTGTTGGTGAGGTGGTGTATCAGGTCAAGATCCGCTGGTGTAGTCGATTGTATGGAATTCGTTGTCTCTGTTGAAAATTTGGATGGGTGGCTTGAGGCCCAAATCGCTAGAGGTGGGTGATGAGGAATGCTAAGCCCAGTAGCAAATCCAGCGAATAAAATAACGTAGCCTAAAATTCTAGGGTATCCCAGGCCCATATTGTCTTGTGTCAGACCAAGGCACGGCTTCTAAGGTCCAAACTTACATGTCATATGATATTGATGATATCAGCCCATATGCCATCAGTGGTGATGGAAAGGGCCTCGTAGAGAGTATTAGAATTTGATGGCCTGTCCATATTGTCATGCCTTTCCTATTCTAATTAGAAACTTTTCATTCTTAATGTTCAATATATTTTAAGTTTTTTTTTTTTAAAAAAGCCCTTAAATCATGAATATTTCAATTTTTTAAAGAATACATTTAATTATTAATTTGTTATAAGACATGTTGTTGTTGTTGTTGTTATGGCAAGAGGCATTTATACTGATAATTGACATGACCTTCCTATCTCATAAGCATCGTTTATACATATACTTAAAAGGATTAGTGATACGTTTAAGAAATTTTATCTTCATTTCTTCTAAATTTATGTATTTCATGGTCTAAAATTATCAAGTTATTAGTGTCGATAATTAATCAATTATCAACGGTTGACAGTTGACTTACAGAATTCCTTAGTACACTAACATGTATAAAAGACACCATAATCAACTAACGATGACGTTAAAAGAGCAATTATACTTATGCTTTTATATAGTTTATGAGTATTTAAAAATTTACAATATCTAATCCAATAATTTTCAATCATACGACAAATCACACAATGACTTGGAAATCAAATTAAATTTTTTTTTCGTGTTGATTCAAAAACTTGATGGTTTTGGTATTGTTTGAGGGAAGTACTTTCAAAGACTAAAATTTTTGTCTGAACGCCCGTAGGAGAGAGAATGAAAGAATTTGAGAGGAGGGGAGGGGGGTTCATCAAGTGAGCTGCGGGACGACTGAAGACCTCTCAGAAAATTGGATATTGGTTGTTGATATGGGGTTAATCAAACCTAGCAAATTCGAACTAAATGATATGAACTGAATGCTTTGAATTCACATTTAAGATGGTTAACTCAAAGTGAATTTTAAATTTAAAATGTTTCAATTTAAACGGATCCCAAAGCTAACCCAAAGTGAATTCAAAATCGAAAATCAGCCAATCCAGATGAAACCCAATTCAAACATTTCTGTCAAAATTATCAAAACTCGTTTTCTTTGTAGACCAATTTTATTTATCAATCAAATATCACCAACACGGAATCAACTCCCGAATCAAAAATGATCCGCTATAAAACCGAAATCAAACAGAATCTTATTAACTTAAATACACATGATCTAAAATTACCCTAATTCAAAACTAAATAGAATAAAGTCTTTGACAGGTCCAGGATTAACTGTCATGGAATAAGAAATCCTTACAACCGTATATTTAGGGCATTTAACTGGCAGAGGCAGTACAGCAGAAGTCTCCAGATTCCACGTGCGTCAGTATCTGTCTTTTGAGGCCCGTGAGCTGGATTTCTTTGCCACTACCCACATAATATTCTTTCAATACACAGCATCAGCAGCACGCCACTAGCTAGCAATTGCATGACCCACGCTGTTATCATTTTGATCAATGATGATCCCTCAGAATTAATCCTTCAAAGTCATGCACATAATGGGACCTCATTAATCACTCTTTTTTAATTAATATGTTAATGCTGTATCTTAGCCAGCCATATGAAAGAATAACTATTTTTTGTAGTATAATTGACCAATCAGCTAGTGAGGAATGAAACTTCTGGCTATTATACTGTACTGTATGACATGTCTGCACAGAACAGAAAGTTGGTGAGCTTCTAATGATACAGTACATATTTGTATTCCTGCTTGGTGGGTATATATATTATATTATACATTAATAAAATAGGAAATCCCAAGTGTATATATATAAGTATAAATATTATTGTCATTTCTATTTGTTGTTAGGAGTTTGTTGGCGGCTTATCATTAGCAATGAGGGTTGGGAACATGCCATCATGTGAAGCTGGACCCTTTTTCATGATACCCACTAAAGAATAATATATCTATATATGTATTTGAACTATTCGTTAGCGGTTTATGATTTTAATGGTTTGACACTTGTTATCCTTAATTAGTAAGGTCTTAGGTTCGAGTTTTATGAATGAAGAACATTTGTAATGGGAAAGTTTCGCCTCTTATTTGGCTAGTTAAACAGTAGCTGGATTTTAGTAAAATGGAGAATCCAAGATAAAAATAAAAAATAAAAAATCATACTGACTGACTATGACACAGTATAGTTCATCACAGTTAGTTCCATGTGGCTGTAAAATTGCAGATATTCCATTAATGACTTTTATTGCAGTGATTGACGCCTTGATTTGCTAATTAAGATTAAGGTGGCAGTATATTATAAAATCAAAATTCTGTACAGAAAAATATTAATCAGCTCGATCAGACTGTTGTTTTATTAGGCATGATGCTTCTAGAAACGTAACTCAAGGCATAATTCCAGTGAAACTTATAATTATGTATATGAAGTAAGTCAATGTTAATAAACTGGCAATGTTTAGTGCCATTTTATTTACTGTAGACCTAAAACTATAACGGAACTCTGATAGTCATATGGAAGCAGCTGATTTAAAGGGAAACAATTTGCCCAATAGGTGGGGAAGTTAGGGGTATGCAGCAGCTAGGACATGAACGGACTTGTAATAGAAGTTGGGTAGAAAAGGGGTGAACTGGTGAAGTGGGGGAATGAACAGTGCTGTGGCTAGGCTGGCGATTGTATCTGTGGGAGGAAAATCGAATATTGAGTAATGAGCGAATTGATGAATACAAATAACATTAAGATCATATACGTTAAGTCTGTCTATTCGTGATTAAAAGAACTATGCGTATAATTTTACAATGTGAAAAAGAATTAACCTTACAATCTAAAAATATTGAAATCGGTCTTCTTATTATTTTTATTTAGCATAGGATATAATATTTTTTTTACGAGTAAGGACCTGTTTTTTTTGTTGGTCTTTTTCAATTTATTAATTTCAACCTACTTCAACCCATCTTCTTCAAAATTTTATTATCACTATTTTAACCAACTTCAAAAAAATATACCAACTTCAACTTACTTCAACTTTTTTCAACCAACTTCAATAAAAAATACCAACTTTAATACAGTTCAACCTAACTCAATCAATTTCACCCTTTTACTAACCCTAATTTACCAACGCAAAAAACAAGCCCTAAAAAACTAAAACAAGACACTTTGTACCATGAGTGAAAAACTCCTATCATTCTTGAAGTGATTATTGAGGGTAGGAATAATGAAGGAATGGGGGAAAAAAAGGCAATAATAGAGGACGGAGTCAATTTGGCGGAATTAAGGAGCTGTCAATTTAAATTTCCCGGAACAAAAACACAAAGAAAATTCTAGTTTACAAAATAAAATCCTCTTCCCTTTTTAATTTGGACAGCAAATTATATTAGAGTTTGTAGTTGTCACCTCTCTCTCTCTCTCTCTCTATCCCTCTGAGTCTCTAGTCTACACTAGTCACTAGCCCCCTCTCTCTCTTGTTTTCCCTATCACACATATCCAACTGCTATTACTGAGAGAGAGAGAGAGAGAGAGACAGCGATAGTTCGTCAAGGAAGGGAAGAAGCTCATCAGGCAAGCAGAATTGAAGCCCATTGATACCTGATTCAATTTTTCATCCGGAGTTGAAGATCAAATCGGAAACAAGAATAATTGATTGATTATTGGCAGTATATATAGAGGGAGAGTTGGATAATCGATCAGATCAATTAAATGGCAAATTACCCGGTGGGGGGGCAGCAACCCGAATACAGATCGGCGTTCGGAGACACCACGTACACGAAGGTGTTCGTCGGAGGCTTGGCGTGGGAGACCCCCACCGAGAAGATGAGGGCTTATTTCGAGCAGTTTGGGGAGATCCTCGAAGCTGTAATCATCTGTGATAAGCATACTGGCAAGTCCAAAGGCTATGGCTTTGTAAGTCCCTAATTCATTATTATTACTACTTATATTCATTCATTAATCCAGTCGAATTGGTTTAATACGGGAATTAAGTATATATGTTGTGGTTGGAGTGCTACAGGTAACGTTTAGGGATCCTGCGGCGGCATCGAGGGCCTGCCAAAATCCCAATCCATTCATCGACGGACGAAAAGCCAATTGTAACATTGCCTCTTTTGGCCGCCCTAGGCCTTCCCCACCAAGAGGTTCCCCTCCACTCCTTTTCTGTTTTTCATTTTCTTATTTTATTAATTATGCAGAGAAGTATTTAGATGAGTCACATAGGACAGTACAATATAATGAGATAGCGAGAATAGAATTTAAGATATCATGGACCTACGGGCTCAATTTTAAGTGAATATGTCACCCCATTGTCTTTTTTTTTTGGGTTTTAATTGATTCCTAGAAATGGACATTTTGGGGGTGGGGGGGGTGACCAAGAAGACATCGGATCAGTGAGTTCATCCTCTTCATACATAGTTTCCAAAAAGAATGTTGATTGTTGATTAAATTTTGTGTAGAATTATATGTAGATCGAGCTACAAATTTCAGTGTGTTGATCACAAGTTGTACAAAATGTATAGGTCGGAATACAAGGGGAATAGCACAAGTACAAGGACCAGGACCAGGATCGTCGTCTTCATCATCAGCGTCGTCTATTGGTGGATTGCCAACTCCACAACAAACTACATTGCCCCCTCCATTTTATTATCATCCTTACGGGTCAGTCACCGTTTTCCCTTCTCATTACTGTTCATTTCGTCACATACCATGTATATAAGTGTTCATATTGAGTTGTGGATGGTGATAACTGGAATAATTAGAAGATCGCCTATATATAACTTTGATATGACATATCATACAAATATTCTAAGAAAAAAGGGAATTTGTCAAGATGCATAAAAATATAAAGTAAACTGGACATATATCCATTCATATAGCAGACAAGGATGGAAGATGGTAGCCCAAATGATCGATCTAACAGATTGATGAGATTTTTATTTTTTTTGGCCATGTAGGGTTTCATATATATGGTTGGCGTTGTATATCACGTAGTCAATCCATATGCCTTTGGAAAGAAGATAAGAGAATTACAAGAGTGATAATTGATCGTTGAAAAATTAACGATGGGTAATGATAGCAATTAAGAATAGGATTAGGAGTTGTTGGGTTGTCAGGATTGGTTTGGTGTGGAAGAGAAACAGCTACTGGGGGCTATATATATATATATATGGACAACCTGTAAGAGTTTGTACATGCCATCCACATTCTTATATGTTGCTTTATTTATTTCTTTTCTTAATTCTCTCCATGCCAGCTTCCCCTACCCTCTCCTTCAAGTCAACTTAGAAAAAGCCAATTCTTTTTTTAAAAAAAAAAATTAAAGAAAGTCAACTAGGACAACATGTTGCTAGGAGCATCACTAACACTCATTACTAGATAATTTTCATCAAGTGGAGAATCTATGTTAAAGGTAACAATTTGAAAAATGCAAAGGTTATGTGTTATCCCTTTTAACTTTCATTTTCGTAGCTAGGATGCGGTTTTAAGTGGCGACAAAAATAAGAATCAAGATATTTAGTGCATGTTTTCATGACTCATCTTTCTCAAATATAGTTGTTTAATTGATCCATACCACATATACATATATATAGTTCAATGTAGGCCGTATATATGGCCAACCTGATGTATGCGTTACGAACAATATTGTAAATTTACAGGAGGTGGGGGCATCATCCTTATCCTCTAACAGAAACATATCATAGTGACTCCTCGATGCATGGTGGTCCTGCTTCTTCTGTACTACCTAAGAATGTCTGATCACTGCATGTGATTAGTATACACATTAATTATCGATGCTAGAGTATACGTAATTAATAAGTGCAAAGTATTCTACTTTATGAATGAATTGAGAACGTAAAACCTAACGACAAACTACACATATACGTGCCACCTGATTGTTCAAGTAAATTAGTGAATTTTATCAAAATAATCCTGGATAAAGCACAGGTAATTGACGAGATAATTAACTCAAACATGAGTCCAATGTTGCATGCAGTACGTGCATTATGGAACTAGCTATGATCATATGGAGCTTAACATTAATTCTGGGTTTTCCCCATAAAATATGAGGATCATGGTAATTGTTCGTATATATACTTGTAAGGTTAAGTATACATCATTTGACATTTTGTGTAATTGCGACAACAATGGTACGTACGTAGTCAAGCTTGTAATTTTGCCGTCTTGTTGAGTTAGCGTTAAAGATTTTAATTGTTACAGTAATTTCTTTCACCTTTGTACCTGTTTTTTTGGCATTTCCTTGATAGAGAAAGGTACATATATGATATATTCCTATTTTTGGTTCTGATTTTTTGCGAGAAATTAAAAAGCTGTAAAATTCTCAGTTGATTTCAACACTCACTGTGTTCAATATGGGGTTTGTGTCTGTGTGCTGTAGGTACCCTCCTTATACAGCCTATGCTTACCAGGTAAAAGCTTTGACCTTGCTCTTTGAGCCGATAATTGTTCTTCCTTTAACGTAACTAATTGCTAGTTTCCTAAATCAATGATGGAAACCCACATAAGTGTGCTTATTTAGGGCCTGGTTTTTTTGTTGGTATTTTCTAATTTATCAACTTCAATATACTCAACTCACTTTAACATAGTCAACCCACTTCAACTAACTTTAACCCACTTCAACCCACCTCCTTCAAAATTTTATTCTTATTATTTTAACCAACTTCAATCTATCATATAAAAAATATACCAACTTCAACCCACTTCAACAAAAATTACCAACTTCAACCAACCTTAACGAATTTTACCATTTTACCAACCCCAATTTACCAACAAAAAGAACAAACCCTTAATTTGCAAAGTTTCTAGTAGTTGCCATCATGTGCTATTAAATCGTCTTAGAGTAAGAGTGTGCGTGTGCATATATTTCACTCCATCCTCGATTTCTTCCCTCCCTTCATATATGAGTACATTTTATCATTTTCATTTCTAAATCGGAAAACAGGTGTGTTTTTTTTTTGATAATAAAAACACTCCTTTTAATCGCCTTGATTCCAATAGCATTTTGAAATGTTTTGTTAGGAGCATTTGTTACCCGACAAGGCCATCAGGGAAAGGTCTCCCAAAAAAACCTCATACTAGGCTAAATAGTAGTATAACATGATCGTGGGGTAGCTAGGATGAGTCCCTCATTTGATGAGAATTTGACATGATGGGAGACCAATGCCAGCTATGTGATAATGATAACTGTAAAATGCATTTGTGTCAGTGTCACCATCCATTGACATTAGGATTATGATCATCGTGCAATTCATACCTAGCTGGGAAGCTTTTTCTCTGATGTTTGGCAGGGAGTATACAACCCACAGGTTCAACAGTCGCAGTACTACGCAGCAGGACCTCATTTGTATGGAAGTGGCTCTTCCTCACCCTCTTCGTCGTTGGGATTAGGGTCGTCTCCTTATTATTACGGATATTCTACAGCATCAGCAGCAGCAGCAGCAGGAGGATTTTCATCTTCAAACCTCCCAATGCGTCGCTACTTTTACTACCCCACGCAAATGGAAGCCCCACTCTCCTCCCCTTACCCTAACCCAACCCCAGCTTTCGCATCCACCTCCGCCCCTGCTCGTCCTGATCTCTCCTCCACCAAGTGGCCGCAACTCCCCTCTTCATCCTCTACTAATAAAGGTACGCACCTGCTTCCTATTATTCACCTTGTTTTTAAAAGTTCTAATTATGATACCATTAATCCCGATTATGATACTAAATATCATGCATTATTGGTTTCACAGTAGGCTACAGATAATATATCAGTCATTAGGACAGTATCTGAATTGCAATTTCACGTCTAAATGTCGACCCCAATAGTAGATTGGTGCCTTGAGAAATTAAACCAGAATTATGTTTCACACGGCACTTGCACACCAATCACAGCTAATTGACTGACTAGCTCGGGGACCATGTCAATATGACAACCCCTCCTCCCCCTGGCGATGTTGACACACACACACCCCTCACTTTTCGCAACTTGGAAGTGATGCACAAAGATAGCTACTATGGCTAAGAACGAATTTCAGAAAAAATAAAGGAAAAAAATTAAATTCCTTGAAAATAATGTTATCTTGTACATTTGTTTTGTGATAAAGTGGGCCCACTCGTGGGCTGGCCCACAATTGATGTGTGCTTTTATCCTGCCTAACTGACATTCCGGCTTTGCACGTTGTGGGGAAAAGTAAGACCCCAGCCCCAGGGCAAAAAAATAATGTCTGGCCATGGTCAAGGTTGGCTATTGGTTACTTGTTAAGTCAATAATGGGCCCACATGGAGGCCCATCTAGTTTGCCATCTGAGAATCTGAACTTGATAACCTCTTGTCAAGGGAATGAAATCAAGGCTCTACTTGAGTTTTGTGAATGAGAAAAATCTATAATAAAAATGCTCTATTCTTTTTTCAGCTAATAATAGTTGGGCAGTGCTAAAACATAGGCTCAAATTTCTTTGAAAAAGAAAAAATAAAGTTAATGAAATCGGGGCTCATTTGGACCCACTATTATTGATTGAGATAAAGTCTTGTTATATGACTAGGCATTGCATAATGCATACATAGCCTGTTTGAGAAATGTTGACTTTTAGGTGTCTCAAGATTTGACGTATTAATTTTTATGACTTTGACCCACGATTATTGATTGAGATGAAGTCTTGTTATATGACTAGGCATTGCATAATGTATGCATAGTCTGTTTGAGAGATGTTGACTTTTAGGTATCTTAAGATTTAACGCATTATTTTTTATGATCTTGACATTTTTGAATTTATTATTAAGTATCTTTACTTATAGATTTCTTACAATTCATTCCTGAAATTACAAAAATACTTTAACTATTGTCCTTTTGTTTTTTTAAAAAAACTCAACCCCTCTCTTTTAAGTACCCACAACATCAACAATAGACTATCTAATAGAAGAAAGATCGTTTTTTGTATTTTTCCTTTAAAAGAAAAAAAAAAGGACAGTAGTAAGAATATTTTTGTAATTTCACGACTGAATTATAAAAAATTCATAAGCTAGAGTGCTTAAAAATAAACTCAAAACTGTCAAGTTTCATAAAAGTCAATATATCAAATCTCGAGCAACAGAAATGTCAACGGTTCCCTGCTTAATTTTCCCGATGTATGTGAATCTTTAATCATGCTAGTCTATGTAATAACAACTGTTACTGTTTTAACCAACAGAAGATGAAGCACAGCAGGCCGAGGCTGAGGCTCCACAAAGCACCTCCACAGAGGCAGACGCTGTGTTTATCCCCTCAGAGCCTCCAAGTCCAAGCACTTGAGCATTTATCATATTTTAACATGATTTTGTATAAATCTCTTAACCCTATTTCTGCTCCTACGAGGCTACACTCAACCAAAAACAGAGCCCCCTCAAAAAAAAAGAAAAAGAAAAAGAAAAGGGGCCATCCTCATTACCAACAATTATGTAATTTTTTTTTTTCTGGGTCTGAATCTGTCGACACTGGGCAGCTGACTGATGGATGGGGGCCTCAATCAAAGGAGAGAGATTTGATGAATGCAATATTGGCAAGTTGTTGGCAGCTGTGGCCTAATCAATCATTTTCCAGTCTGCAAATTGAGACACTTAATTCTTAACTTATCATGTATTTTTTCCCCCCTCTGAAGTAATTCTTTGTGAATTATTATTATTAATTCATCGCTTTTCTGTTTATTTTTTGTTTCAGTTGCTATGTTGTTAATGATTAATTCAAGCATAAAAGCTTACATTTTTGACTAATGACTGATGTATGGAGAAAGCGATGATCGTTTAATTTGAATAAGAAATTTTGCCATGGAATTTTATTTATTCGCTGTTGTCTTGCAGGCGTGGTCACGACCTAGTGAATTAACCTAACTCAGTTTATGACATCAAGAAATTGCTGATCTAAAAAGCTAAGATTCAATCTATATATTTCAGTCTGAATTTGAATCTGATTCTTAATAGAGTTTCAAAAAAACATATAAATTGTGTTTGTTAACAGTGTTTTGAGTAGCATTTAATATTTTGGCCAAGTTAATACATTAATCACCCATTTTTTAGTGTTTGGTAACTTAATGTTTGGACTAACATTGCAAGTAGGGTTTGGCGTTTCAAGAAGAATTTCTGAAAAACTAATAATATTAGCTTTTGGCATTCAAATTTTTCAAAGCATATTTCTTGGCTAAAAAATATCCTTTGAAAATTTTATAGTGGAAAATTATGTACGGACATTAATCGGCTACCACAACAACTAAATTTACTGAACATATCAGAAATACTATCCGTTTTCTAAATCTAACTGCTACTTAAACCATTATCCAATAATTCGCCGAACATGACCATGTTACTACAAAACCAATTGGAGCCCTTTTTTTTTTTTAAGGAAAGGGTGTATACATAGAAATACGTAAGTGGGACTTAAAAGAGTTCCGGTTAAGTTATCATTATAATAGAAGAAAAATTCAAATGCATTATTATTAGATCAAAGAATTGGTAGAGAAATAGAATGACAAATTGCACGACCTAATTAGCTGCAACATTTTGTTTCCTAAAGTTAAATCATGTAGTGAAATACGATAATATGGATAGTGTAAATCAACTGTGAAGGTACTTAAATGTTTGCGTTTCTAGTAGGGCTATCAAACGGGTCAGGTTGGGTCGACCCATTTAATAAACGAGTTAATTTCGTGTCGGACTTAAAAATAGCTTAGATTTGCTCAAAACTAAAAAATAACAAGTTTTCACACTAAACGGTCAAATCGTGTCGACTTCGGGTCGAAATCGGTTCGGTTCGGATTGGGTTCGTGTTTCTCTCAATAAATTCGGGTCGGGTTATTGTGTCGGGTCAGACTTTAACAGCCCTAGTTTCTAGCATTAGTAAGAATCTTGTTATCTCCTTAGACTTAAATAAATTAGTACCCAACTTTGATAACTTCCTAAAGTCCTAACTTGAGCACCATAGCTTCTACCACTAATAGAGATACGTTATAGTTGGAGTATGAAAGTAGTTATTGTCCCATATTGATAAAATTAAATGGTTTGAGTATGTATATATGTTTGGAAGTTACTCCACCCATTGCCAATTGGTTTTGGGTTAGAATTTCATTTGAGCTTATTTGCATGATTCGTTTATTAATTGCCCAATTGATATAAAAATTTAACATAGTATCAGAGCGAGTTACCAATTGGGTTTAACTTGGAACCTCATTTGAGATTATATGCGCGATTGTTTGTTGAAGACCCAATTTATATAAAAAAATTTAATAGTTACCGAAGTTGCCACCTACGTGTGCAGCAGGTTTCGTGCCCAGTTGCGTACTACAAACCCGTTTGATGCATTTGTGTGATAAAGAAATGAACACCCAAAGTTCCAATTTTTGTATTGATGTAGACTATGGAAGCCATTATATTTGTTTTTACTCTTTACATTCACATAATAAGCTTATAAATCTTTCAAAACTTATTACCTGTGTGCTTGCAATAAACAATTGGTAGCCCAAAATTATTTTGTGGGAGTAAGTTATCGCCTTGTTTTCACTTTAGTAGGACCAATATTTGTTGGGGAGATTCAAGGAGGGCCCTTCTTCAACCAAGGTCCATGATAACAAGCACAAGTGAGGATCAATTATTATGGGTATTTTTTTCCTGCTCCTGTCCATGATGTGCCTTTTCGTAATACCACCAAATAGCTTATTCATGCCATCGTCCCAAGCTGCAGCACGAGTGTTCCCGCTTGAGCAACACTTGCGTGTCACTTCACCAAGTTTGTCCATGGTAGGGATGTTCATGGTTCGGGTACCCGAACCAAAGGAGATTTCGGTTCGGGTACCCAAAATTTTGGGTTGGACGGATGACGAACCGTATCCGAATCGAAAATTATCGGGTACCCGATAATTTCGGTTCGGGTTTTTGGTTACCCGATAACCCAATTTTTGTGAACCTTCTTTTTTTACCAAACAGTTTTGTTGCATGTGAATCCAAACTTTTCTGTCCCCTTTTTTGGATAATTGTCGTAATTTTCTTAAGAGGTCAACTTCTTGTTTATGCCCTAAACCACGTGCATACCTAATTACTCATTCTTGTTTGTGCCCTACAACCAAAATACCATATAACATCATCACATAACAATCAAATTTCAATTACTTCACACCTCGAAAAGCTTATTAATATCGTACCTTAGCATCATACCATGCTCATGATCCAAATGATTAGAACTCAAGCAATCCAATCCAAAATACTAAATTACTAATATGCTAAACATCCCAACCAAGCATTACAACACACCAAAGTTTTAGTGTTATTGAAAACAAAAAAAAAATTAAAAAACTTTTTAAAATCGGGTTTTCGGGTACCTGAATTTGTAAATTGACCGAACCGTACCCGAACCAAATATCTGAAAAAATTATTAGTTCAGGTACCCGAGCCGAATTTTACCCGAACCGAATTTTTCAAATATTTCGGTTCGGATATCTGAATTTTCGGATCGGGTATCGGATTTTTGGTTCGGGTTTTTGGTTTTGGATATTTTTGAACACCCTTAGTCCATGGGATCCACACAATGGCACACCTTTTTCGCTCATCCGAACGCACCATCAGCTCTATACCACATGTTGGGGAAATCCAAGTAGGTAGTTCCCTTCAACCAAGATCCATGACAATAAGTACAAGTGATGTTCAATCCTAAAACCAAATAGTAATAGGAGGAGGAGCCCACTTGATTTATATACCCTGATTCTTCTCTTCAAACTTCTAATGTGGGACTCTTCAACCATATGTGATATTCCCAACAATACTAGATCAGACAAAGGGTTCACCCGGTTTGTGTATGCCGTCGAATTAAGTTTGGGTCGGTTTATGTTTAGGGTCAAATAACATTTTTGGTTAGCTTGATTGGGGTAAGGTGACGTATAGTTCCTGCCAACTTTGGGTCAATTAATGTTTCCGTTTGTCATGCAAAAAGAAGCAATATTGTAGGAAATTTTGGTTCAGGCATAGTTCGATTCGGATCAATTTGGATTCTAAGTACGTAAACTTTCGGATGAGTTTGTTTCGGGTGTGGGGTTGGATATGGGTACGGATCATTTGGCTTATGTTCTTCATTTCAAGTTTTGCTAGATCTAATCAGTAGCCATATTGATACTGAATGGTGGTTGTAGTACTTGCATGCGTGGGTAAGCATAAGCTGGAGTTGCTTGTGGATTCATCATTCGCCAATAACGAAATTACTTTATGCATCGATTTATTTCTTGTATTAGACATAAATAAGGTTGGACCCACAATAGGAAGAATTCGATCGATTCATGGTAACTGTAATCAATGTTCATATCATCACAAATTGCCCACCAACTCCAACTAAGGTATGGTGCACTTAATCCCCCTTTATATTGCCACCCATAAATCAAGCTTTCTGTAGTGAAATTTTGCCATAACTAAGACCCCCTTTGGGCCACCCTAAATTAAGGCACTTCACTTTCGAATCCAATCCCAGAAAACACAACACACAGAAGGGATTAAAAGTACCACCCCTCAAAAAGATATACATGATAAACGTTCCCTCCCAAAAGGCTGTTTTCTTCAACGACATTCACACTCTAGCTGCCCACCTAATCCTAATGTGTTACGTATCTTAAAATGGTTCGTAGAATTTATTTTACCGTTGCTACACTTGATCGAATAATAACTAAATAGCGCGCTTTCTTATATCAGAAGCACCTATTGACCTATAAATCCACTCCTCGTGCCATAGACTTGTAGTATAGGATAACTAATTGGTACGTAGCTAGGTACCACTTGATAGTGAAATGAACCCGGTCACTGCAGTCTCATGCAGTTATGGTTCCTTGTTTGGTCCATGTACTTCTTCTGGCGATTTTAGTGGCGAAGATGATGACAAACGTATCGAGCCACTCAAATTGTTCCCTGACAAAGCCGAGAATTGCTTGGCTGAGAATTTAAATGTGCCGAGGAAGTTTGGGAGTGAAGAACATGAAGACGATGATGATGGGAATGTCACTGTGGCTTTGCATATTGGGCTACCAGAGCAGCCTACGGGACGCGAGAATTTGGAGCAGCATCATCATCATCTGATGCAGGAGTCTAAGCAATACTGGATACCAAGTGCTGTTCAAATTCTAGTGGGCTTCACTCATTTCTCTTGTCATCTCTGCAACAAAACCTTTAATCGCTATAATAATCTTCAGGTACTACATTAACCATCTTCGCCCACAATATGTAGCTTCTTTTCATTGTTTCACCCGACAAACTTTCTCTGGATACATTTTACTCACATGCAACCTGGAAGGAATCAAACCAAGCATCCCGCCACTAGTCTACCGGCAAAGGGGCACAAAATACCTAGATTTTGTGTTTTTAGAGGCTAAACGGAGACTTAATAGTCCTTTGTTGAAGGTCCAAATATGAAATTATTAACTGTGTGTTCTGGCATTTTTTGGGCCTAGATGCACATGTGGGGGCATGGATCGCAGTACCGCAAAGGACCAGACTCGTTGAAAGGGACGCAACCAAGGGCAATACTGAGCGTGCCATGCTACTGCTGCGAGGAAGGATGCAAGAACAACATAAACCACCCAAAGGCTAAGCCATTGAAGGACTTTAGGACCCTCCAGACACACTACAAGCGCAAGCACGGACTCAAGCCCTTCACTTGCCGCAAGTGTGGCAAGTCCCTTGCCGTCAAGGGTGACTGGCGCACCCACGAGAAGAACTGTGGCAAGCGTTGGCTCTGCCTTTGTGGCTCTGATTTCAAGCACAAGCGCTCTCTCAAGGACCACATTCGCGCTTTTGGCTCTCCTAGCCATGCCCCCTTCCCCCCTTTCCTTTAATTATATTTAGCTTCTATATATATCCTGATTACTATCATTATGTGACTCAATAATATTGAAACCATCATCGGTACTTAATGCGACAGTTTTGGATTCTCTGTTTTACTTTTAGCTAGGATTGAAGATTATTTAGTTTGAGGTAACGATTTCAGCATTGAGAGGAAAACAAATGTGTGAGGGACTTCAACAAATGTAATGAGAATAATGACGCACAGGAAGAATGGAGACAGTTGCATCATTTGACAAATATAGGATTACAGAATACAGATACATAGTATTTTGTCAAAACAGCATGCACAGTTGCACACTCAAAAATACAGTAAAAAAAGTACGTCTACTTAAACTACATCACTGATTGTAATTGAGCCTCTCTGCCCAATATTACATAGCAATACGCAGAGGATTGAGCGTGGTTATCATTTCTCATCGATTAGTTGTTGGGTTGATTCAGAGGAAGAAGAACTTCATTGATCAATTTCTCAAAATTCAGGTACGATGAGCCATCTGGACGTGCAGTAGCTTCTTTAGCTAACTTCTTCCACCCCATTGCACTTTTTCTCATTTCTTTGCCCTTTTCTCCCTCCATAAGCTCCCTGACCTGCCTCTCAACTTCCTCCCTCCTCACGTTGTTGTTTATTTCCATGCCGATTCCCCATTTCTCTACACTGTACCAACAGTTGGTTTGTTGTTCTGCGAAGAAAGGCCAACAAAGAATAGGCACACCACTGCATATGGTATCCAAGGTCGAGCTCCACCCACAATGTGTTAAAAACCCGCCAATTGACGGGTGGTTCAGCACTTTTTCCTGGTCACACCAGGCAGCTAGTAGACCTCTTTCTTTCGTCTTACCCAAAAACTCCAGTGGTATCACCGCAGAGTCACCTGAGACAAGATCAGGTCTGACTATCCACAAGAAGGCATGGTTACTATTTGCAAGGCCCCATGCAAACTCAATGAGATTTTCATTTGTCATGGTTGTGATGCTCCCATAACTGACATAAACTACAGATTGTGGCTTCTTGGAATCGAGCCATTGGAGGCATTGTGAGTCCTCCTTCCAGAGGTTCGATCTCAAGGACGTAACACAGCTATCTTTTGGGACGTATTTTAGCTGCAACTGCAAGGGTCCAATATTGTACATAGGACCTACCATTTTGGAAATATCGTCAAGGACATCATGCTCAAACGCATCAAAAGAGTTGAAAATGATGGGTACAGAAGAACGAGCAGCCCTCTCAACCGAAAGCATTAAGAAATTAAACATGGTGTCATCCTTGTTTATGGTTCTGATGAAGCTCGGTATGTACTTCAACTGCATACCTTTCATGCTGGGCACCCAGTCTACGACCATATCTAAGGAACCATCTGTTTGGAAATTTGAATCTGCTCAAGAATGAACAAGGATACCATCAGGTTTCTAGCTTGATTCATTTCAGTTTCTTTTTTCATGATAATTAAGTACTATTAGTTTAACCATAAGTTCAAACTTTCTAAGACAAATACTTCGTTAGAAATGTTGCTCATATCCTACTGATCAATGTAATATAACACAATGAAAATAATATAAGCAACACAACAACATTATACAGTCATGTCCAATAAATGAAGGGTGGATTATATCATATGCATGCAACATTGCAACCTCATTTGGCCCGGCCCATCTTATCTAATTGGATAGTATAAATAGACCATGATTGATGGTACAAGTTGCTCTTTTTGGGCCGATGGATCTATTTTTTGTTGCATATGAACCGTAAAAGCCGATGCCGGCGAGATTTTACCCATTGTGGCCATAAAGATTAAAGATTTTACCCATTGTTCTAGTTAACAACCACTGGCTGAATCTATATCCTACATAATAAAACAGGTAAGCTCAAACAAGACAATATGCAACTATGAAAGTATGGTCTATTGAAGATGAGGTGAAGATAAGAGTTTACCTTTGAAGGGGAAAATGCCCTTGTTGAGGAGAGCACGATACTGAGAATACCCAAGAAAGCCACAAGCACTGGCAGTCCAGAAGAGAACAAGGGGAATGCCTCCGAGCTGTTGGGCCGCATCATGGGTGAAAGGCATCACACAATCGGAGAGGATGAATGTGACCGGGGGCGATTCAGATTGAGCATTGAGCCTAAGGATGAGCTCCTTGAAGGGTTCAAGGAAGTGGTTAATGACGGCGTGGGTGAGGGTGTCGATGTCTTGAGTCGCATCACAGTCAGAAGGCGGAAGGCCATCGGGGATGGCTTCGAAGCGGAAGGAGGGAAGGCCATCGAGGGCGGTGGGACCCCTCGACCGCAACAGCCGGCGGTGGTTGTACTCGGTGTTGACAAAGGTGATGTGGAAGCCTCTGGAGTGAAGGAGCTTGGCTAGCTTAAGCATGGGCCGGACGTGCCCTTGGGTCGGGTATGGCATGCACACCGCATGTGGTATACCGCTCTTCTCCTCTTTCAACCGCCCCATTGCCCGCCAGTCTCGTTGATTGGATTCGAATTGGATGAACTGTTTGTTGGCACTGATCTGGTCCTGAGATTAGGCGGCTCCACATATATAGGACCCAAGACACGTATACAACTACTCTTTTTGTCTTGCTCCAGCTTGCTTGGAATGCTATGGACACTGTGGACTGTGGCCTCCCTCTGAATTCAACGCTTGATAAAGTAGAAAGACTTGCCAATCAGTTGGAAATTTGTATTTTGATGGAGTTTGATTTGTTTGTTTTGAGCAAATTTCACGTGCTTGCACTGCATCCCATGCAATCACACCTTATTCAAAGTTTACAGATCAAATTGATTAGGGGAATTTTGGAATACAGGTTAGAGTGACTTCGAATATGCGATTATTTGATTAATGAAAGTCTCATT
>JACYFF010031954.1:3397889-3412656 GCA_017589665.1 Selenicereus undatus | reverse complement strand
CAAAGACGTTTAAAGTTGAAAAATCAAGCCGATATTAGGCAAACTCTCTTGAAAGCAACCATTAGTTGGGATAGTTCTTCAATTACAAGGGGAAAATACAAATTCAAGCCTGAGGTTACAAGAAGTGAACTGACAAATATGATCATTTTGCATGGATATCCTCTTGCTATGGTTGACCATATTGGGTTTAGAAAATACTCAAAAAGTTTGAACCCTGATTTTAAAATGATTTCAAGAAATACTTTGTGATTTGAAATCTTTAGTACTTATATAAGGAGGAGAGAGAAAAGTTGAAAAAATTATTATCAACAGTTGAGCGAAGGATTCCTATTGCGACCGATATGTGGACAAGTATTGGGATGTAATTAATTACATTTTAGCAGTGGCATCGATTCTAGATCCTAAGAAGAAGTTAGAATGTGTGTTCTTTTATTTTCATCTTATTTATGGTGATGGGTATGAGTTTGAATGTGATAGAATCAAGCGGTTATTGGTTGACTTAGTTGATGATTACAGGGGCAAAATGCATTTTACGAATGGGGCTTCTTCCTCGAGAACAATGGAGTCTAATGCTATTCTTATGAAACGATCATTTGACGAGATAGATTATTGTGAGAACTTGTGGGAAAAGCATGTGCTACAAGCGCCACTCAAAAGGTCTTGTAAATCTAAAGTTAATGTTTATTTGGATGAAGAGAGGTTCATTATAGATGAGCAAAAATTTAACATTTTGGCATGGTGGAGTGCTAACTCGGGCAAATATGTTGTCCTTTCAAGGATAGCTAGAGATTTACTTGCGGTGCCTATTTCTACTGTTCCTTCGGAGAGTGCGTTTAGTATGGGTGGCAAAGTTGTTAGCCCGCAGCATAGTAGACTTCATCCAACAACCGTAGAAGCTTTGATGTGTCTTCAAAGTTGGCTATTTATGCAATTCAAAGGCAAGTATTTACTAAAGTGTTCTTTAGACATGTTTGTTTGTCTTTTACATCTCATATAATTTTTTTTGTCTAATTTTATTATTGTATTTGTAGATGCTATGAAGGGGAATGCTTTGGCATTAGGTACCATCCTTGAAGATGAAGACATAGATGTTCAATCTCAAGGAGAAAGCGAAGGTAATATCGGTCTTTTATTTCTTTTATTTCGAAAATTACATTTATATTTTTCATTTTAATTAATTTATATATTCAATACTTTGTAGATTGTGGATTACAAATTTGAGAATGTCAAGACCAATAGAAGAGAAGGGTTGAATGAAGCAAGTACAGGATTTGTACTTTTTTTTTATTTGAGTCGGACATGTTTGAGATATTTAAAATGTTAATATTTGTATTTGTTGGAACATGTTGTTTTGTTGAGTGTGAAATATGTATCTTTTGTCTTTCTTCATTTAGCTTAAATGTTTAACGCACATGATCGCATCGACAGGTGGGAACAATATATAAAAATTGAATAAAATTATTGTGGAGCGAAAGGAATTATTTCGGATTGGATTAAATCCATCTCCGATCCGACTCGAATCGGATTCGGACGTTCTCCTCCAATCCGTCGGGTCGGATTTGGATCGGATTTTCATATTCGAATTCGAATCGAATGTGGATTCGGATTTTCTAATATCCGATCCGAATCCGATTCGTTGGCATCCCTAAATATGAGGCAGGGTAGGCATCAAATTAGCAGGTATATGGTAGTCGGGGTGCCCCAAAACATTAGGAGCATAAAAAATCTAAAAGGAAAAAAAGATCGCAGAACCTACCAACCTACTAGATCCTTTACATAAAAATAAGGGTAAAAAGCCATTTTATCCATCTTTGAATATACACCCAGTGAATTATTTGATCCATATTGATGCAATGAGGCCAGATGAAGAAGAATGGCGCCTACTAAAACAAAAGGGAGTAAATGATGAAGACTAAAAATATGATTTAAGGTGGTATTGTACGTCCACAAAGAAACGACCACAAATTAAGCCAAGTCACTATGCTATCTCCTACTACATGTATAGCGCTAGCTAAGTTTGTAATTACTGTAGCTCCCCAAAAGCTCATCTGACCCCAACGTAGTACGTATCCTATAAAAGCTGCCACAATCATTAATAAGAAGATTACAACTCCGAGACACCGAACATATCATATGATCCAAAATCACCAAATCTTCATAGTTAAATTAATTATTAATTGTGACACTTTAGCATTCATTGTCGATATAGTTAAAAAATGATATCTTAGTCAAGTCAATCCTATTAGTGAAGAAGTATTATATATATAAAGGTAATTTTAACCAATCCATAAATGGTAGCTATGACACCCTAGATATGGTTACAAGTAAGGTTTAAATGATTCGATATGATTACTCATATTACCAAATGTGCATCTTCCTTTTCAGTTAGACCACTCTTAAGAATTCCACAGTCAAGTATACTTGTTACGTAGAAGTCCTAAAATAAGTGACTTCTTGAGAAATTTTCTTACGTTTCGTGTAAGTGAGGCCTAAGCACCTCAAAAAGGTCTGCGATGATTGTGAGGTCAGTCATTAATCCTTGAATTCATTTCTGATGACTGTTCACAGTCCAAAATGTCTTGAGTGATCGAAGACTAAGGTCCAAATCGAAAAAAGAGATGGTTTGTGAAGACTCAGAATATCCTAGACACTACAAGAAAAATGCAAAATACAGACGGATTTAACGACGGAATATTGTTAATCGGCGACGGAAATTTCATATCAGCGACGGAAATGGCGACGGAATACGACTGTCGGATTTTCGCTCGTCGCTGAGTAGCCGGCGACGGAATTTCAAAAATCCGTCGCCATCAGCGACGGATTCAGCGACAGAATGTGCGACGTACTTTTTTTTGGCGGGGAAGTGGTGGGGCAGGAGGTGGCGACGGAATTATCAGCGACGGAATTAGAGACGGAAATTCCGTCGCCACCTCCTCCCAAAAAACAAAAAAAAAATGCTATCCGTCGCCATTCCGTCGCTATGTTTCTGTTTTTTTTTAAATAAAATTGCTTGTTTTTTATCAATTCCGTACATACAAATAATTCCCTGCAAGAAATTTACAAGATTTCCGCACCCAATCAACATCCAACGGCTTCATTCGAAGCGTTCTCAACAATTGCAACCCACACAAAGGTGGAATTTCACATCCACAACAACACACAAATTGAAAACCAAGGGTTTTCAATTCACAAACTACAAGTTCCAAACAAACTTTCTACATATCACAAACTACAAGCTCCAAACGAAGTCTGTACATATCACAAACGACAAATCCAAACAAAATAACCACAAGTTACCAGTAATTGAGAATAAAGTGATATATATGTTTGCAGAAGAGGGTGAAGTAAGCGCCAAATGGGAGAGAAGTCAAATAGGCAGTAGGGGAAGGGGAGTGAAATTAGCAGGAAGGGGAAGGGAAGCAAGCAGCAAGAGAAATGATGTACTTCGTGAGGAATCAAGCAGAAGAGCCACCAGCTGAAGGAAAACTGCAACCAACTCATCAATCACCAAGGTCTTCCTCTTCCTCTTCGCCTTCCTCTTCCTCTTCCTCTTCCTCACCATCTTCCTCATGATGTTGCGAGGGATGAGTAAATGGTGGCTGAGATCCCGAGCCAGACGCCTGTTGCATTTGAAAGAAAGCTTGGAGGCGCTGATCGATGCTCATCATTTGTTGGCTCAGTTGTTGGTTGCTTTGTGTGAGCAATCTGTTGGATTCCTCCAGTTGCTTACATTTCTCCATAACCAACCGGTAGCTTTCAGCTTGTGAAGATAGCTCACCCCCCAAGTTGGTTACTACACCCCTTAACTCATTGAGCTCTTGTTGCGATGGCGTAGAACCCGAACCTACTGACAGACATTTAAGTAAATTAAATGTATAACCATGGTTGTTGGAACTGTAATATGAAAACAACACCGGATCTTTGAGTGGGACTGAAGTAACCGGATTCCCTCATGTTGACAGCCTCGTCACCAATGCCGTAAATCCGACCCTTCTTGTTCTTGAACGCCTTCACCCACAACTCATTTGGGTTGGGAAATGGCTGGTTTGGATCTTCAGAAGATCCATCCCCGCCCCCTTGAGAATTGATAACATTTTGAAAATCGCGTTCAAAAGTTTCCTACAACACCGCAACATGCGCACAAAATCATGCATAGTACAATAACTTAAAATGAAGTATACGAGTTCATGTTGAACTACCAATGAAGATTGAGAATAGCTAGTTGCTTACATATGTTTGTTGTGATTTCTTGTCAACCCAGGGGGCATCTTCTTTACCTTGGAGTTTGTGAGTGCGACTGAACAATTCGACAATGGTGGGCTTCGTCCCAAGTTGTTCCCTCTATGTACGTGCCAGAAAGAATGATGTCAAGTACAATACAAAATACAGTATTAAACTTTAACGAAAACATAGCAAACATTAATTCATTTACCCGACGCCGTCTATGCTCATGCATGGGGATCGAGCCACAGGTGTGGAGAGATGGGCCACCACTTTCTGGAGTCCCCAGTCGGTTCTTTTGGGCTGTCTCACGCAATTTCTTATAATGTTCATTCGCCCAGTGCTGTTGGAGTCCCTCCCATTGAGCATCACCGAGCCAAACAGACTTCTTGTTATGCTTCCTTGCTTTGCCGAAGAAGTCTCTCAAGCGTGCATTGCCTCGGTTTTCAAAATTCCTTCTCATACGATCCTCATGGATCGGATCCCATGTAAACCACTTCTGCAATTATGAAAACAAAGAACACATCAAACAATGCAATACTAATATAGCACGTTGACAGAAATTGTTAATACGAAGTCACTGTAGTTACTTTGAACTCCCCGAACCACAAATCTCGTACTGATTTGGGCACTTTGCTCCAAGTAGGCCAAGCTCCGTCAAACTTGCTTTGAAATATGAGCGAAATCCTACCAACAGCACCATCATTGGGGAGAAACCTAATTGAACATCACACATAAAATTCATTACTTGTTATGCAAAATTCATGTAGTACTTCGTAAGATATAACAAATGAAGACTTACCCGTTACCATCTGGCTCAATCCAAATCTTTGCTCGAGTGCTCCCATGACTGGATTGTGCTTCACTTTCACCACTTCCAATGTTCTCTTGGGACTGGTTTGTGTTAGGGTGAGTGGGTTGGGGAGTGGGGTGCACATTGTGAATAACATAGGGGTTTGGAGGAATGTTGTACGCAAATTGGCCGTACATCGTGCTTTGGTTGGGAATGTATGAGGTCTGTTGATGGAAAGCCCCAAATGGGGGAGGCAGGGGTCCTGAAATACCTGGTATGTAAGCAGCCATTGTCACTCCTGGCTGAACTGGTGTATGAGGTACCTGGGGGGAAGATGGATCAATGTCCATTGCGGTCGGATCCACGGCAGAGCTCCGACGCCCTCGTCCTCTACCTCGAGGGGAGGACTTTGCTCGACGAGAACTTGAATCCATACCTGAAATATGTGACAACAACGCCAAGTGCAAATATATAATGATTGTACATGTAAATCGTTTGACATCATACATCATAATCGGTATGTAGGTGACACAAATTTTGCAAAACTCATTCATACAACATAAGTAAAGTCCCAAACAATTGTTTGACATGCGAACTACTCAAACACATAAGAATTCGTAACCACTCAATCATCCGCATCGTCATCGTCATCGTCATCATCATCATACAAATGCAAATTTTCTTCAACTTCATCTGTTTCATTACCGTCATCCCACTCCCCCTCTTCTTCATCCTCATCATTTTGTACCTCATCTATCTCGTCATTTCCCTGAACGAATGAAAACCCTATTTCATCGTTAACCTCTTCCGGTGGTGCACTTTCATCCACTAATGACGTAGGGATGGCGTCATTCGCAGGTTCGACGATAGTCGTCATGTCCGTTTGTTGGTACGCAGATGGTAGAGTGTATTCCTGATCCACTCTCGCCCTTGGTTTGGTTGGTATGACAACAAGCCAATTCGCCCTATCCCTTGAGCGATCTGCATGTGGCATAAAGTATACTTGTGATGCGGTGTTTGGGAAGATAAATGGGTCGTACTTTCGGTATATTCTTGTACGGTGGACCTCAATAAGGTTGCTTAGTTTATGAGATCGTGTCCCACGATTCAATGTGGGGTCGAACCACTGACAACTGAAGAGCACACATCGTTTAAGTGGTTCGCCTATGTACTCAATTTGGACAATGTCCTCCAGTACACCATAATAATCATTCTCAATATCGCCTTCCCCAGTGCCACAAACACCAACACCACAATTATATGTTCTCTTCCCGACGCTACGAGCTTCTGTGTGGAATTTGAATCCATTTACTCTATATGCCGTCCACGTCGACACACACCGTTTTGGCTTCACAGCCAATTGACTCAGGTAGCAATGTTTGTCGGTCTCGAACAATTAAATATAATGCACCTACGGTGACATAACAAGTGGTTTTAATTAATACACTACACCTAATTAATTGTTATGTTCAAATTGTAAATAAATGAGTTCGAAATGAGTTTCGATGATGGTGTCGACATCTGCGTCGCTGACATTGGGACGCGCGGTTCTCACTTGGTCCGTGAAAATACTATCACATTTTACGAAGCGTATTAACATACTTGCGTTATGAATGATAAACTGAATTCGATGTGAAAATACAACTCACCCTATATAAGGTTTCACTTCGTCACAATTTAACAGCACGTGAAGATGAGCAGCAACATACTTGGCATCCGTGAGATACCTTGATCTTTCCCTACCAATAGTGGTCCCTTGCAGTTCAAACACGGACAGAGTTGGAAAATGATTTATATGTTCATCGTCATCTTCATTTCTCCTGTGCCTACTATGCATGGAGAGCACATTAGAGCCAAAGTAATACGAGGCGAAGAATGTCCTCTCCGCCTCTAGGTATGCTTCTGTGATTGAACCTTCAGGACACGCCTGCTGCTTTATCTTTCTCTTCAATCGGCCAAAGAACCTACCAAATTCACAATTGCAATCACTTTTAAGTGATTCCACATATAAGAATTCATAGAAGGTTTTCATCAATTACAGTATAATTTACCTCTCAAATGGATACATCCATCTGTATTGTACTGGACCACCTAGTTGAGCCTCTTCTGCCAAATGCACTGGCAGGTGCTCCATGACATTGAAAAAGCCAGGAGGGAAAATGGTCTCCAACTTACACAAAGTGATGACAATGTTGCGATGCAGTTCCTCAAGCATATCTTCCCGCAATGTTGTTGAGCATAAGTTCTTGAAGAACTGGCTTATCTCAATAAGAGGTTTCAACACATCATCTGGGAGCGCACCAAATGCAATTGGTAAAAGAGTCTCCATGAAGACATGACAGTCATGACTTTTCATGTTGTTGAACTTAGCCTCATTAGAGTCCACGATATTTCTCAAATTAGAGCAATATCCATCAGGCATTTGAAACTCTTTCACCCATTCACACAACTCTCTTCGTTTATCCACAGGAAGTACGAACTTCGCTTTGGGTTTAACCGGCCTACCACTTGGGCCTGAATGTAAATGTAATTCCGGCCGATCACATATTTCGGCAACATCCATTCTTGATTTGGCATTGTCCTTTGTTTTCCCATTAACATCCATCACAGTGTTGATAATGTTTTCGAAGAAGTTCTTCTCAATGTGCATCACATCCAAATTATGGTGGAGCAGTTGGTGTTGCCAATAAGGCAACTCCCATAATATGCTCTTTTTCGTCCAGTTGTGCTCATTCTCCTTAAATCCTGGTATGACAAAGTCACTATTTGTGGTTACCATTGGGTAATCTTCCACCTCCACATACAGTTCTTCCCCGGTCAATCGACGAGGAGGACCCCCTGTAACAGTTCTCCCTTTCCTAAATGCAGTTCTATTTCTTCTGAATGCATGATTCCTTGGCAAAAAACACCGATGACAGTCAAACCATGAGAATTTACCTCCATTTCGCAATCTCAAAGCCTTTTGTTGTTTCATACATACGGGGCATGCCAATTGGCCATTAGTACTCCACCCAGATAACATTCCGTACGCGGGAAAATCATTAATCATCCACATAAGTGCGGCCTTCATCTGAAATGTACGCCCCGTAGAAATATCGTAAGTCTCAACTCCAACATCCCACAACTCTTTCAACTCATCGACAAGAGGTTGTAAATATACATCTATGTTGTTGTTGGGATTTTTAGGCCCGGGGATTACACAAGTCAAGAACATAAACGGTGTGGTCATACACATTTCAGGGGGAAGGTTATATGGTGTAACGACCACCGGCCAAATGGAGTATGATCTTGAAGACAATGTGTAGGGATTAAATCCATCAGCACATAAGCCAAGCCTCACATTCCGAGGCTCTGCAGCAAATTGAGGGTATTTGGAATCGAAATGTTTCCATGCTACTCCATCTGATGGATGACATAAAACACCGTCCTCACGTCGATGTTCATAATGCCATCTCATGTGCTCTGCAGTACTTCTTGATGCGTACAACCTCTGCAGTCGAGGTTTTAACGGCAAGTAATGCATCCTTGCGTATGGCAATGGATTCTGATTCCTTTGATGTGACCTTTGCCTCTTCTATCTTGAATGCCCACAAAACTTGCACGCATCCAAGTTTGCGTCCTCCTTATAAAATAGCATGCAACCTTTCCGGCAACAATCAATTTGGACCACATCGTTGCCGAGATCTTTAACAACCTTCTTCGTTTGCCAGTAGTTGTTAGGCACGCGGTTGTTAGGAGGACACATCTCTTTCATTAATTGAACAACTTCATTAAAACAGTTTTGAGGCATACTATAATCAGATTTAATACTCAACAGCCTCACCGCCGCAGATAGCTCACTGTGGGTGGAGCAACCATCATATAAGGGTTGTTGAGCTGCTTGAATCATATTATAAAATGGTTCTCGGCAAGTGCTTGACCCCTCTTCCCTTACATTTTGATTTGCTATTATAGCATCATCAACCATGTCCTCCATCCGATCTATGTAGGATTCAGAATAGTCATTATTAACATGACTTGAACCTCCAATTTCGGGAATTTCACTATTTTGATACCCACAACCATATTCCTGAGGTTCTATTTCCCCATGACTTATCCAAAACCAATACCCTTGCACAAAACCCATATACATAAGGTGCATCTTGACCTCATCAGGTGTCAAATACACCCTATTTCTGCATTTCGCACAAGGACATCTATACTTTCCCCCATTCAAAAACTCTGTCTGTGTACGTGCGAATTGATCGAATTCGTTTACTCCATCCAGAAATTCTTGCGTATAACCACTACGATCATGCAGTAATCTATTATACATCCACCTACGATGTGGAGGACCATTCATATTCTGCTCAAATAACAATAACCACATAAGGTATTTGATAAGGATTAATTTAAAACTCAATTATAATAACTACGTAAATTACGCAATTATATTTTTTTTTTTGCTTACTTCAAAATTTTCACATGCACCCAAAAAAAATCATTACAACTATGTGATAAATACACTTACATTCTCACGAACATCACAAAACTAATATGAGTTACAACTTCATACAAACATCGCATTTGAACAAAATAATAAACTAAAGCATCTCAATCCACCAACATATCAACTTTCAAGTTCACATCACCAAACCTAAACCCTAAATTGCATTTATCAAATTCTTCAACCAAATTTTAACAACATTATCAATTAAAACATTTCATTCCACCAATATACGAAATTTCAACTTAAAACTACCAAACCTCAACCCTAAATCGCATTTAACAAATTCTTGTAACGAATTAAACCAATAACCTCACACAAATTGCACATTTCAACAACATTATCAATAAAACTATTTCATTCCACCAATATATCAAACTTTAACTTCAAACTACCAAACCTAAACCCTAAATCGCATTTACCTCAATCTTGAACCAAATTAGACCAATAATCTCACACAAACACCACATTTCAACATAAATATGTACTAACTAGAAAATTCTAACAATGTAATACAAAAATTTGTAGAAATTTCAAGTTGTTTAGGTGAGAAAAATACCTCAATTAACTTCAAAAAACCGGCGGTAGGGGGTGGCCGGCGGCAAGGGGCGGGGAAGTGGTGGCGGCAGAAGCGACGGCCGGCCGGCGGCGGCGGCGGCTGGGCACGGCGGGGGGGGTGGCGCTGCTCACGGCGTTCGCTCGGTGTTTTGCTCTCTCTCTCTCTCCTCGACTCGAATTGCAGCGAAATGAAACCAGATCTGGTTTCATTTAAACGACCTGGCGACGGAATGGCGATGGAATTTCCGTCGCCCATTTGAATTTTTTTAAGTGGCGACAGAATTTCCGTCGCCACCTTTCTGAAAAAAAAATTATATTTTTCTTTTTTTTTTAAAAAAAATTTTAGGCGACGGATATTCCGTTTCCAGGTTTTTAAAAAATAATTAAATGTTTTTGGCGACGGAATTTCCGTCGCCACACGCCAATTTAGGCGACGGATTTGAATTTCCGTCGCTATGTCTGTCGTCAAATCTGACTTTTTGGTAAAGCTATTTATCTGTCGTCATTTCCGTCGCCAAATCTATCGTTAATATTTTCCGTCGCTGAGTTCCGTCGTTAATGTGAACTTTTTTAGTAGTGAGAGGGGGGTGAGTAGGGTGATTGCAAAAACTTAAAATCAAAATCAAATGTAAATATGGAAATTAAATAGAAATGATGCGCAACGATATTTTAACGAGGTTGGGTCTCTATCAGACTTAGGTCTTCGCCTAGAGTTATCGAACTATAGAATTCAACACTCTACTTCTCTTATTAAGATAAACTCTCACAATATCTCAGAGTTACCTCACTCTAGAGATCCCAAATACTTAAATCAACCTCTTGATTTAAGTATGGAGGAGTTGTGACCTCACACCAACTCCTAAGTTCACTCTTTAATAAGAAATTTCTCAATGCACTCACAACTTTTGATCACGATGTAATACTTAGAGTAAATTCACAAATGTATAGCTCAATGTTCTTGCAACTTACTTGGATGCTTGCTCCCCTTCATTTGGCTCTATTTATAGGCTTTAGTTGTTGTGCACAAATTCTGCCAAGAAAGAAAATTCTGCCCAGAATATCTTAAAATCGCATTTCAGGCCCTTGAAATCTGGTCGGCAGATTCTGACTTGATTTTCTTACAATCTTTGCCACGATTTGTGTTGATATGAAGCTGCATAGTATCTTTTCCTTGCTATTGCAAAATATTACAAATTTTCATTCTAGAATCAAGGGATAATGTTACTTAATTTGGCTCAAATCATATCGTATCATTTTTACATAGTAAGTATCATGGGTTAGAAGCATATTTATCATGTGAGGATAAAATCATGACAAATCAACTAATTTGATTCCTCAAATTTTGAAATTCAAATTTTGGATTGGCTAAATAATTTCGTTGATTAACTTCCCAATTAATGAATCAAATAAAACCACACATATCTTCTCCATAAACATCCACACGTTTTTCTTAGTATAAATGGGTTGCTTTATTACACTCATTTCAAATTTGCCATCCATTTAAACGCCATTACTTAGATTCATTTGGTTCATAATTAATTCAATCCCTTTTGTCTCTCATCAAAATATCATCCAACTTATTATAAGTTTAGGAATAACTCATCGTCTCATCAGTTTGGTTTCTAAGAGCATATCTACTCCCATGAATATGACTGGAGCTTGATTCGGTTAATGTTGTGATTTTCCCTTTTTAGAAAAAAAAAATCATTTTACTATTGTCATTGTTGGCTTAAACGCTAATGGTACATTAATTTATCCACCCCTATAAATTTTAAGACGTTGGTTCTTATTACTAATTGATATGCCATTGTCTCATTCCTTGTATGGTTATGTTGTCATGTATTTCTATGTACAATGATATCTAAAAATTTTCTGTACAACTAAAAACTACTAGGCATCATAAAGGATATTCAAGATGTGGTCAAACCATGATGGAACGACATTGAAAAGGTTGTAAAGTTGGGCGAGCCGCTTTTTCATCTCGCGATAGTTACAATATGGAATGCAATTGTCTCATTAGAACGATTTTATCATGCCACCACCTCAACCATATTTTGAATTCTTGGATACATGCATGAAATGAAACACCTTTCAAAGTCCAATACGATGATACAACATTCAACTACATGAATTCATGCATTAGTAAATATTAGTACCAATTAACAACACTGCCAAGATAAATAATGAGCCCAAAAATAATCAAATTTGCCACTAATTTAATTTATCAGAGAGGAGCACTTTGATCATGACATGATCGATCCAAGCTAGAGTAGAACTAAGACTGTTTTCTCAGTGGTAAGTTAATTTTTTAGCTCACCAATAAGGCCCATCTCCGTCACATTAACTTTTGAGCCAACTTTTCAGCTCATAATCCTCCTTATTTCTAATGCAAGACTTACAACTTTAGCTTACCAAATAAAATAATACCTATTAACCCACTCTACAACACACAACTTCTTTTTTAAATCCAAAAACAGGAAAAATCAATAACAAGAAAAAAACAAGGAAAAAAGCCAAAGCCAACTCGGGGCTCGCGGCCAGTGCCGCTCGATGCGGCTCCCGGGTGGGCAAGCCTCCCGCTAGGATGGCTCTAAGAAGACCCATTGCTGGGAAGCTAGACTCGCCTCTTGAGCCGACCTCCTCCAGTCCATGGCCTTTTTCTTCATCCGCGTCCCTTTCTCCCCTTCCATCAACTCTCTTACTCATCTGCCAAATTCCTTCTCTGAACATGGGCATCAATTACCAAAAAGTAATCGATGGGTGACGCACGAAAACCCATGGTTGCAACTGGGTGGGCCTATTCGACCTCAATGGCAACGGCAGGTAAGGGGGGTTGTTGGACCATAAAGGTTGATAGAGACATGCATGTAATAGCGATAGTGGGGCCTGGGATTGGGTTAGGGTTGTTACCCTTTCCTTTTAGCTAACTTTTTTTTTTTTTTGAAATTTTTGGTGTCAAATTAATGAAGTTATGTTAATAATTGAGTGATGATAGAGTTTCCTTTTACTATTTTTTGTGTTAAAAGATTTTTGACTCTTGACATATTTTCTTAATAAAAAAAAATTATGGGTCTCTTAGAATCGGCAATTTTACAGACGGTAATATTCGCATAAGTAAGGCCGCTTACATATGTATCCCTCCAAACTGTGTGTATACAAGACCTATACTAAGAGTTGTTATTATTGTAAACTGTGTTAAAATAGTTTGAATTGAATTTAACAAATCATCGATGATTGCAATTAAATATTTTTTTTTGGTGCAACCACTTGTTAGGTTTAAAAATAGACATCCTAATATATTAATTTCATATTAACCCTATTGCTAAAAGTAATATTATATATGTCTTATTATAATTGAAAAAATAGAAGCATTATAGAAATAAAAAATAATATAATATTTTTTTTTTGGGCAAATGAGCCGCAAGTATATTATGCCTTTTATCACCATATTGGGATCACTAAAAAAAATAAATAAGCTTCATAAAAGAAATTTTGCATTATTTTCGTTAACAACTAAAACTATGTAATTAACCCAAGAAACCACAAGCACTGGCAGTCCAAAGCAGCACTTCAGGAATACCCATCCCTTGCTTCATATGAAGGATCAGTACCAAACCATGCACTACTAATTATAAGCACAAGTTCTGGTCATATTTTTCACTGTTGAAGGCCTTAAGCAATCATCGTCTACCTAGTCAAGAATCTTTCATCTTGATCGATTAATTAATACCCAAATTGTACCTAATGCCTGACTGTAAATTAGAAGCTGCGCATGTATGGGATGGAAATTAAGAGCTGTGAGAACAAACAAGCTAGGAATTATTGCGTACGTATGATACTTGTAGAAGGTGCATATTTGTGTATGTGCCTACATCTACATAGCAGCAAAAATGGATCGGCTTGTCTATGTTTATTCTTACTCTTATTACATATAGTTAATTTTTATATGATATACCACATCACTATATTTATTATTGGTGCAATGTAGTTCGTACATCATATCTCAGCAATTTCTCATGTGCTGCTAGACGCATATGCTTTCATTCATACGTGTGTTTTTTTTTTACATGTATATTTATCATATATTAATTTTTTTAATATATATTTATTGATATGACTCTCGAGAGTATAAACTTCCCAAGAGTATGATATACATATAGCATATCTCTTCCATATGATCAATCAAATCATATTGCATAATCGATCTTCTACTTTCTTGTTGGAGGAGCACTACTACTTTGACTCCATTATTCTTATGGTGTAAAACACTGTTTGTTCAATTCATGCCTTACAACTAGTTAAGATTGCTATAAAATTGAAGCAGATGCATGATCCAACCATTACTTCTGACCATGGAGAACTTTGGTGATGACATTATCCAGATTGCAGTAAGAAGATCCATTAGGAGGAGCAACTGCCTCTTGAGCCAATCTCTTCCACTCCGCGGCCTTTCTCCTCATCTCTTTCCCTTTCTCTCCTTCCATCAACTCTCTCACCTGCATTTCAACCACACTCCTCTCTACATTCGCACCGATCTCCATCCCTATCCCCCATTTTTTGCAACTGAACCAGCAATTTGTTTGTTGTTCGGCAAAGAAAGGCCAGCAAATCATAGGCATCCCATTGTATATACTCTCCAATGTAGAATTCCATCCATTGTGCGTCAAAAAACCCCCTATAGCCGGATGAGCCAATACTTTCTCTTGATT